>JAKSZU010000009.1:45273476-45619584 GCA_026018925.1 Tupaia tana
TATGTCTCCATAGAAAGAACACAGTGACTCCCTTCCATTTCTCAAAAAAAAAAACAGAGGACGTTACCACAATGTCAGAGAAAGAATTTAGAACATTCATGGTGACCAAATTCTATGAGTTGGAACAGAAAAGAGACAATGAACTACAGGAGATTAGGAAGTCCTTCCACGATATGAAAGAAGAAATAGACACGCTAACAAAGAATCACATGGAACTATTAGAGATGAAGTCTATAATACAGGAAATCAAAAACTCTCTCAAAAGTATTAAAAGTCGATCAGACCATGCTGAAGATTGAATCTTGGACAAAGAAGATAAAAACCTCTGACTTAGAGAAAACCACCAAGAAGATAGAGAAAATAACAATGACAACAACAACAACAAAACACGAGGATAATTTACAAGAAATACTAGATTCCATCAGACGCCCTAATATTTGAATAATTGGTATCCTAGAAGGTGAAGAAACCAATAAGGGCATGGAAAATCTATTCCATGAAATCTTGGAAGAAAATTTCCCAAGTCTAGAGAGGCACTCAAACATCCAGACCCAAGAAATACAAAGGACCCCAAATAGAATCAACCCAAGAAGATCTTCCCCAAGGCACATCTTAGCCAGACTGGCAAAGACCACAGATAAAGACAAGATACTAAAACTAGCAAGAGAGAAATGACAAGTAACTTACAAAACTCACCCCACCAAGCCAACACCGGACTTCTCAACAGAAACAATGCAAGCAAGGAAAGAATGGGAAGATGTATTGAAAGTGTTAAGAGAGAAACAATTTCAACCAAGATTATTATATCCTGCAAGATTATCCTTCATAAGGGAAAAAAAGATTAAAATCTCAAACAAAACCCAAAAGAATTTGCCAACACCAGACCAGCTCTTCAAGAAACCCTAAAGAAAGTACTGTTCCAGGAAAACTAAAGAATTAACAGCCAGAAAATAAAGGAATAGAAGGCAACTAAGACAATGGTCAACTTAAACATCAGGACAAGTTCAGTAACATCAATAATAATATTGAATGTTAATAGATTAAATTCTCCAATCAAGAGACACAGACTGGCTGAATGGATTGAAAAAAAAATAAAAAAGAAAAGAAATCCTCTATTTGTTGCCTACAGGAAACCCATTTTATGGATAAAGACACACATAGACAGAAAGTGAAGGGTTGGATAAAGGTTTTCCATGTAAATGGAAACCAAAAAAGAACTGGAGTCGCAGTACTAATTTCTGACAAAATAGGCTTTAAAACAAAAACTGTTCGAAGAGACAAAGAAGGGCATTATATTGTAGTAAAAGGGTCAATAGATCAAGACGATATAATGCTTATAAATATCTATGCGCCTAACACAGGAGCACCGAAATATGCGAAGGAACGACTGTTAGATCTAAAAGGAGAGATAGACTGCAATACCCGAATTGTTCGAGACTTCAACACCACACTATCCCCTCGGGACAGATCATCTAGACAAAAAATAGGTAAAGAGATAAAGGATCTAAACAATACCAAAAATCAAATGGACTTAACAGACATCTATAGAAATTTCCATCCAAAAACCATGAGATACACTTTTTTCTCACCCCCACAAGGAACGTTCTCGAAGATTGACCACATCATAGGGCACAAAGCAAGCCTCTACAGATTCAAAGACATAAAAACTATACTCAGCATCTTCTCCAACCATGATGGAATTAAACTTGAGTTTAATTTCAAGAGAAATCCTCAAAAATACTCAAATACGTGGAAACTAAGTAACTTACTACTGTATGATTCCACAACTACTGAAGAAGTAAAGACTGAAATCAAAAGATTCATGGAAGCCAATGACAATGAGGACCCAAGTTTCTATAATCTTTGGGATATTGCTAAAGCAGTCTTAAGAGGGAGGTTCATAGCAATTAGTGCACATAAGAGAAAGATGGAAAGAAGGCAAATAGATCACCCAACACCATGCCTCGGAGAATTGGAAAAGCAATAGCAAAAAAAATCCAAAAAACTCCAGGAAAAAAGAAAAATAAAGATACGAGCAGAAATAAATGAAACAGAAAATAAACCAACTATACAGAAAATAAATGAAAGTAAAAGCTGGTTCTTTAAAAGGATAAAGAAAATCGATACACCACTAGTGAGACTTATTAAGAAGAAGAGAAAGGAACCAGGTGAATCTAATCTGCAATGAAGCAGGCAATATAACAACAGACATAATAGAAATGCAAAACATCATTAGAGGATACTATGAACATATATATGCCAAGAAACAAGACAAACTATATTAGATGAACAAATTCCTGGACACAAATAATCTACCAATGTTGAGCCAGGAGGATATAGAAAGTCTGAATAGGCCCATAACAAGTCAGGAGATTGAATCAGGAATAATAACCTCCCAACAAAGAAAAGCCCTGGCCTTGATGGCTTCGCCTCTGAATTCTACAAAACATTCAAAGAAGAGTTAACCCCCATTCTGCTCAACTTTAAAGATCCAAAAGGGTGAATCTCTCCCTAGTTCATTCTATGAAGCCTCTATCACCCTTATCCTTAAAACAAATAAAGACAGGACAAGAAAGGAAAAGTATAGACCATTATCTCCGATGAACATAGATGCAGATTCTCAACAAGATACTATCAAATCGTATACAACAACTTCTAAAAAAGATTATATATCATGATCAAGTAAGCTTTATTTCAGGAATGCAAGGTTGCTTCAACATACGCAAAACCATAAATGTAATACACCATATTAGCAGGAAAAAAGATAAAAACCACATAATCATATCAATTTATGCAGGAAAAGCATTTGATTAGATGATCAAGATTCTCAGAAATATCAGCATAGAAGGGTCATTTCTCAACACAATAAAAGCTATCTATGAAAATCCCATAGCAAACATCATCCTGAATGGAAAAAACTGAAAGCTTTTCCACTAAAAATGGGTACAAGACCAGGATGCTTACTTTCTCCACTTCTTTTCAATATAGTACTGGAAGTCCTCGCCAACGCAATCAGAAAAGAGGAAAAAATAAAAGACATTCAAATAGGAAAAGAAGAGGCAAAGATCTCTCTATTCGCAGATGACATGATTGTATACATGGAAGACCCAATGGTTTCTATGAAAAAATTTCTGGAAGTAATACATGAATACGGTAAAGTTGCAGGATACAAAATCGATATACAGAAGTTAATAGCATTTCTGTATATGAACAACAGGCAGACTGAGATAGAACTGAAAAAAGTTATTTCATTTACTATAGCCACAAAAAGTATAAGATACTTAGGAATAAATCTAAACAAAGAAGTTAAAAACCTCCACAAGGAAAACTACGAGAAGCTAAAAAAGAAATGGAAAATGACACAAAAAAGTGGAAGGACATCCCATGTTCCTGGATTGGAATAATTAATATAATCAAAATGGCAATTCTACCCAAATTAATTTACATATTTAATGTAATCTCAATCAAAGTGCCAGAGACACTCTTCACAGATCTAGAAAAGACAATCATAAAATTTGTCTGGAATCATAAAAGACCCCGTATTGCCAAAGCAATTCTGCATAAGAAGAGTGGAGTGGCGGCATCTCACTCCCTGACCCTAAAATATATTACCAAACTATGATAATCACAACAGCACAGTACTGGCACAGAAACAGACATGTGGACCAATGGAACAGAATAGAGTCCCCAGAAATAAATTCCCAAACATACAGCCAACTGATTTTTAACAAGGGGTACCAGTCAATCCAGTGGGAAAAGGAAAACCTCTTCAGCAAAAGGTGCTTGAAAAACTGGATTTCCACTTGCAGAAAGATGAATCTGAACCGCTACCTCTCACCTTTGATAAAAACCAAGTAAAGGTGGATCAAAGATCTAAATATAAGATCTCAAACTATGAAACTGCTTCTGGAAAACACTGGGGAAACTGTGGGAGACATTGAGGTAGGGAAAGACTTTTTAAATAAGACCCCCAAAGCACAGTGGATAATCCCCAAAATAGACAAATGGGATTACATCAGACTAAGAAATTTCTGCATGGCAAAAGACACAGTAATTAGTGTGAATCAACAGCCCTCAGAATGTGAAAATATTTTTGTAAACTATGCATCAGATAAGGGACTGGTAACCAGAATACACAAGGAACTCAAGCAGCTGTTCTGAAAATAAGATAATCTACCATATTAAAAGATGGGAGAATGAATTGAAAAAACCACTGTCTAAAGATGACATACGAATAGCCAAAAGGCGTATGAGAAAATGCTCAACATCCCTCATTGTAATGGAAATGCAGATCGAAACAACAATGAGATACCACCTAACCCCAGTAAGAATGACTAAGATTAAAAAAAAAAAAAAGACAAGTACTGATGGGGGTGTGGTGAAAGGGTAACTGTCTTACACTGCAGGTGGGAATGTAAATTGGTCCAGCCACTGTGGAGAACAATTTGGAGATTCCTCAAAAATCTACAAATAGAACTACCATATGATTCAGCTATCCCACTCCTTGGTATCTTCCCAAAGGACAGAAGAATCCTTAATCACAAAAGTGCTTGCACATCAATGTTTATTGTAACACTATTCACAAATTGCTAAGACATGGAACCAACCCCAATGCCCACAAACATATGAATGGATTGAAAAACTGTTACAAATATATTCTAAGGAATACTATTCAGTCATTAAAAAAACCATGATGACCCTGGCTTTTGACAGTAAGTGAAAGAATATGGAAGATTTACTGCTAAGTGAAGCAAGCCAGGCTATGAAGGAGAGACATTGTATGTTCCCACTTAATATACACCAAGTGTCTGCACTCTGTGACTGAAACCAATTGACTAAAGTATATAGAAACACAGTAAATGGATGTAAATAGCAGATATAGTGTGTGTGAAAGAGTAGGGTCTAAGGAAGGACATTTAGAAGAAAAATATGGAGGAAAAGCATACCTGTTGCAGATATTTTATACTTTTATCAACTGGACTAGGGAGAAATGTTCACATGTTGAAATATTCACTTTATAAGCTAAATAATGTGATTGAATGTATAAAAGAAAATTAAATGAAAAATATAAATAAATCCCCCCAAAATATTAATAAATAACCTTATATGCACAAAAAAAAACAGAAAAATATGTCATGAGTTTTCCAATTACCCAAAATTTTGCATTAACTTAAAAGAGAAGGAGAAACATAAGGGAAGAAGAATAAAAGCTACAATATATAAACTTGCAAGAATAGTCAATTTTCCTCATTTTATTTCTACCATGTATATAAATCCAAAAAGTGTACTGAAAGTAAGAACAGTGGGTCAGAACAAAAATGTTTGCCAAATCTGAAGTTTTATTTTTCTTATTAAATTAAGTGCATCATTCATATAGATGGAGAAGGGTTTCATGTTGTATAATAACAGTTTATAGTAAAACTTGTACTGTATTAAACAGATTTTTTCAGGATTTTTATCAAGAAAATTATTAAGCAAGTTAAAACAGTTTTTGAAAATGTAGAATACATGAAATCTTAAACTGTATCTAGTTTTAAAAAAAAAGGCAAAGCTAATGAATTTCATCCACAAAAATTAACTCCTAACAACTGATATAATGATTGAATTTCATCCACAAGTATTAACTCTTAACAACTGATATAATGATTGAAACATATATATCCTAATTCTTTTTAACTCTTATCCTACTTTACACTAACACCAAAATAAAGTTCGATAAGTAATTTTCAGCCCAATGCAATGTCCCAGCTAGTTACACATGCTTAAGGAAGTTATTAATGTTTCAATATATTGAAATAGTTAAGTCAGAGTATAGCTTATGCATTCTCTAGACACAAAGCTACTATCTCTCTTAATATTCTTTAAGTCGATTTCTTTAGCTTTTTAAAATCTATTATCAAGCATACAACCTAAGATTAAGCTGAAGAAATCTCACCTTGGTTCCATTGCATCCAGGGATACCTTGAGGTCCTGGGGCCCCATCATGGCCTGGCATTCCCTTTGAAAATAGACATAACACATGTATAATATTCCTTATATTATTTTTAAGTCATTTAAAAATAAAAAGCCAAATCTTACTTACAGGAAGACCTGGTGTCCCTGGAAATCCAGGAAGCCCAGGAGGACCCTATAAGAAGAAATAAATGTCTTAAATTAAATGACAATCAATAACAAAATAATATCATACCGAAGGAATTAGGAAAATTACATTTAGAACAGAAATGAACAAAATGTGTCTTACTGATTGTTGTCACTCATTATTATTTTCAAATTCTAGAAAAATCTCTGATATGTGCTTTAAAATCTCTTTTACAGAAAACTATAGAACAAACTCCTATTTGAGAATGTATAACCTTCATTGCACTTATTAAGACAAGGCAAATTAGTGGATGAAATGTCTCTTTTAATACATAAAGTTCTCTCAGATTTGTCATGAATAATGATTTCAGCAGGGGATGGGGAAACTTTCCATCCCTGAGGACATTAATGTGATCACCGAAAAGAATTCTTCAATTAAATTTGCCTGTCAGAATTGGCAAAAACATAAGTTTGACGACATTTACTGTACATAAAGCTAGGGGGAACAGGTACTCTCATATACTGTTAATGGGAATTCAAACACTATGGAGGGAAATTTGGAAATATCCAGCAAAAGTACACATGTATTTATCCTCTGACCTGGCAATTCACTTCTAATAATAAGCTACAATAGAAATTATGAAATAAAATATAATGTTCAAGGTAAGTATTTTAGTTATTTAAAAAAAAATTAAGGGAGATATTTGCTATAGGGAGCATGTGATGCCAGAGACACAGAGAGAGATAGAGAGACAGAAAGTGAGAAATCATTCCCCCGGAGGAAATGGGTACACCACAATCCCTTCTCCTGCATTCTCCTCTCAGGATCTTGGGCACGCACGCACACGCGCCTGGCGTGAGTTTCAAGCAGCCAGGTCCAGGACTTGAACTGTGGTCAACTACATGAGAGTCCAGCGACGTAACCATTACACCATCTGCTGGTTCCAAAGGTATGCTTTCTTAATGCCAGAGAGTGCATGCACATGCATGAAAGAGAACTAGAGAGAGAGAGAGAGTGAGAGAGAGAGAAAGCAGTCCCCAATGGGGCCAGTTCATGCCACAATCTTTTTTCCTCCAATTCTCCATCTCATCAGGATCATGGGCATGCACATGCACCAGTGTGTTTTTCAAGCCAATATGGCCACAACTCAAAACTGGTCAGACATATGAGATCTGGCTACCCCTGCACAACACTTAACTGGTGTGCTATGAGGCCAGCCCTATTCAAGGTTAATGACTGCAGCATTATCATTGCTAAAGATTAGGAACGATCCAAATGTCCATTAAAGAAGGCATGACCAAATAAATTTTGGTACATACGTGTAATGCAAAACTATACAGCTGCTAAAATATGATGATCTCAGCTTGCTTTCTTACTTTCCCTTTCTCTGTGTGTGTGTCTTTCTCTTGTCAAATTGAAAAATAAATAATATAATGGGACCAGTAGTTGGCATGGTGGTTAAGGGTGCTGGATTCCCACATGGCTGACGGTGGTTTGAGTCCTGGACCTGGTAGCTTGCTCTCTCACTTTTCCCTTTCTTGCTCTTTCTCTTTCTCCCCGGTTAAATTAATATAAACAAATAAATAAATAAATATAAAGTTAAAGTTATTCTTTAAATAAATAAGTAATACCAAATAAAATTAAATATTCTAAATAAAACATAATTACATCTAATAAAAGATAGTTTGATAAAATTTTTAAAATTATTATTTTGTAACTCTGAACAAAATAATGACCATCAATGGATGCTAAATCATGAGGTGAAAGTTGATGGAGAAATTTATGGCAGCAGAATCAAACTGACATTACATGATAACACTGATCAAATTAGCATCAAAAAAGTACAATAGCCATATATTTGTCCCTCATGAGGTAATTCAACAGTAATACATATCACTATTTAAAAGCATTCTTTTCTTATTTAAAAATTTTTATTGCATTATGATTTAAAGATGGAAAAATACACATATCTTAAGTGTATAGCTCCTTCTGTACCCAAGAAACTTCTCTAATGCCTCTTCCAAAGCAACCACCAATTGTCAGAAAATATGGTAGGACAGAAGATCAATTTAAATTATGTCAAGAGGAAGAAATCACCCAAACCCAGGTTGTGGAATGCAGTAAAATACAAATGACCTGGGGCCAACAGGTGGCACGGTGGTTAGGGTGCTGGATTTCCACATGGTCAACTGTGGTTCCAGTCTCAGAACTGGTGGCTTGCTTTCTCACTCTCTCTCTCTCCCTGTTTCTCTCTCTCTAGTGAGCACACATTCTCTATTATAAATTTAAAAATAATAATAAATACAAATAAATAAATAATTCTTTAAAAAAATAAAAATGACCTACTTTCTCTAATGACACAATGAAAAAAGCTAAAGAAACATAACAATCAAATGCAGTATGTGGAACTTGCTTGGATTGTGATTTGCACAAACCAACTATATAAGGGCATCTTTGAGGCAAGTGAAGAAATCGGACTATGGACTTTTTTAGAGTATATGAAAAAAATCATTCCTAATGTACAAAAGTGTGATCATGAAGGACATATAGAATAAATGATAGAATTTTAAAAATTATTATTTTAAAACTCTGAACAAAACAGTGATCATCAATGGATGCTAAATAACTAGGTGAGAGTTGATGGGGAGATGGTGTAGAGTTACGTGGTTAGCAGGTAGAGAAGTATACTGATGTAGTCATTGGTGAAATGAGTAACATGAAGGATTTACTTTAAAATAGTTCAAAAAATAAGTGGTGGGTGTAGATTAAATAAATTTGTCAAAATATTGATCATTTTTGAAACTGGGTGATGGGTGTGTGGGGTTTACTGTACTATCTTCTTTGTACATTTGTACACAGTTTAAATGTCCACAATAATAAGTCTTTTAAAATCTGCATGTCAAGAGTTGCCTGAGAGGGGCCATCAGGTGATTTGATGGTTAAGATGCTGAACTCCCACAAGGCCGCCAATGGCTTGAGTCTTGGACCTGACAGCTTGAAAATCATACCAGGCACATGTGCTTGTGTGCCCAAAATCCCAAGAGAAGATTGGAGAAGGGACTGCAGTGTGGCCAACACCCCTGGAGCATGATGTCTCATACTCCCTTTCTCTGTCTCTCTCTGGGAAGTGCATGCACCCTATGGAGAAAACCAAATACATACATACATACAAACATACAAACATACATACATACATACATAAAGAGTTGCCTGTGAGGCCCATGGTTGCACAAATGGGTCGGTGCCTTTGTAAGCTGTCTGAGGCCACATGGGATGCCTGGGTTCCATTTCATGTCCAACCTCAACAGGCAGAGAGTGTAGGTAGTCCTAGTTAGCTGGGAGGCTAGGGCAGGAGGATTGAGAAACATGGCTGTACCCTGGCAAAACTTCCTTTCTCTCCCTCTCCCATGTGTTCTTACTTTACCAAAGAGGAGAAGGAAGAAGGAAGAAAGAGGAAGAAGGAGAAGTAGGAAAAAGAAAAAGAAAAGGAGGAGAAGAAGTTGTCTATGAACTGAGGCCTGAGGACACAGAACCATCAGGCCACCTATTACCAAGTACTTCTGAAGTTCTAGTTGAGGCGCACAGACTAACCAAGCACTCTCAGACTTTTGGGAATGGAAACTGATAGAATGACCAGTACTTTTTAGTCTTGACAGTACTTAGGATATAGTTAGTGGTAGATATAGCTATTATAAAAATATATTATAAATACATAGAATATTGACACCTGTTTCTAACATAAAAACGAAGAATTATGTCCATTAAAATAAAGGTTTTGAGTTTCTCCCAGGATTTTCCAATACTTTAGCCTCAATAGTCATACGTAGCACATGAAGTGAACTAGGTGTTGTACATAGATAGCAAACAAAATGCTTTTAATGTTTATATAAAATTTGTACATCTACCAAAATTTTGAAAATCAAAGGACCAGTATATCTGGTTGTCTCTGTTGCATATATAAATATGCTATGTCACTACCCATGTATTTTATGTTAAAATTAAGGAGGCTATTAAGCACAAACATGGGATTTCAGAGATAAAAGTGATCTTGGAGATTATGCTGTTTTACTCTACCAATAAATTAAATAAATGTAGAAACTGAGGCTCAGAGAAACTAAATATCATTTTCAAAAACCCAACACTATTTTTAAACTATAGTTTCCTTTCAATTCTAAAACACACTGTAAAACACATAACCAAATGCTTTTAAGAAAAAAATTACACTAAATGCATTTCACTTTTGAAATGCATCCTAGTTTTCACAGTCTTAAAACCCGAAAAAACATGCATGTTAGGAGCAAGTACTCTTCCAAAAGTAGGTATTCTTTAACAGAGTCGTTTAACTCAAACTTACTCTCTTCACGACATACACAAGCAAAAAAAATTCTAACATTTTTATATGGTACACTGGGACATATAGCGTGAGGTGGCCAGTCCTCTGAACCCAAGCAGGCTGAGATGACCGTATTGGTCGGAAAGTTCCGGTTTAAACCAGTATATGATACAGGATTTTCTTTTTTATTTTTGGGGGGGGGGAGGTTTTTGCTATAGGGCATGTGCGCTCGCCAGAAATACAGAGAGAGACAGAGAGATAGAAAGCGAGAAATCACCCCCCCCCATACACACATGGGGGATGGCCACACTGCAATCCCTTCTTCTCCATTCTCCTCTTGGGATCTTGGGCACACACACACACACACACACACACACCCAGGTGAGTTTAAGCCACCAGGTCCAGGACTCAAACCATGGTTGACTACATGAGAGTCCAGTGACATAGCCATTATGCCAACTGCTGGTCCCAAAGACAGGGTTTTAATAAAGTGACAAACTGTCAGAATTTAGTACTTGTGGTGCAGTCAGGTGGTGGTTATGGGTGCGGGACTCCCGCATTGTTGACCGCGGTTTGAGTCTCAGAACCTGGTAACTTGCTTTCTCACTTTCCTTCTCTCTCAATCTCTCTCACTATGTCTATCTCTAGTCAGATTTAAAAAAAAAAGTAAGTAAATAAAGTTAAAAAAATAATTATTTTAAAGGAATTTAGCACTTTCACATTTCTTAACCATAAGGTGCTTTAAAATCCTCTTACATTAGTTTAAATAGATATTTAGATAAGTAAATATAACTATAAAAACACGAAAGAAAGACTAATTGTAGACATATGTCAACTCTTAAATTCAATTTTCTCAAGGCTGTATTTTCTTCCTGCACTTCAATATGGTCTTTTCCAGTTGTCTTCCAGTACTTCATTTGCTTTTTATCTGTTTCCACCAACAAAATATTTGATATACAGTAAATATTGCTTACTCTGATTCCTTTTGGTCCTGGTGGTCCTGGAATTCCATCATCACCCTGAAAAATATAATAGATTTAGTTCTTTTTCCTTCAAAAAGAGCCTCTAAGTAACTAACTTTCTATTATAAGAACGTAAATATTTGTGAACCTTTGTGGAAGTTAGTGAGAAACATATATTCAAGAAATGCATTTATTATTGAGCTGTAAGGACTGAGGTGACTTGGATGACCAAAAAAGAGAGCAAGGAAGAAAGAAAGAGACTTTATTTACTGGGAAGAAAAGTGTTGACATATAGAAGAAACATTGTACCTATAAAGTTAATTATGAATCATAAAAGAAAGCAAAGCAAATGTTTTTTTCATTTAATGCATAAATGAAAAAGCTAAGAATATGGGCAGTTTCCATATTATGTCAGTCTGTTTTGTCATGCTGGTAATAAACAGCATCATTCCTGGGTCCAAATGTATGCTGCTTCTAACTTTCCTATTTAAATCCTTCACTTTGTTTTATAAGACGGTTTCTATTAACAGCATCAGAAGAAATGAGAAAGACAATAAACTTTCCTTTATAGCTTCTGCTTGTGAATTCCATGCAAAAGAGGCTATCCAGGTGTGATGATCCACTTACCCCAAGACACAACTACCTTGCTGAGCACTGAAAATTTTGCCAACAGTTTTTATTAACTATTTTCTTTTTTTAAAAAGTGAATAAAACCTAATTCTGCTCCAGAATAAAGAATTTCAAAGGAATATAGTTAGTAGGCCACTGCCTGAGGCTTTAGATAGCTTTTATTAAACTGGGACACCTTGCTTTATGCAAGTGGTTTCCAAGTCCCTCAACCCACAAACCTAGAAGTTCCACTGAAGGTCCCTCAAGGCCTATGTTACAGTTCTCCTTCAATCATAGCAGCTCTATTTGTGTGTGTGTGTGTGTGTGTGTGTGTGTGTGTGTGTATTTCACGGGGGGGGAGGGGTCAGGGAGGCACCGGTGAGGTAGGGTGGGGAGGGCTTCCACGTAATGAAGAAAGGGTTAACTGGTGTGTTTCCTATCACTGCTGTAACTAATAACACAAACTTAGTGGTGTAAAACAGAAATTTATTATCTTAGTGGCAGAACTATGCTACTTTCTGGAGGTCTGGTGGACTGGGGGAATCCATTTCTTTTCCTTTTCCAGCTTCTAAAGCCACTAAGCACTCCTTGGCTCATGGTCCTCTTCCCTGTTCAATGCCAGCAATAGCTGAATGAATCTCTCACGTCACATCACTCTGATACTGGCTCTTCTGCCTCCCTCTCCCACATGTAAAGGAAGGACCCTTATGATTATACTGCACCCACACATATATAATACCAAATAATCTTGCCAGTTTAAGGTCAGTTGGTAAGCAACTTTAACTTCACCTGCAACTTTAATTTTCCCTTCCTATATAACCTAACACATTCATAGCATTTTGGGGTGGTCATTTTCAGCTTGTTTTAAAAAGTTTGCATTTCAAAGGAGATTAAAGCAGATCAAATTATATTTAAAAACAACTAGAACTTTTGCTTGTTGAATCCTTGTGTGCCTTCCTACTAATGGCAGAAGACAAGAATGCCTTAATTATTGTAAATGCTGTACTAATCAACATGGTTAAATATAAGAAATAAATAAGAGAGACAAAAATGAAAAGGAATGAGATAAAACTATCACTATTTTCATGTGATATGACTGTATACCTAGGAAACCCAAGATAATAAAATGAAAAAAAAATAGTATAATCAATAAAATAATTCAGTAAGATAATTGTATATAAAATTAATATTCAGAAATCAATAGCCTTCATATACTAACAACTACCACTTAGATTACATAAAAAACATAATGGAAAAAATATCCAATTTACAACAGAAAAATAAAGATTAAATATTTAGTAATGAACAGGAAATATACAATATTCACAAAAAGATAAATTTTCAACATTTTTGAAGTTCATAAAGGAATACTTGATCAAACATACAGGCATTCCATATTCTTAGATGATAGAAGTCAATATTTAAAAAGTCATTCGTCTTTAAATTTATTTATGAATTTGATACAATAAAAACAGAAACTACACAAGTTTTTTTAAAGATTATTTATTTAGTTCTCCTTCAAGCAAGAGAGAAAGAGAGAGAGTTTATCCCCTAGAGGATCTTGACTCTCCAACCCACCCTTAGCCTTCTGTCGTCCCTGGATCATGGGCAATTCTGTGCCTCGCATACTCAGGGAGGTCTCCAGACTTCAACTTGAAACATTCCCCTGTGGGATTGCTTCTCAGAGTGTCCTATTTTTACCCCTGTGCCACCATTTGGCCCTGAGTTCTAGTTTCTTCTTTTTTGACTAGACAAGGTAACTCTAAAGTTCATATGGAAAAATAAATAATACTGAGAAAAATTCTGTAAAAAAGAGAGAGAGCATTATGGGGACACTAGCATTATATGATATAAAAATTACTGAGGCACAAGGCCTCAGTAACTGAAATAGTATGATTCTGACATTTGAATAAGCAGTCCACTGGAATGCCAAGTCCACATACTCATGTGAATTTGGCATATAATAAAAATGGCACTGCAAATCAGTAAGGAAAATAACATTGGGACACACTTGAAAACTACCTGGAAAAAAACAAAAAAGTAGATCTTACATTACAAGCTTTACACTAGTATAAATTCTGCATAAATAAAATATTTACATGTAAAAAATGAAACAATTAAAATACTAGAAGAAAAAAAATGTGAGAATTATGAAATAATCTTATAGTGAGAAAGGCATTTCCTACTTAAAAATCTACAAACCATAAAGAAAAAGATGTTTGAAAAACACAACAGAAAGGCCTGCAGGTGGTGTGGTGGATAAGGGCACTGGGTTCCCACATGGCCGACCATGGTTCGAGTCCCGGACCCGGTAGCTTGCTTTCTCACTTTCCTTTTCTCTCTCTCTCTGTCTCTGTCTGGTCAAATTAAAAATAATAATAACATATAATATTAAATAAATAATTCTTAAAAAAAAGAAGAAAAACACAACAGTGACACATAAATGCACCTACATACAACCAGAAAAGACAAATGATACAACTAGGGGAAAATAATTGCAACTTGCAATACATTAAACAGCTGATCTCCCTAATATATGAATAGCTCGTTGCAGCATGAAAACATCACAAATACAGTAGAAAATAGATAAATAATATGAATAGACACATCAGAGAAAATACAACTTATGAAAAACATAATCTCATGAAAAGAAATGCAAATTAAAAGTACACTGAGAAATCATTTTTCATTTACCAGATTAGCAAAAATCCAAAAGTTTTATTAATAGTGTTGGTGAAAATATAGGTGAAAAGATCTTCTAGTATACTGAGGAACTGAGAATAAATCATACAACTTTGGTGGTAGAGGGGCATCAGAGTATTTAAAAAAAAAACATAAATTCATGTATTCTCTGATCCAGTGATACTCCTTCTGGTAATCTATCTTACAGAATTAGTCCTTTATTGGTGAACAGGTATCTATTCAAACATATGTAATATCTTATACACTGTTTGTAGTAGCAAAAAAATAGAAAACCATGCCTCTGATTATCATAAGGGACTGATTTAATAAATTACCATTAAGATTCATAATAAAGGAACCAGCAGATGGCGTAATGGCTATGTCGCTGGACTCCCATGCAGTCAACCGCAGTTCAAGTCCTGGACCTGGTGGCTTAAACTCACGACAGGCACATGTGCATGCGTGCCCAAGATCCCAAGAGGAGAGTGGAAGAGAAAGGATTGCAGCATGGCCATCCCCCCTGGGGAATGATTTCTCACTTTCTGTCTCTCTACCTCTCTCTGTTCTGGCAAGCGCACACTCCTCTACAAAAAAAAGAAAAAGATTCACAATAAAATAAAATGTAGTTATAAAAATTAATATGGAGGTTCTGTGTATGATATGGAATATCTATTACATAACATATATTAAGTATAAAACAAAGGTCAAATGGTGAGGTAAGTATGCTACTATTTTATAAACAAAGGGATAAAAGTATGTGTCACAACTGTGACTAATGAACACAGGTGATATTTCTTTTCATTGTATGTCTTCTTTTGTTAATTTATTTTATTTAATTTTTTAAATTTTTTTGAAGAGGTTTTTGCTATAGGGCATGTGCGCTCACCAGACAGACAGAGAGAGACAGAGAGACAGAAAGCAAGAAAACACCCCCCAGGGGGGATGGCCACGCCGCAATCCATTCTCCTCCATCTTCCTCTTGGGATCTTAGGCATGCACGCACACACGCCTGGTGTGAGTTTTAAGCCACCAGGTCTGGGACGCGAACCGCGGTCGACTACATGGGAGTCCAGCGACATAGCCATTATGTGAACTGCTGGTCCCTGTAAATTTATTTTGAATGAAAAACACTCAATGTCTATTAAAATTAACTAAATTTTATTTCTTAGAATAAAAAGCTCCTTTGAAAATTGTATATTTTCAAGGGTATTTCATTTCAAGGGTATTTCAAAAGGTTCTTGAAAAAAAAAACAGAATTAAATTACAAGTTTATTTTGGTGCAAAACATTTTGAAATCCATGTATATTTTTTTTCGTAGTATGTGTGTTAACATATACACATATACCAAAATACCCAATCACATAATAAGTATTGATTCAGCTATGTTGGAAAACTTGAAGTCATATGTACAAAGTACTTCAAATTCAGGATTCTAAACATTTATAAAGTAGTTTATTATCTCACTTTACAGACACTGAAATGAAATCACAGTGAAAGAGTGGACTGCTTTCTAAACTTAAATTGCATAAAAGCAAGCACACCTTTATATACTATCACACTACTGTGGAATAGTCCCAATTTATACTAAGTTATTTCAAACAAATTATAATGTAGTTAACTTTTTTCAATTGAACAGTTTATTAAAACTGCCATCTCTTAGCAAGTACAGTGTGTAAGAAACATCCCCTAATCCTAAGTAAACTCAGATACAAGAAATGTAGTGTTTTTAGGGATTACAAGGTAAATTTTTAAAATGTTTTTAAAAATGATGCTGAAGCTAACTTTGGAAGAATACACAGATTGTAACACTTAAAATATGCTTTAAAAACAATTTAAAAAAGCAACATTCACAAACAACTCCCCTAACTTCCCCCCAAATGTAATATTTTTTATGGTTTAATTTCTATTACAAAGAAACCATTTCCATCACATGGCTGAAATTTAATCTCAGTCAGTTGGAGCGCCCACTTGATTCTCACAAGATAATGCCCAAGTTTTAGAGAGCTGAACTAGTTCCAATTTGTTAATGAGTAGGACAGTCCAGTTCAAGCTAGAATTCATTGAAACATCCCATGCCAATAGTCGGAATGGATTGGTACTGAATTAGTGCTCAATTCCATCCACCTATTCTTTCAGTTCTGTTATACTTTTTTTTTTTTTTTTTTGAGAGATTTTCACTATAGGGCGCGTGCGCTTGCCAGACAGACTGAGACATTAGAGACAGAAAGCGAGAAATCACCCCCCAGGGGGGATGGCCACGCCGCAATCCCTTCTCCTCCATTCTCCTCTCGGGATCTTGGGCACGCACGCACACGCGCCTGGTGTGAGTTTTAAGCCACCGGGTCCAGGACGCGAACCGCAGTCGACTACGTGGGAGTCCAGTGACATAGCCATTATGCTAACTGCTGGTTCCCTCTCTGTTATACTTTTGTGCCACCCTGAGTACACAGAAAATCCTTCTCCCATTCTTGGGTGGGCAGGTAGCATGGTGGTTAAGGGTGCTGGACTCCCACACGGCTGAATACGGTTTGAGTCCCGGACCTGGCAACTTGCTTTCTCACTTTCCCTCTCTCTCCCCTTCTGTCCCTATCCTTTATGGTTAAATTAAAATAAATAAATAAAGTTAAATCAAATAATTCTAAAAAAAATCATTCTCCCATTTTTGCGTGTCATTAGACACAGGAAATTAAATTGTTGAATGGCCCATCTACAAAAATTCTATACAATCATTAATAATCTTGCTGCTTCCTCACTGCTAAAGTTCTGCTCAGGAAATTTAGTACAGGTCCCTTTTGCCCTACAATCTAACAAAACTGCTTGATGTACTGTGAAATCCTCACAGATCATGATCAATACTCTCTCCAAATCTAAGCTCTGGTGTAGTTAAATATTAACATATATTTATGCATTTCAATTAATTTCCTCCTTTGTTGGGAGGATTAATTGTTGAGTAGTCATATGATTACCTTTATAGCCTAACAATATGATGTCCTACCATTACATGAAATAATAAAATTAGGAAAAAATATTTTTAAGTCAGTTTTCCTTTCCAGGCAGTTTAGCAGAACTGGTTCTTTCTTATATCATTTTATCAGTTTACCAAATACAGATGGAAAAGAGCACTGAATCAAAAGAGTAATTGAAAAAAATAATCCAGAAACTTCTCCCAACCTCAAAATTCACTATTATCTCTTCTTATTCCGTATCTTAATATACACATAAAAATGCTATCCTTGCTCATAGTATAGGACAGACTGTGCCCATTGCTGTCTATGGGCAATGTCCCTTCCAACTAATGAGACAAGTTTGGGATCTATGAGACCAGGAATGGAGGATTGGGGGTATGGATCTAATCTCTCTTCTTTTTCTCCCACAGAATAGCTCCTATGACTTCCACCTCACCAAATTAATTGATATACATGTCTCAGGTAATTGCCACTACTCTGAATTTGAAAAAATTCTCAATTTGTCATGCACCATCCAACCCTGCAGATAAATGCTGTGCTGTTGAATATTACAAATGAATATTTCTCTAAACACAGACCATTTCAATACCTGAGGTACTCCAATTTTCTTACTCTGGACCTGATGCATCCCTGCATCTGGGCTCTGACACTACAGGAACAAAACATCTCAGATGCCAACTAGATCCTATCCAACATGGGAGTAACTGAGAAATGAGACATGGGATCTGCCATTTTGGCTTTAATAGTGGTGATTTTTCCTCTACTATATCTGTTCCTACTAACACAAATTTTCCAATTCCACTTAAGGATTTGGCTCATGAGAAGGGACTTCTGGCTGGTTGACTCCCATGGTAATCAAGTACTCTTGCATTCCTAGCCCAGAACTGTGAGCAATCCTCGCCTGGTACATATATATATATATATATATATATATATATATATATATATACATGTATATGTGTATATATATATATATATATATATACACACACATACATACACATACATATACATACATACATACATACACACACACAGGCCTTCAATACTCCTACTAATGTAACGTGCATAATGCATATACAGGGCATGGATAAAGAGATTCTCGAATATTCAAAACAGTCTTTCCCAATAACCATATCACTCTATATACAGTAAAATGGGAACTCCAAAACCAGATAGTCTCCAGTTACTCAGGAGAATCACCAAGTGGCATTACTGACTCTCCATTCATACATGCACTCCAGGCAACTGTTTCCACTGTCAGGGTCATTCAATCAGAAAAGGTTGTGTGCAACCTGTCTTTGACCCTTGATAAGATCATTAATACCACTTAATCTTTGGAAACACAACAGACTAGCTTCAATTCCTTTGCCCAAGTACTGCTGGATGGCAATATAGCCCTCAACTTACTGCTGGCTAACTAAAGAGGGATCTGTACAATTGCCAGTACCTTATGGTGCACCTGAATCACTGAAACTGCTAAAGCAGAACAATCTATGCTAAGACTTAAGAAAAAAGCCTCCTGCAGTTGGCCCGCCCCATAGGCTGGTGGTTAAGGGAAGCTGGATCTCACATGGCTTGACAACAGTCTGAATCCTGACCACAGTAGTCTGAAAAACACATTGGGCATATGTGCATGCAAGCCCAAAATCCTGACAAGACAAAGAGATAAAGGAGGATGACCACTCCCCATTGGGGGGTGGGGGAGAAAGAGGTGCTTTCTCAGTCTCCCTGTCTCTCTCTGGTGAACACACACATCATCTGGCACTTAAAAAAAAAAGGAAAGAAACAAAAGCCCCCTGACTCTCTGAAGTAGACTGGGTGGGTTATGGGAAATCTATTTCTGGTTTGGCAATAGTTGGGGCTTATGGTTACATTCAACTCTTCAGGAAAGCCTTCTCATTCTTCTTGGAATAATACAGTCTAAGATTAATTGCCCAACTCTTGCCTATTAAAAGGCAAAAGTCCAACCCATTCGGGTCCTTGATGGGAAAGCTTATGTTTCTCACTCAGGACCTTAAAAATTAAGGGGTAGAACTAAGGAGTCTGGCTCCTATCTAAACACCTCAGTGCTATTTTTCAGGCCCAGCCAAAGGCTTCATGATATACTTCATGGGAGACAGTTATCATCCTCACACCACACTTGGTGCACAGATAATGCCCTGAGATCTCTGAACAAAAGTATATTCAAGGATTCAGGCTTCCCCTGGCTGACCAGGCTTTTATGCATATCCGCAACTAAAGGCCTCATAATCTGGAGACATTCAGTGGATACTTTCCTATGGGAAGAGGGGGAAACCTTGAAGACACTTTTTCTGTGCTCTGACTCAGTACTTTTTCACTCCTAGCCTTTCTTCTCCATCCTACTACCCTAGCCCAGGTCCACACAACTGCAGAAACTTTTGCTCTGAGTTCCTTCAGCACTTAAACAAGTTCTAACATCTGTGCTGATACATCTGACCCTTGCTGTTGCTGTGCCATGAGGAAAAAATGGAATGGTGGGGGAGTAGATGTTTTCTCCAGTTTAATTTCTCGCTTATATTCATTAATATTGAACTAAGTAAGAAAAGACTTGACCATTCCTTTCAGTTTTATGCTTTTTGTCTTATCAGCTACTCTGACATCTGGCAATTAAGCTCTCTCCAGCTCAGCTGAGCTCCTCAAAGAACTTAATTTTTCAAGGATCCCAATAACTACATAACATTAACAGCATTTTTCAAAAGTATCTGAATACAGCACTAATACGCAATTTAAAAACAAATCAAGTAAAACAGCCCCAGAAATGGTGCTGCACTGTTAAGGTGCTATGTTCCTCAGGTTGGAACCACATGGGAGGCCTGGATTCGGTTCCTGGTCCAACCTAAAACCCAGGTGCAGTGGCACACACCTGTAATCTGAGCAACACGAGAGAATGAGGCAGGAGGATTGCAACAGGTGAACCTGTCTAAAAATAAAAAGTATAGTCTACCTACTCTTACATTGTTTTATTTAAATATTATTTTCCAGGTATGATTCAGTAACTTTTTAGTTGATTGACACCTAAGCTCCACCTTTAAGGTGGCTTACTTCCTCTGGCATTACTGGTTGGCAACTTGACACATACCTTTTGTCCCCGAGGCCCTGGAGGTCCTTCCGGACCTGGAAATCCTGGCAAACCTGGATGGCCTTCCAAACCAGGAAATCCTCTCTCTCCCTGCAATTGAACAAGAATAAAAAGTAAGATTATTTGTGAATTTTCAAGCCCAGGAATGACTGAGAATAAAAAGATCAAATGATTATCTAGACAAAACTAACTTGATTTAATGATACTAAATTTACATTATGTACTAACATGGAGAATCCTCTAAGATGTGTGGAGAAAAATACAAACCATCTGAATGTATACCAAATATAGTAATATAAATTTGCTTTTCTGTGAAAGTAGAAAAGCACACAAACAATGAAGTGGGCTTTAAACATCAAGATTTTAACAGGGAAGATGTCAAAAAGTTCAGGAAATCAAGTCTGTGAGGATTACATGAAAGAAGTAAAAGGTAAGAATGAGGAATAAAAGGAAACCATTAGGAGAATCTTCCAGATTTGTTGTATAGTAAAAGTTGCAGGATTATCTAGAATGGAAAACCATTAGCAGATTGAAATGAATTAGCCAGAAAAAGACTTTCAAACATTAAAACTTATGTAACTATTTTCTGGTTTTAAAATTAATAAGAAAATGAAAATACTGGTTCACTATAGAAAACAAGAAAAAATATAAAGAAAACATCACCAGCAATTCTTCTACTCAGAAAGATTATTTGAATTTTTACTCATGTCTTCAGTTACAATCACGGCACTTACTAACACTAGCACAGAAGGGCTCTCCACCTAACAAATGAGGGCCTACCATATCTTATCAGCATCAGTACAGAAGGGTTGCCTAATGTGAGTATATCTACGTCCAGAAAGGTAGGGACAGTAGAGTCAAAACCTGAACTAATGTTATTTGGATCAATATGTTAGGGTTAGTTCATTTGCATATAGCCAATCATAGTAAAGGTGTGAATTCCTTTCTTTTTGAGAGAGAGAGAGATTTTTGCTATAGGGCACGTGCACTTGCTGGAGAGGCAGGAAGAGACAGAGAGACAAAACGTGAGAAATCAACCCCTGGGGGATGGCCATGCTACAATCCCTTTTTGTCCATTCTCCTCTCAGGATTTTGGGAACAACGCACATGTGCCTGGCATGAGTTTTAAGCCATTGGGTCTGGAACTCAATCCACCATCAACTATGTGGGAGTCCAGTGATATAACCATTACACCATCTGCTGGTCCCAAGATGTAAATTCTAATACACCAAGGGATCCAATCACAGACAGAGAATTCTCCATTATTACATTTTAAGAGTCTCAGGAACTCATAGCTCCAAGGCACATACTTCCAACTGCAGGGCTATAGGAAATTTCATTACTTCCATAGGCTTGATGGCAATCTCTGACGAGGCAAGGTTCTGGGAAACCTCTTACATATTCTACCCACAGTGACAGCCTGGAAAATTGAGAAGGACATAGTATCCATATCTATGAGGCAACTGACTAAATGGCCACTGAAGACACATACCCTAGAAGTTAAGGTACAATTCATTTTATTCCTAACTCCAAAGTGCATATATGTAGCATATGTGTATTGTAAATATTAAATTTAGTATAAAGAGCTTAGATAATGTTGAATTAAATAGTTCCTCATGATGAATTATCCTAAAATAAATACTTTGAAAAAATCTACTTTTGGGTGCCAGCAGGTGGTGTAGTGGTTGACGTGCTAGACTACCACATGGCCAACCACAGTTTGAGTCTCAGACCAGGTGAGTTGCTTTCTCATTTCCTTCTTTGTCTCTCTCCCTTTGGTCAAATTAAAATAAACAAATAAATAAAATTCAATAAATAATTCCTTAAAAACTGTGGAGAACTATATGGAGATTTCTTAAAGATCTACAAATAGAACTACCATATAATCCAGAAATTCCACTCCTGGGTATCTACTCAAAGGATAGGATAATTTTCAGTCATAAAAGTGCTTGCACATATGTTTATTGTAGCATTATTCACAATTGCTTAGACACGAGAACAGCCCAAATGCCCATGAACAAATGAATGGATTGAAAAAGTATGGTACATATACTCTATGGAATACTACTCAGCCATAAAAAAAAAGACCCTGGCATTTCATTGAAAGTGGATGAATATGGAAGATTTACTGCTGAGTGAAGCAAGCTAGGCAATGAAAGAGAGACACTGTATGTCTCATTTAATATATACCAACTGTCCACACTCTATGGTGGAAACCGAAAGATTAGAGGCTATAGAAACATGAAAAATGGTTACAGATACTGGAGACAGAATGGAAAGAGGGTGGGAAAAGAGGGAGAGTGAGAGGAAAGTAATGAAAGAGAAAATAGAGAGGCAAGAGATTTATGGAACACAGAAATGGATGATTGTTGATGATTACATGTATAGTATTCTCAACTGGATTGGTATGAAGTGTATTCATGTTGGGTAAATTCACTTTACAAGCTGTAGTGATGTATAGTGACTGAATGTATAAAATAAATTAAAATTTTAAAAAAGAGAAAAAATCAGGGTAACTCAAAAATCAGATAAAGGATAGCCAGGTCATACTACCCCTTCAGGGACTAGCCAGAAAAGGCCTATAGATAGCCACTTCACATGCTGTTGACCTGCTTAGGCTTCTGTCATAATATTTGTGGACCTCACCAAACCTTGTATTTAATATCCTTTTTACACTAGGATTGTGGTTTATCAGGACAATCATGAAGAGAGAATGTATGTAGTTATTACCATTGTAAGTATTTTAGAAAGTGAGACTCATTATCTTATTCATAAAATAGTGTACTTCTCCTTAAAGCAGGCACTTCACAGAGAATATGCTTGTAACATGTTGTCATACATGCTATTTATTTGTGCACTTAGCAGTAACATCCTAGGCGCTGTAAGCCAGAGCACTAACATATTTAATTTTATTATTTGATACAATATGTTCTGTATAACTGGGCTCAAGATTAAGATGTCAATGCTGTCTTTCACCAGGCTTACCACCAGGCTATTCAAGTGGTCTTCAATGAAGCATTTAATGCCATCTATAGTTCTCAAAGTGCAGTACACTTTTATGAGTAATACACAGACTAAAGCTTGGGGCTGTTTAAAAAGAGTGGGTTTGTGGTGGCTATCAGCTCTGTGTTGATGGCAACTTGTCGATGTTCCAACTAGAAGTGAGACCCAGAGGAAAGGACAGTGGACAGAATGTAAGCTAAAGGGGCTGATCAATGGAAAACCCCAAGGCTTTCTAGGAGAAATTATACAAGCTATTGCTAGAAGCATACAATAAATATTTTGGTTGAAGGATAGAAAGAAAAAAAAAAAAAACTACTTCTGGTCAGTTTCCACTTATTCTCAATGAAGAAATTTTATTCACTTAATGATAGGTTTTGACAATAATTAATATTGACATATTACTATGCTTTCTATTTTCTAGAAATATATCCATTTGTTGTTTTAGCCACAAAATGAGTATTTAGTATTCATTAACCTCAAACCAATTATTTTGAAGGGAATAGGAGATGAAGGGAGAAATTAAAATTTTCAAAATTTCTAGAGCTGAATTGCCTTAAATCATTACATAGCCCATTACTGGCAGAGCTAGTAGTAGAAATCTGATCACAAGTTCTAGTCAGAAAGGAAGAAGGAAAAAAATCTAGTTCGAGCAGATTTCCATAAGTGGAAAACAGCTACATTTTGGGATCTCAGCTGGTATTTAGAGCATTCTGCTGCCAAAACTTGAGGATAATACTTGAAAGCTGTATTTTCTCAGAAGCAAAACGGCTATCTGAGCTACAGACATGAGGGAAATAAACTAGAAATTGAAAAGTGGAGTGTGCCAAAAGCCTAATTTTGTTGGTATTATAAAACCACACACCTAGTAATGCTATGAGGGTAATTCAGAAACTCCATGGAAAAATGGAATTATGATACAAGTTTATCTTGGTACAAAAATTCAAATTCGTGCATAGTGTTTTTTCATAATATGCATTTTATGAACTTTTTGGAAAACCTCACCCTATATAACCCTAAAATCTCCTCACACTATAGTCAAATAATGTTTTGGTCCTATCGAACTGCCTGATCAGTATTACAGTAAAGAAGGTAGAAAGACAGTCCTATACAGCAGAAAAAAAGGGTTGAAAGAGTAATCCTAAGCCTTTGAAAGTATAAACTAAAGCTTTGTGTGAGGAATGCATGGGAGTAAGGTCCTCTACCTAATTCCTAATACAGATGGTAAGGAAGATTGGCACTAGTCATGTTCCAACTCTTCACTATCTGTTATTAGGCATTCATTTAATCCTTCCAACTACTCTAAAATGTTACTATAACCCACAAACAGAAAATGGCATGGTGTGTATCTATTTCTGGAGGTCCAATTTTTTTTTTCTGAGCTTTTGCCCAAAACTCAGAAAAAATAAGAGTTAGCATTAGAAATTATACAAAGGATGATTTTTTTGTGTATGTGAGATAAAGCTATTTCATGCTGCCTGTCCATGTTCAGGTTAAAATAAAATCATTCTTATCTTCCTTTGTGAAACAATATTCCTCTCCCCCTGCCTATCCCTCAAATATTGGTATTACTCTGGACTTCTGTTTTGACCTTCTTCTTTTCTCTTTCCCTGGGAAATCTCAAATGTCAACACTTTCTTTCCAAAAGCTAGGTTCCCATAATCAACTGTCTTAAACATTTCCATCTGAATATCCCATAACCACCTAAAACTCAACAACAGCTAACATGTATTGAGTGTTTTCTTTGTGCCAGAGATCATTCTAAACACTGCAAGTTTACCTTCTCAACGACAATACAAGGTAGATACTATTATTACTTCCAGTTTATATATGAAGAATCAGGACAAAGAACAGTTCTGTAATTTTTCTAACAGTAACCTTGATATAAACATTAAAATTTAGTATCTTTGTACCATCTTCCCTATTCTAAGAAATAGTGAAACCTACCTACTCCAGCCAGAAATTTGTAATAACCTTGACTTCACTCTCTCCATAAACCCTTCATCTCATTAACCATGTCTTTTTCAATCTTGGGCATGCATCACACCCACCCAAAGTGTTTCTCAAACCCCAGACCCAAGACTTGAACAATGTTCATGTTGAGCGTTTGGGATCCAGTTGCCTCAACCACGGGCTGACCCCAATCTTGCATTCTTAGTGCCCAAAGAACAAATACACAGTAAATATTCATGCAATAAATGAAGTTCTTTAATGAATTACAAAAGAATTTATGGCACATGCTTTTGCCCAAAACTCAGAAAAAATAAGAGTTAAGGTTAGGAGAAATTACACAAAGGATGATTTTGTGTGTGTATGTGATAAAGTTAGTTTATAAAGCATAAACTAGTATTAAGAAAGCCAACAGACTGATTTACTAAGAAGTAGGCCTTAGTTTGTGAATTAAAGACACCATCAAAATGTTTCCATTTTAGGGACCAGCAGTTAGCGTAATGGCTATGTCGCTGGACTCCCACGTAGTCGACCGCGGTTCGAGTCCCGGACCCGGCGGCTTAAACTCACGCCGGGCGCGTGTGCGTGCGTGCCCAAGATCCTGAGAGGAGAATGGAGGAGAAGGGATTGCGGCGTGGCCATCCCCCCTGAGGGGTGATTTCCTGCTTTCTATCTCTCTGTCTCTCTCTGTCTGTCTGGCGAGCGCACGCGCCCTATAGCAAAAACCTCTCAAAAAAAAAAAAATGTTTCCATTTTATAGGAGTGGCACTTTGTAATCAAAATAAGGAAGTTGCATAATTATGTGAATGAAAAAAAAATTTTTAATTTGCTAGAGGTTGTGTGTGTGTTCAGAGAGAGAGAAAGAGAAAGTGAGAGAAAGCATCCCTCCCACAGAGGATGACCGTATTGAAATCCTTTCTCCATTTTTCCTTTTGAGATTTTGGGTATGCACACACATGTGCCCAGAATGTTTTTCAAGCTGCCAAGTCTGGGACTTAAATCATGTTGTCAACTATGTGGGATCCAGCTGCCTTAACCACCATGCCATCAACTGGCTCTTTCAAGGAAAGTATGAGGAAAATGCTAGATTTCTGAAGACAGGAGAAACAAAAATTAGGACAAACTATTTTAATAACAATAATAAAATTATTTTAGATTATAATTGTAAAAATTATGTGAACATATCCACAAGGCAAGACCCTTAATGAACAGATGAAAACAATTATTTAATCGATGATATAATTATGTGCAAACTTGTCTTCTTTTTGTGTAATTTCTATTTTATATTTGTAATGATATAGCACAAAGATTTATTTGATATAGTATAATTTGGAGAACAATAACATGAATCTTTAACAACTTTCTACATGGAGACACTCTGAGTCAAAAGATCTAAAACTTTAGCTTGCATCAGAACCACCTGCAGAATTTGTTAAAACACTAATTACCTGGTCCTACCACCAGTGTTGGATTGAGGAGGTCAGCTATGGAACCTGAGAATCTGCATTTCTAACCAGCTCCCAGTACATGCTGATCAAACCAGTAGAGAGGCACATTTGTTTATATCGCGTCTGATTGTGACACAGATTTTAGATTAAGAACTAGTTAACTTCTTGTTCTCATCAGGAGTCTGGCAAATTTTGTTTGCTTTTAGCAGCATGATGAATTTGGACACATTCCTTCAGTGAAATCTAGATTTTTAAATTATACCATGTTAGATTCACCTCTTAAAAGCAGTTTTATTTAGGTAAAATTAACATACAATAAATTATATATAGGTCAAGTATACAATTTGACAAGTTTTGACATTATGTATGTGTGTATGTGTATATATATATATATATATATATATATATATATATATGCACACACTATCAGCACAATCAAAATAATAAGCCCATCTATCACTCAGAAAGGTCCTCTTATGCCCATATTTTCCTCATGCCTTGACCCATCTCCCCCTCTCCCACCCCAGGTAATGACTGATCTGTTTCTGTCACTATAGATTAATTCACATTTTCTACAATTTTATAAAAATGGAATCATATCTGGAGGGAGACATACCTAAGTATGGGTGACATATGTATGGATGCACATAATCCCTGCTGACTTAAGCTTAGAATGGATGGTGGTGTGAGGACTCTGTGAGGGTCCTATATCTCTGTTTCTCTCTCTTTCTCATAAATAGAATAAATATATCAATTTTTAAAAAAAAGAACGTGCCAAACTTTTCCAAAGTGTCTGCATTGTTTTACACTTACACTACCAATCTTTAACAGTTCCAGTTGGTCCATATCCTCAACTGTACTATAGCTAATATTTAAATATTCTAATAGGTGTATCTCATTGTGGCTTTATTTTGCATTTCCCTAATGTTAGGAATCATTTCATGTGCATATTGGTCATACTTACTTTTAAGAAGTTTCTTAAACTCTTTTGCCAATTTGTCTCCAATTCGATTTTATATGGGAGAGTTGGTTTTATTGGGTCGTTGGAAAAATCATGATGTAGTTTTCTAAGCTTTTCTCTGCAAAAAAAATGCATCATGACTTCTCCGATGACCTAATATTATTAACCTTTTAGAATTCTTATATACTCTGGATACATGTATTTTATCAGATATGTGATTTGCAAATATCTTTTCCTAGACTGTGGGCTATCTTTTCATCCTTTTAACTATATATTTAGAGGAGAACAAGTTCTGATTTTTGATGAACTACAATTTAGGGGGTTTTTTTGAGAGATTTTTGCTATAGGGAAAGTATACTCACCAAAGGGACAGAGAAAGAGAGACAGAAAGTGAGAAATCACCCCTGAGGGATTGGCCACACTGCAATCCTTTCTCCTCTATTCTCCTCTCTGGATCTTGGGCACGTACACACACATGCCCAGCATGAGTTTCAAGTCACTGGGTCCAGGATTCAAACCGGGTCCGGGATTCAAACCATGGTCGGCTATGTGGAAATCCAATAATGTAACCATTACACCATCTGCTGGTACCTACAATTTAGATTTTAAATATTGGTCTCTGATCCATATTGATTTAACTTTTATATACGGTACATTCTATAAGTCAAAATCCACTTTTTATGAATATGCATATCCAATTCTTCCAGGATCACTTGTTAAAAAGACCATCCTTTCTGCACTGAATTGTCTTTGCACTTTTGTTAAAAATAATCAATTCATGGGCCAGCTCCATAGTCAAGTAGTTAAGGGAGTTGGATCCCACATGGCCAATTGAGATTCAAATCCTAGCTCTGATGACTTGAAAACAATGCTGTCTGCCTGTGTGAACATGCCCAGAATACTAGCAGGAATGGAAAAATGGAGTAGAAGGGATCATTGCATGACCATACCTCCATTGGGGGTTTGCTTTCTTCCTTTATCTCCCTGTCTCCCTCTCTCTCTCTCCCTGCCTCACTCTCTGGTGAGCATAGGTGCTTTCAGACAAATAAAAAATATATTTATCAATTAACTACACACCTACAAGTTTCTGTGCTGTTCTATTCATCTGCATGTGTATTTCTGGTTATTAATACTCTATTCTGTTTACCGTAGCTCTATACTAATTCTCAGAACTATCTACAATAAATCCTTCAACATTTTCCTTTGTAAAACCTGTACTAACATTTCCATCTAAATTTTGGAATCAGCTTGCTAATGTCTACCAGAAAAGGAAAAAGAAAAAAAAAAAAAACATTTTGATTGAAATAGCATTGAAGACATAGCTAACAGGAGAAATTGTTATCTTAATACATTGAAACTTTCAATTCATGAATATGATATACAGTTGATACTCTGTGTCTGTGGGTTCTGCATCCATAGATTCAACTAACCAGGGTAAAAAATATTTAGGAAAAAAAATAAAAATTTAAAAATAACAACAATAATATATAATACAAATTTTTAGAAAACCAGGGGCTGGCAGGTAGCATGGTAGTTAAGGCACTGGACTCCCACATGGCCAACTACATTTCGAGTCCTAGACCTGATGGCTTGCTTTCTCACTTTCTCTCTTTTTCTCGCTTTTTGTCTACCCTGGTCAAATTGAAAAAAAAATAATAATGAGGGCTGTCAAGTAGCGTAGTGGTTAAGGTGCTGGACTCCCACATGGCTGACTGCCAGGTCGAGTCCTGGACCTGGTGGCTTCCTTTCTCACTTTCCCTTTCTCTCTTTGTCTCTCTCTGGTCAAATTAAACAATAACAATAAATAAAATTAAATAAATAATGCTCTTTAAAAGGGAAAAATGATGAATAAAATTAAATAAAATAATTCATTAAAAAAATACAGGAGACAGCAGGTGGCATGGTGCTGAACACCCAGGTAGGTGACAGAAGTTTCAGTCCCAGACTTGGCTCCTTCAATCTCAGACCATGCGGTGTGTATGCATGCCCAAAATCCTGAGAGAAGAACAGAATAGAAGGGATTGCAATGGGCCATTCCCACCCCCGCCCCGTGTGGTGATTTTTCATTTTCTGTCTCTCTGTCTCTCCAGTGAATGCACGCACCCTACAGCAAAAAATCTCTATCATAAAAAAATAAATAAGAAAGAAAAACAATACTGTATAGCAACTATTCATATAGCATTTACATTGTATTAGGTATTATATGTAATGTAGAGAGGACTTAAAGTGTACTGGACAATGTGCACAGGATATATGAGACTTGAGCATCTGTGGATTTTGGTTATCTGCATGGGTCCCAGAACTAATGTCCCATGGATACCAAGAGATGATTGTATATTTCCATTTACTGAGTTCTTTCATTTCTCTTAGAATATTTTTGTTGTTTTCAGCATATAGAACTTGAACATTTGCTTTATGATTTAGTCCCAAGCAGTTCAAATTTCAGATGTTACAATAAAAGGCAATATTATAATCTGAATTTGCTGTTTTTCATTGTTAGACTATAAAAACACAAGCGATTTTTATTTCTTAACCTTAATTCATTGCTTTTATTTATTTTGTGATCTTTCTAAATTCACTTACAAATTTTAGGAGTTTAGTATATGTTCATAGAATTTTCTACATTGTCAAAGCATGTCATTGGCAAAAAAGAAAAAAAAGATTTATGGGACCAGCAGATGGCGAAATGGCTACATCGCTGGACTCCCATGTAGTCGACAGCAGTTCAAGTCCCAGATCCAGTAGCTTAAATTAACGCCAGATGCATGTGCATGAGTGCCCAAGATCCTGAGAGGAGAATGGAGGAGAAGGGATTGGGGTGTGGTCATTCTCCCCCAGGGGGGTGATTTCTTGCTTTCTGTCTCTCTGTCTCGCGCTGCCTTTCTGGATAGTGCACATACCCTGTAGCAAAAACCTCTCCCCCCAAAATGTTTTATTTCTTTCTTTCCAATCTATTTATCTTGTCTTGTCTTTTTTCTTATGTTACTATACTGACAATGTTTAATAGAAGTGATAAGAGCAAACACGGTTCTGAATGTAAGAAAAAGGAATTCAGTTTTTCTCTACTTAGTATAGTTTTAGGTATTTGGGTTTGCTAGATGCCCTTTTAGGGATTAGGAAATTTTTTTCTACTACTAGTTTGTTGAGAGATACTTTTTTCTTATCAGGAATATATGCTCAATTTTGTTCATTGCATTCACTGTATCTATTGAGATAATTACATGGTGGGTTTATTTATTTATGTTTTAAAATTATTTTTAGTCTTTTAATATAGTGAATTACAATTTGTGATTTACCAAATGTTAAACCAAACATGCATGCCTGGCATAAACCTCATGTGGTCATAATGTACTATCCACTTCAATAAAACTTGTTAAAATTTTAAGAATCTCTGCATCTATGTTAATGAGGGATATTGATAGATTAATAGTTCTCTGTTTTTATAATTTTGTCTTCACCTACTTTTAGTTTCAAGGCAATGATCTCTTCACAAAATTAGTTGGGGGTGTATTTCCTACCACTCTGTTTCTATTTTTTTTTTTTTGTGGTAAGGGTTGATAATTCAACTTCTTTCATAGATATAGGACTATTCATATTTTACTTCATTCTTCTACTCATTTAGCTTTTGGCAATGTTTGTTTCCCAAGGAATTTGTTCATTTCACCTAAGTTGTCAATTCATTGTTACAAAGTTATATATAATATTACTTTATTAATCCTTTAATGACCATAGTCATTCATTCCTGATATTGGTAATTTGTGTTTTCTTTTCTTTTAATTGCCAGAGGGAACTTGTGCTTGCCAGAGAGAGAGAGAGAGAGAGAGAGAGAGAGAGAGAGAGAGAGAAAGAGAAAGCTTCCCTAATAGGATGTGGTCAGGTTGCAATCCTTTTCCCTCCATTCCTCCTTCACATCAGGATTTTAGGCATACATGCACATGCACTTGGAGTGTTTTCCTAGCCACTAATATGGGGATATAAACTGCAGATGGCCATGTGGGATCTGGCTCCCTTAACCTCTGTGCCATGGGACCAGCCCATATATTTTCTTATAAGTCATACTAATTATCAACTATCAAATTTTGGCTGTGTACATTTTTTCTATTGTTTGTTTTCCAGTTCACACATTTCTAATATTACTTTTATTTCCTTATTTCTCTTCATTTAAATTTCATTCATTTGTCATTTTCTAGAGTCTTTTTATAGAGGCTTTTGCCATAGGGCATGTGCATTCAAAGGACAGAGAGAGACAGAGATAGCAAGAGGAAAAGTGAGAAATTACCCCCCAGGGGGATGGTCACACTGCAATCCCTCCACCTCCTGGGATCATGGGCATGAATGCACATGTGCCTGGCATGATTTTTAAGACACTGGTTCTAGAACTGGAACTGTGGTCACCTCTGTGGGAATCCAGCAACATAACAACTACATCATCAGCTGGCTCCCCTTTTCTAGATTCTTAATGAGAAAACCAGACAACGATAAATCAAAACAAGAAAATTATTCAGATTTTCTATGCCCTCCTGATTCAATCTTGGTAAATTATATGCTTCCAGGAATTTGTCCATCTCCCCCATGTTCTCTTTTCTATTGGCATATAGTCATTCATAATATTATCTAATGATGTTTTGTATTTCTATTGTGTCTGTTTTAATGTTGCCTGTTTCATTATGTATTTGATTTATCTGGTTTCTTTCTTTCTTTGTCTTTATCAGTCTAGCTAATGGTGTGTCAATCTTGCTAATCTTTTAAAAGAACCAGCTTTTACTTTAATTTATTTTTGGTATAGTTTCTTTATTTTGTATTTCATTTATTTCTGCTCAACATCCCTCATCATAAGGGAGATGTAGATTAAACCCACAATGAGATACTACTTAACCCCTGTCAGAATGGTGAAGATTAAAAATACAAAAAGTGATAAGTGATGGCAGGGTTGTGTTGAAAGGGGAACTCTCCCATGCTGTTTGTGGGAGTGTAAAATAGTCCAGCCACTGTAGAAAACAATATGGAGGTTCCTCAAAGATCTACAAATAGAACCACCATTTTATTCAGCAATCCCACTCCTGGGTATCTACCCAAAGGACAGGAGAATGTTCAGTCAGAAAAGCACTTGCACATCGATGTTAATTGCAGCATTATTCATGATTCTAAGACATGGAACCAACCCAAATATCCACAAACAGATGAATGGATTGAAAATGTGTGGCACATATATTCTATGGAATACTATTCAGCCATAAAAAACAAGACCTTGGCATTTGATAGAAAGTAGTCGGATATGGAAGATTTATTGCCAAGTGAAGCAAGCTGGGACATAAAAGAAAGATATTGTATGTATCCACTTAATATATACCGACTATCTGCACTTGATGGTAGAGATTGAAATATTGGAGGGCATAAAAGCAGTGAAAATAGTTATGGATGCTGAAAACAAAGTGCAACAGGGGGAAGGGGGAGAGGGAATAGTATAGAGAAGGATAGCAGAAGAAGAAATAGAGAGGCATGATATTTCTGGGACACAGAAATGGTTTATTGCCCATCGATAATAACATGTATAATATTCTCAACTGGACTGGTCTGAGAAATATTTCATGTTAGGTAAATTCTCTTTACAAGCAAAATGATGGATAGTGATTGAATGTTTTAAAATATAATAATAAAAACAATAATAATAATAATCTTAAAAAATAAGTGAAAAGCTATTTGCTGCTGCTGATGTGGACAGTAACATCTTTGTCTTGACTGATATCCATGGTAATTGTGCTGGAAAAAGAAATGTTATGGGGCTGGAAGGTGGCATGGTGGTTAAGGGCACAGGACTCCCACATTGCTGACCATGGTTCAAGTCTCTGACCTGGTGGCTTGCTTTCTCACTTTCCCTTTCCCTCTTCTCATTTGCTCTGTCCCTCTCTAGTCAAATTTAAATAAATAAATAAATAAAGTAAAAAAAAATAATTCTTAAAAACAAAGAAATGCGGGACCAGCAGTTAGCATAATGGCTATGTCGCTGGATTCTCACGTAGTCGACCGCAGTTCGTGTCCCGGACCTGGTGGCTTAAAAACATGCCGGGCGTGGGACCAGCAGTTAGTGTAATGGCTATGTCACTGGACTCCCACGTAGTCGACCGCGGTTCGCGTCCCGAACCCGGTGGCTTAAAACTCACGCCGGGCGCATGTGCATGCGTGCCCAAGATCCCGAGAGGAGAATGGAGGAGAAGGGATTGGGGCGTGGCCATCCCCCCTGGGGGGTGATTTCTCACTTTCTGTCTCTATGTTTCTCTCTGTCTGGCGAGCGCACGCGCCCTATAGCAAAAACCTCTTAAAAAAAAAAAAACAAAAAAAAAAAACATGCCGGGCGTGTGTGCGTGCGTGCCCAAGATCCCGAGAGGAGAATGGAGGAGAAGGGATTGCGGCGTGGCCATCTCCCCTGGGGGGTGATTTCTCGCTTTCTATCTCTCTGTCTCTCTCTGTCTGGCGAGCGCACGTGCCCTATAGCAAAAACCTCTAAAATAAACCACACACACACACACAAAACAATGTTATACACTGTAAAGATATATGTGATTAAATGTAATATTAAAAAAAGACAAAAATCATATGATTATATTAATTGATGCATAAAAGCATTTGGTAAAATCCAACATCCCTTCATGGTCAAGGAAAACTATCATAGGAGGGACATTCTTCAATATAATAAAGCCATATACGACAGACCTACTGTAAACATCATACTGAATGGGGAAAAGCTAAAAGCCTTCCCACTAAAAACTAGAACAAGACAAAGTTGCCCAGTCTCTCCACTCATTTCTAACATAGTACTGGAAGTCCTAACCAATGCAATCAGACAAGCAAGCAAAATAAAAAGCATTCAGACAGGAAAAGAAGCAGTTGAACTGTTCCTAACTGCAGATGTTATGATTATATACCTAGAAAATCCAAAGGAATCCATGAAAAAAAACTCTTGGAAGTGATAAATTAATTCAGTAAAATTGCAAAATACAAAGTCGGTATACAAAAATATACAGCATTTTTATACATCAGTAATGAACAGACTGAGGCAGAATTGAAGAAAGCAATTCCGTTTATAATAGCCACAAAACAAATAAGATACCTAGGAGTAAATATAACTAAAGAAATGAAAGACCTTTACAAGGAAATCTATGAAAAACTGAAAATAGATATTGAGTATGATTTTGAAAAAGGAAGGACATCCCCTGCTCTTGGATTGAAACAATCAATATAATCAAAATGTCAGTCCTACCCAAATTAATTGACATATTCAATACAATTCAGATCCAATTACCTGAGAGTAAAGTAGTAATTGCCATCTCACTACCCAACTTTAAAGTGTATTACTAAGAAGTGATAATTAAATAGTATGGTACAGGCACAAAAATAGATACATAGAATCAATGGAACAAAACAGAGAATGCAGAAATAAACCCTTAATCATAGAGTCGAGTGATCTTTGATAAAGGATATAAGAATGCAGTAGATACAAAATCTCTTTAGCAAATGGTGCTCAAAGAACTGGATATCTATTCGCAGAAAAATGAAACTGGGAAACTTAAATCACTAACTTTAAATCTCTTTTTCTTAGCATAGGTATTTAAAGCTATTTCCTAGCTCTTTGCAGATGATAATGTATATAGTAATGTCTTTGTTTTGACTGATATGCATGATATTCATGCTGGAAAATGAAAGTGTTGTACACTGTAAAGATATATGTGATTAAATGTTAACAAAAAATAAATAATAAATAAATAAAACAAAATAAAGCTATTTCCAACCTAATGCCTGCTTTAACTCCATCCCACAATTTTCAGTATGCTGTTTTTAAACACTGTATAATTAGAAATAGTTTCTAACCTTGATCCTTCAGTTATTTAGAATGCTGCTTTCTAATTTTAAATAGTTGGAGATTTTCTGCCTTTCCATTATGAATTTCTTATTCATTCTGTTGCAGTCAAATAATAAACTGACATTTGCAAAAGTCTTTTATTATTCACAGAGTTTGATTTTGTGGTCTATCATATAGTCTACACTGGTGAAAATTCCATGTACTTTTGAAAAAATTATATTCTATCGTTGTTGGATATAGGGCTGTTTATATGTCAATCAACTATGACTACTGATTTGCTTTTTTCTCATTCTGTCAATGACAGAGAGAGTGTGTTAAAATCTAAAACTGTGATTGTGGATTGGTCTATCCCTTTAAATTAAGTTTGGGAGTCACTTATTTTGAAGTTCTATTTTTAATGCTTTAAACAATTTTTATGTTTAATATAATAGAGGTAGAAAGATATAATCTTTTATATTACCCACTTATATACCATTTCTTGTGCTTTTCATTCTTTCCTATAAATATACACTTCCATCTAGTGACATTTCCCTTTAGCCTGAAGAAGTTTCTTTTTGTTTTTCTTTTAGTGGAGATATGCTGGTGACAAATTCTCTACTTTATTATCAGAAAATGTCTTAAATCCGTCTTTATTTTTGAAGTATATTTTTATTGTACATAGTAACTATTTGTAGATTTTTTTCCAACTCTAATGTTTTTACATTGTTGTACATTATTCAATCTTTCTGACTGTCATCATTCATACCATTTCAAGATATATAAAGGGAATATTTTTCTAGCTTCTTTCAAAGTTTTCATTTAATCTCTGTTACTGTTTTTGGTGTCAATTGTTTCATTATGATAAACCTTTGTTTTTCTCCAGCTTGAGGTGTGCTGAATTTCTTTAAAAAAGAAAATCTTCAAAAAGTTAATGGAGGTCCAGGAGGTGGCACGGTAGTTAAAGGCGCTGGATTCCCACATGGCCAAACACAGTTCAAGTCCCGGACCTGGCGGCTTGCTTCCTTGCTTTCTCTCTCTCTCTCTCTGTATCTGTCTGGTCAAATTGAAAAATAATAACAACAAATGGAATTAAATAATTCTTTTTAAAAAGTTAATGGAAAATTACTATTACAAAAAAAAAAAACAAAACTATGCACCGCTTCAAAAATTTTTGCACAGAGTAAATTCATACTTTATTTTTCTACAAACTTTGATGTTCCCTTATATCTTGGTATTTTTCACTGACTTTGGAGAACTCTTGCTATTATTACTACTCCATCATTCAGTATTCTTTTTAGTCTCCTGTTCTTTCTCTCTTGTAATGCAACTGCACTCCATTTACATTTTTATTAGAACGTTTGATATTATCACACAGGTCACTGAGGCCTTATTCATTCTTTTTCATTTTTTTTCTCTGTGTTCTTCAGATTGGATCACTTCTGATTCAGCTTTAAGTTCACTGACCTTTATTCTATTGTTTCTATTCTGCTATTTAGCTATCTGGTCAACTGTTTCTTCTTTTCCTTTTTTATTCTTAATTTGTCTTCCATGAAAGAGAGGTAGGGGGGAATAGAGAGAGAGAGAGAGAGAGAGAGATACTCTCAACAAGGGCTTCATGCCACCATCCACCCCAACTCAGTAGGTCTGGATCACACACACACGTGTGCCTGGCATGCTCAGGGAGGTCCTGGGACCTTTCACAAGTGGGTGTTGTTGCGTTACCACTGCGCCACATCTGGCCCCTAATCTTTCTTACAGTTCATTTTATCAGAGTTAATCTGAGAAAAGTCACTCCATTATTATTATTATTATGTTTTTTTGGAGAGGTTTTTGCTATAGGGCACATGCGCTCGCCAGACAGACAGAGAGAAACAGAGAGACAGAAAGTGAGAAATCACCCCCTGGGGGATTGGCCACGCCACAATCCCTTCTCCTCCATTCTCCTCTCAGGATCTTGGGCACGCACGCACACGTGCCTGGTGTGAGTTTTAAGTCACCGGGTCCAGGACGCGAACCGCGGTCGACTACGTGGGAGTCCAGCAACATAGCCATTACGCTAACTGCTGGTCCCAAGTCACTCCATTATTATCTGAAATTCTTGCTTTATCTGTCACTACAGAAAGTACCTTTACTTTAAATTTGCTCTCCTTTAAATAATGTCACTCAAATAAGTGTTCTAGAGAACACTATTCAGTTCATTAATAAATGTGTTAATTAGAAAGTGAACTACAAGGTCAAATGTCTGAAACACACCCAGCATGCATGCATGTGTGCCCAAGATCCCAAGAGGTGATGGGAGGAAAAGGGATTGTGGCCATACCCACTGTGGGGTGATTTGTCACTTTCCCTCTCACTATCTCTGTCTCTCTCCCTCTGGCAAGTGCACACACCCTAAGGAAAAAATCACTCGGAAATATACCATTACAAAACAAATACACAAATAGGTTTCTTTGCTCCAGGACTTTTTTTTTTTTTTTTTTTTTAGAATTTTGCCATAGGGCATATGTGCTGGCTGGAGAGAGACAAGGGACAGAGAGAGGGTAAGTGAGAAATTACGCCCCCAGGGGGATGGCCATGCCATAATTCCTTCTCTGTCATTCTTCTCTCAGGATTTTCGTATGCATGCACACCCGCCGAGCATAATTCTCAAGCCAAGAGATCCAGAACTGTGGTCAGCCTAGTGGGAATCCAGAGCCTTAACCTTCTTGCCACCTGCCAGCCCCACTCCAGGACATTTAAGGATTTTTAATACGCCAGTGAAACTTGTATATCCCTAAGTGGAAAATACCCTATGGTCCCAAACATTTTCATATATAATAACATTCATTAATTCAAAAATATTAATTGAGGGACCAGCCAATGGCATAGTTGTTACATTGCTACACTCCCACATGGCCGATTGCAGTTCAAATCACGGACTTGGTGGCCTGAAGCTCACGCTGGGCATGTATGTATGAGTACCGAGGATCCTGGGAGGAGAAGGGATTGTGGTGTGTGGCCATTCCCCTGGGAGGTAATATCTCACTTTCCCTCTCACTGTCTCTGTCTATCTTTCTCTGGCAAGTGCACATGCCCTAAAGCAAAAATCTCTTAGGAAAAAAAAATATATATTTGTATATATATATATTTTTATATATATATATATATATATATATATAGAGAGAGAGAGAGAGAGAGAGAGAGAGAGAGAGCCCCAAAGAGTGGAGACTAGAGTATAATTCCCTGTCTCTTTGGGTTTGTTTGTTTGTTTGTTTGTTTTTGGAGAGGTTTATGCTATAGGGCGCGTGCGCTCGCCAGACAGAGAGAGACAGAGAGATAGAAAGCGAGAAATTACCCCCCTGGGGGGATGGCCACGCCGCAATCCCTTCTCCTCCATTCTCCTCTCGGGATCTTGTGCACGCACGCACACGTGCCGGGCGTGAGTTTAAGCCACTGGGTCCGGGACGTGAACCGCAGTCGACTATTTGGGAGTCCAGCGACATAGCCATTACACTAACTGCCGGTCCCTAATTCCCTGTCTCTTAGTATGATTCTCTTTAAGCTATAATTCACAATCCTTTTTTAATTTCCTGATATCAGTATCAGTCACTGACTCATGGTGGCTAGGTATTTATGCCATTTAATTCTGATAAATACTTACTTTGTAATCATTATATCTATGCAACAGGAGGTGCTAATGTAGGAAAAATAAGATAAAAATGGACACTGACCGACCATGAACCTGCATGGACTAGATAAAAATGTATTAAATTGCCTAACATAGTATTCAGTACAGATTAGTAGTTGATAAATGGTTAGTTTCCGTGTGGAGTGTTTTTCCTCCTCTTTTTGCCTATTAAGTTAGTGACTTCAATAAGATTGATCAGGATTTGGCAGATTACAGCTCTCAGGCCAAGTGCAGAGGCTTATTGTGTATGGTCCAAGAGCTAAGAAATTTTTTGGATCACTTTTAAAGCACTGTTTCATAAAAAGGAAAAAAAAGGAGAGAAGAATATGTGACAATGACTTTATTTGGCCCACAAAGCCTAAAATAATTACTACATGGCCTTTTAGAGAAAATGTTTGCTGATCCTTGATACATAGTCTAATCCTTATAAGCACTCTAAAATAAGCAGTATAGTAGAAATCATCTTACTAAATAAATTGCATAGTAGAATTCATTTTCCTTAAGTGTTGAGATAGAAATCCTGCTTTTAAAAAAATATATTGAAAACACTATGTTAGTGGTTTTCCTAAGTTTGCAAAGGTCCATCTCAGATCCTACCTTTTCCCCTTTTATACCACGACAGTCACACTTCGATCCTGGAGAACATCCATAGCAAGCCTATAAAGAAGAGAAAGAGGAGGAAATATCAGAAAAGTATCTGAAAGCATATATACCAAATTTTAAACAATAATTACCTTTGCAGAAGCTTTTATCTTTCATTATCTACATTTCTGTTTGAATTTTCACAATAAACAAATATAATTTTCATAATTTTAAAGTGAAATACATTTTATAAAACTGCTAAAATGAAAAGAAATTCATAAAGCTTCAATATAATTTGATTTGCCACTTGTTGAAGCTCTTAAAAACATTTTTTTCTCCTATCATCACTTGTAAGAAATTGCCTCTCAATCTGTGTTAGCAGTGACAGTGGCAACTGGTCAAGGATGCCTAGTTCCTTGCTTCTCTACATTCATGAGCAACCATGGAGCATAAAATACATAAAATTGTCTCTTTTTTTGGAGAGGTTTTTGCTATAGGGCGCATGCGCTCACCAGAAAGACAGAGAGAGACAGAGAGACAGAAAGCGAGAAATCACCCCCCAGGGGGGATGGCTACGCCACAATCCCTTCTCCTCCATTGTCTTCTCAGGATCTTGGGCACGCACGTACATGCACCCGGTGTGAGTTTAAGCCACTGGGTCCGGGACGCGAACCGCAGTCAACTACATGGGAGTCCAGCAACATGGCCATTATTCTAAATGCTGGTGCCCATAAAACTATAAAACTTTACCACCTATCTTTCCTTTACCCTTTTTCCATCACTAATAGTAAGTGAGTAACAACTCTAAGCTTTACTACAAATGCTCCCACAACCTTAATGTTCTGAATGGGCGCTACTAACAAGCTCATCCACTCATATTAGGAACTGAGGTTTAAGAAACCAGAAAAATATCTTTCTCTAAAATAGGAAGTTACAGGGAACAGGAAGATAGTAGATGACTTCTGTCATCCAGAACTGTCCTTTACTCTGGCAAGAAACTGAAATGTTTAGAAAAACAAACAGTAATTTGGTTAACATTTGTAGATAGCTTAGTATTTACATAGAAGAAGATAGCATGCTTTTCATCATATAAATAACACATTGACTTATTAAGACCTTCATGTGATGTAAACACCAAATAATGTTTATCAATGCTCAATCTCAAGAACTTATGACTTAAAAATTACCTTAGCCTCCTGCCCAACAGGTCATGCTTTTCTTTATTCTAGTCTCTACCAGAGTACTTTCCCTAAATTCTAACCAAAGTACTGACCCTCAGTACAACTAGAAGCCACTCTGATGCTGAAACTCCTTTTCCTTCATTATAAAGAGCAAATGAATGGCTTGAGGTTAGCGAAATCTCTCACTCACGCTGCAGGATGCTGTTCCAGTAAAAACTATGCACCTGATATTTAAAGCTGAAAATCTGTTGTATAGCCACTATTTATTATACACAGTCGATTAGGTTATACACTCTGATTTTAGTATTATACATTAACTGCATTACAGATAAAAGAGGTTTCATCAAACATGAATCGACAATTATGAGAGGTCAGAAAACTTATTAGGCACAAGAGATAAGAAGATAAATAAAATGCAGCTCTCTATAAAATATATAACTTTTTTTTTGGAGAAGTTTTTGCTATAGGGCATGTGTGCTTGCCAGAAATACAGAGAGAGAGACAGAGAGATAGAAAGTGAGAAATCACCCCCCAGGGGGGATGGCCACGCCACAATCCCTTCTCCTCCATTCTCCTCTTGGGATCTTGGGCACGCATGCACACGTGCTTGGAGTGAATTTAAGCCACTGGATCTGGGACTCAAACCACGGTTGACTACATGGGAGTTCAGTCACATAGCCATTATGCTAAATGCTGGTCCCCAAAATATATAATTAAGTCAACAAATACTTGATTGTCTGTTATGTGCCAGCCACTATGTTATGTGAGGTGCAGATAAAGATATACAGTACATCGTCATTCTCGAATGGAAAATATAAACCCATATGCAAGAAAAATTCCAATGTGCCAGATTAATTTAAAATAGATACTATTCTTATTTTACATTTGTAAATTCTAGAATCCAAACTATGAACTTAAAAAATTTGGAAGATACTGGTACACAAGAACATACTTGGGACCAGCAGTTGGCATAATGGTTATCACTGGACTCCCATGTAGTCAGTCAACTGTGGTTCAAGTCCCAGACCCAGTGGCTTAAACTCACGCTGGGTGCATGTGCATGTGTGCCCAAGATCCCAAGAGGAGAATGGAGGTGAAGGGATTGTGACATGGTCATCCCTCTGGGGGATGATTTCACACTTTCTGTCTCTGTCTTTCGGGCAAGCACATGTGCCCTATAGCAAAAACTTCTCCAAAAAAAAAAAAAAAAAAAAAAGATGATACTGATTTACAAGTTCATAGGATAACTGTTGTGGCTAGCAGATGGTGTAGTGGTTAAGAGCTGGACTCCCACATGGCTGACTGTGGTTCAAGTCCTGAACCTGGTGCTTGAAAATTACACTGGGTGCATGTGCATGTATACCCAAAATCCCAGAGAAGAATGGTGGAGAAGGGACTGCAGCATGGCTGTCCCCCTAGGGGGTGTGATTTCTCACTTTCTCTCTCACTGTCTCTGTCTCTCTATGGCAAGGACATGCACCCAATGATAAAAATCAAAAGATAACAACTGTCAATGAACATACTCAATGAAAGAGATTGTGCATATTGTCAACATTCAATTATATGCATTAATGGAAAGGTAAAGGGTAGCAATAATCCCAAAAAGGTTGTTGATGTAAGGATAGTTAACATTTCACTTTGCAATGTATGTCTGTACTTTGTATGTGACTACAGGTGCATGGGTTTTTGATGTTGTACATAGAGGAAGGTGGAACATTCCATTTTCATCCTTTATTGAGAAATCATCCACTTATATATACTAATTAGGGTCCTGAGAATAAAGCAAAGCAGAAGCTTAATAGAATTTCATGACTATAAACAAGATACTATATAATTTTTCTTTGTAATTATATTTTTGACTTTTCAGCAACCAACACTAACCCTCATAATATAATGTATAAACAGACAAAACCTTAAATACTTTTATATGTCATTGTTCAAGTAACTACAGAAAATTTTTCTTTAAAAATAGTAATTTCAGGACCAACAGATAGCATAATGATTACGTTGCTGCACTCCCATGTGCTTGACTGCGGTTCAAGGTTTGGACCCGGCAACTTAAAACTCATGCCAGGCATGTGTGTGTGTGTGTGCCCAGGATACCAAGTGGACAATGAAGGAGAAGGGATTGAGGTGTGGCTATCCTTTCGAGGGGTGATTTCTTGCTTTCTGTCTCTCTATCACTCTCTGTCTCTCCGGTGAGCACACATGCCCTATAGCAAAAATCTTTTTAAAAAAACAGTAATTTCGTCTTTTTATACTTCTTTTTAGTTGACATGTATTTATACTATAGAGTGATCACTCTTACAAGAGTTGGGAATTATAGATAAATTTGTTTGAATTCAATTAAAACATTTAAGTGATACTCTATTTATTCCACCTGAGTTATGAAAATGAACTGGTACTCTTGGGTTAAACAAAACAAACAACAAGCAATGTAATACACACACCAACCACTAGATGCCACTTTCTATACAGTTATAACAGAGGCACCCACAAGGAAGTAGCCCCAATTTGACATCTAGCTAATGAATGACTTGTTTTTTACCAACATTTATTAATATTGATTTAGATGCCTAATAAGCACAAAGCACAATATTAGGTTAATTAGTTGTATAAAAAATATGTAGAATGGAGCTGCCATTGAAGCACTTTCAATTAGTCAAAAACAAACAAAAAACCCAATTAGGCATGAAAAATTAAAAATAAAGTTAAAATAATATGGAAAAATGGTACAGCAGACAATGATAATGAAAAGAACTCTAAAATACAAGAAATATATCCTGAGTTTACTTCAGCAGTTGAATCATGGGAGACCATGAACAAGTCATTCCCATTCTATAGGATCATTTTCTCATTCATAAAATGACATATATACACAATATGATCTCCTCAGATAGCTCTCGCAGTCTGTGATTCTGTAGGATTCACCAAGTAAAAATAAGTAGTATAGTCAGTAATTGCTATCAAAGGTAACAAATAAAATTCCCTTGAGCCTGGGAGTATTAGTAAAGGATCTGTAGAGAAAGTGAATAACTGGACTTCAATTTCAAAGGACAGAAAGAAAGATATCTACAAGAAAAGTGACCATGCTAAGTACTAAGATTAAAATACAAAATTGGTTGGGGAGAGTCAAGTAAAATAAGCATTAAGTACTTCAATCTAAAAGGCTTCCTTGGTCCATATGAAAAAAGTATAGTACCAAATAAGGCTGAAAGTTCTTTTTGAAAACTGTAGAAGCAATTTAATTCTACAAAATTATTGAAGATTGTTAAAGAAAGAAAATAATGCACTATAGCAATGTTTTAAATTTTTTTACTGAGGAAAAATAAAATCAAAAGTAAGGAAGATTATGTATTACTATGCAATAAAATACATCACAAAACTATAATAATTAAAACAGTATGGTATTGACAAGGAACAGGCAGCTGAAAGAAACAAAACAGAAAGACCAGAAACAGAGTAACACATACATACATACACACAGTTTACTATAAAAGTTGTCAAGTCAAATAGATGTGAAAATAATGAATTATTCAACATATGGTGGTAGGATAAGTATAGTAAATGATAAATTTATATCTCAGGTTGCTACAATAAAAATACTAGATATTCAATTTAAAAGTGTATGTAAAGGTAAACTTCTGTATGTGTTAGTATTGCCTAAATTTAGAATCTCATAAAAATCCAGACACCAGATGTCCAACCTAGAGATTATATTTCACTATGACTACAATTGAACAGATTAATTTGAACTTCTAATGAACATCTCTAGGTGATTCTGATTCAGGTATTCCAAGGAGAAATATAATATGAAATTATAGCACAGAGAAATAAGAAGCATTCAAATAATGTGGCTAGTTAGGTAGACAGACTGTTATGCCTACTTAAAAGAACTAAAAATATCTGGAAAAACATAAAAAATTTTTTCCTAAAAGCATCAAAGAAAATCATAATATAATTTATAATTTCAAAATATATGGAAAACAAAACAGTGAACTGACCAATGAAACTACTTTTGCCCTGAGGGCATTTGCCAAACTTGTAAAATTAGAGATTTTTATCTTATGGCTTCTTTAGTATAAATGTGTATCATATATAAATGCACCTCATAATTCCACTCCTAGAGAATTGAAATAAATGATAGCTTGGTTCTGAGAAAAAGGAAAAAAAAATCTACAGGAAAAGAGATCCTCAAAAAGCTATAACCACCACAAATTGACCCCCACAGACCCTCACAGATTTGCAATTCACATTAGCATTATTTGGGTGTCCCACTGACCTCAAATTTACCATTTATTTAGCTTGTACTCAGACTGTTTTGACCTAGTAGAAGTTGGGCAATAAATACATACAAATGCTTTGCAGAAGAACATCTCTTCATAGTAAACTTTAAAGAGTTCTAATGTATCATTTTTGAAGGAAAAATGAGGTATCACACTAAAAAAATCAGTAAGCATACAGGAAAGCAAGATATTGTAAGCCAAAACCAGGAAAAAGTATCTCACAGCAGAAACTACTCAGCAAAGACTTTAGATTGTGTATTTATTAGACATAAGACATATAATAACCGTTTCTGTAATTATAGAAACTTCTTGGGCCAGCAGGTGGTGTGCTGGTTGGGATGCTGGACTCCCACATGGCTGGCCACGGTTTGAGTGCTGGATCTGGCAGACTTCTTTCTCACTTTCCCTCTCTCTCTATCTCTTGCTGGTAAGTGCATATGTCCTTCAGCAGATTTAAAAATGGTGAAAATGATGATAAACAGAATTAAATAACTATTTTAATTCTTTGAAAAGTTGGGCATAACAAAGGACTCTGGGAATCATAAAGAAATATAGTTATATTGAATGAGATAAATTCTAGACGTACAATAAAGCTATAAAGATTGAAACTTAAAATTTAATGGACAGGTGCCAGCAGGTGGTACGGAGGTTAAGGCGGCTGGATCCCATATGACTGACTGTGCAGTTCAAGTCCTGGACCTGGGCGGCTTGAAAGTCACACTGACATGTGTGCATGTATGCCCAAAATCCCAAGAGGAAAATGGAGAAGGGACTGTGACATAACCATCCTCCATAGGAAGTGATTTCTCACTTTCCCTCTCTTTCTATCTCTCTCTGTCTCTGTTGACTGCACATGCCATATAGCAAAAACAAAAAGCAAGACAAAACTCTATGAACAGGCAGTCTTCACCACAGACTACATACAGCTGAAGAGAAATTTGTTATAGTTAAAAATAAATGATATATAATGTAGCACAGAGATAAAACATATGAAAAATGTAAAATAATATTTAAGAGGCATGGAATAAAGAGTGAGGAAGTATAGCACTTCTGTATCAGAAGAAGAGGTAAGAGAGGAAGTGGGACAGAGTTAGTAGTTAAAGAAACGATGGCTAAGATTTTTTTAAACATAATTAAACAGGGACTAGACAGTGGCTCAGAGGTAAAACATAATGCTCTGTGAGGCAGTCACACATGGGAAGGTTTCTGGTTCAAGTCCAGAGATCGTCCTGAGTAAGGCATAAGTGTCCATGATCCAGTGTTGGCTGAAGCTAGCTAGAGGTGGACCATGGTATCAAGACATGTTGGGGGGTGCCCCCACCATGGAAGAAAGAAAGAAATTTTTAAAAATAATCCAAGATATATATAGTTCAGAAAGTCAAAGGCTGGCTCTATGGCATGGTGGGATAAGGCAGCTGGGTTCCACACGGCCAGTGGTGTAGTTTGATTCCCAGAAAAGGCAGCTTCAGAAAGACACTGGGCACATGTGCATGCATGCTCAAAATCCTGAAAGGAGGGACAAACAGGAGACACGACTGTGATATGACAATTCCTCATGGGGGCTGCTTTCTCCTTTGCCCTTCTCTGTCTTTTGAGTGAGCTCATGTGCCCTCTGACCAAAAAAAACCCAAAAAAACCAAAAAATAAAAACAAAACAAAACAAAACAAAAAAAACAAAAAAACAAAAAAAAACTTATCCAATGGGATAAAATCCCCAAACAAGATACAACAAAGGATAAAAATGGAACATAAAAGCAAAGATCTTGAAAGCATAAAAAAAGACAAAACATATTGCCTTCAATAGAGTGAAAATTAATTTACAGATTAGTTCTCAGAAAGAACAACAGATTGTGTAATGATGTCATTAATATGCTAAGAGAAAATTGCCAACCTAGAAATTTTTGCCAAGTGAAAATACTTCTCAAGAAGGTCACTTTTGAGACCAACAAAAACTGAGAGTGTGTGTCCATAGCAGAATTTCACAAAAAGAAATCAAATGAATGATCTGAAATACCTAAAAAAGAAGAGCAATAAAAAAAAGGTAAAGTTGTGGGTTAATTTAAATAAACACTAACAAAACACAATTATAAAAACAACTGTCATATTAAAAATATAGAATTAAAAGAAAAACAAAATAGTAACACAGGATAATTCAGGACAGAGTAAGTAAAGTTCAAGTATTTTAATGTGTTTGTGATTGTACAGAAAACTGGTATGGATATTGAATACTTTAGGCTTTGTTAATGTACACAGTCTAGAAACTGTTATTTCTTTCTTTCTTTTTTTTTTTTTTTTGGAGAGGGTTTTGCTATAGGGCACGTGCACTCGCCAGAGAGAGACAGAGAAACAGCGAGAAATCACCCCCAGGGGGAATAGCGACGCTGCAATCCCTTCTCCTCCATTCTCCTCTTGGGATCTTGGGCACACACGCACACGCGCCCGGCGTGAGTATAAGCCACCAGGTCCGGGACTTGAACCGTGGTCGACTACATGGGAGTTCAGCGACATAAGCCATTACGCTAACTGCTGGTCCCTAGAAATTGTCATTTCTAAGGCAAACCTTAAAGAAAGAATAATGGAGTATTAATTAATTAATTAATTTCTTAGTGAACAGGTACAATACTCAATAAATTCAAAAGCAGATACAAAGAAAGAAAGCAATATCTTAAAAACATATAGGATAAATAAAACAAATACATCAGTAATTAATTAAATTAATTGACAAAGCATGAGTAAGCAATTGGACAAATTTGGAATGTGGTGCATTATAACAAACAACTAGGGAAGACTCTTCAAAAAGTCAATGCCACCAGCAGATGGTGTAATGGTTATATTGCTGGACTCCCACATAGTCGACTGCAGTTTGAGTCCTGGACCTGGAAACTTGAAACTCATGCAGGGTGCATGTGTGTGCTTACCCAAAATCCTGAGAGGAGAATGGAGGAGAAGTGATTGCAGTATGGCCATCCCGCCTGGGGTTGGGGGTGATTTTTTGCTTTCTCTCTCTGTCTCTCTGGCAAGCACACACACCCCTATAGCAAAAATCTCTCTCTAAAAAAAGTCAATGACATACCATGGGATAGAGAACTTTGTGAATGCCAATGTGAAGACCTCTGTAGACCATCTCCTGGTTGCAGGCTGAGTTTGGATCCAAAAACCTCCCTGGGTATGCCTAAACACGCAGGTGTTCATGGCTATAACTAGCTGGGGCTGGGGATAGATCATGGCATAAAGATCCTATGGAGGCTGGTGCCTGTCTTTCTCTCTCTTTGTCTCTTTAGCAAATGAAAGGAAGAAAGAAAAAGAAGAGAGAGAGAGAGAGAGACAGAAGAAAGAAAGAAAGTTTAAAAATTATGAGAAATATAAAGAAAGAAAGAAAGAGGAGGGACCTGCAAATGGTGTAATGGTTATGTTGCTGGACTCCAATATAGTTGACCACGGTTTGAGTCCTGGACTCAGTGGCTTCAAACTCAGGCAAGGTACATGTGAGTGTGTGCCCAAGACCCCAAGAGGAGAATGGAGGAGAAGGGACTGCAGCATCGTCATCCCCCTGGGGTGTGATTTCTTTCTTTTTTTTTTTTTTGTCTCTCTGTCTCTCTCTTTCTGTCTCACGAGCGCACACACACTTTAGAAAAAAAATCTCTCTAAAGAAAGATAAGAGGAAAGTGCAACTTATGCAAAAGAAAAAAAGGCAGATGACAGAAAATGAATTTCACAAGGCCCAGATGTTGTAACTATTGGACAAATATTTAAGGGTGGCTACTATAAATATGTTCAAAGAATTAAAGAAACCCATGCTTGGGGACCAGCAGGTGGCATAGTGGTTAAGGTGCTGGACAATCCCATATAGCCAATCATGGTTCGAGTCCCAGATTTGGTGGCTTGCTTTCTCACTTTCTCTCTCTCTTTCTCTCTGTGTGTATCTCTCTTTGGTCAAAATAAAATAAATGAATAAATAAATAAAATTAAATAAATATTTCTTTAAAACAAAGGAAACCCATGCTTAAAAAAGAAGGTATTATGGCAATATCTTAAGTAATAGAGACTAACAATACAAAATTAAGGATAAGATGAAATTCTGGACTTAATAAATAAAAAAATCGAAATGAAAAATTCATAAGAGTGGTTCGACAGTGTATTTTAACTGGCAGAAGAAAGAATAAATGAACCTGAATGTAGAATAATAGAGATCATACAGTCTGGAAAACACAGAAAAATTATGAAGAAAAATGAACAGAGCAGCAGAGAAACATAGGACAGCAATACGTTCACCGAAATATGAAAAATGGAAATATCAGGAGAGAAAAAAGAGCAGAGCAGAAAAAAATAATAAAAGAAATAATGGTTTAAAAAGGGTAATATTTGATAAAACGATTAATCTACACATACAAGAAGTTCAAGGAATCCAAATAGGATAAACTAAAAGAAATCTACACACAACAGATCATAATAATAAAGACAAAGTGAAAAATTTTGAAAGTAACAAGGGAACAATGATTTGCTCTCTATGAAGAAATTCTAAACTTATCAACACATGATCTCTCAGAAACAATGTAGGTCAGAGAACAATGAAATGACATATTAAAAATAATCAAGGACACCCTTTTCATGATAGTTAAGGCAGCTGGATCCTACATGGCTGACCATAGGGTTTGAGTCTTAGACCTGGTAGCTTGAGAAATATTCAATATTGCTGATATAAAACTGTGTGCATGTGTGTGTGTGTGTGTGTGTGTGTTCAAAAAGTTCGTGGAAGATGAGTATTATGAAAAACTGTGCATAGATTTCACTTTTTTTTTTGCATCAAAATAAACTCTTACAAAGTTGTCCTAACACATCTGAACAGAATCTAGCTTGGGGCACTAAAAAGGATAAAACCCCAGTTTGAAAAGATCCCCTATCAGAGCAACATGAATTAAGCTAAAAGTGAAGCAAGAATAAACATCAGATTTATAATGAAGCTTGGGTGGAAGATTAATGAAAACATTCATGCTTTATTAAAAGATTATGGAGACAATCCCCCAAAGAAATTATCAGTTTACAAATGGACAACTCGTTTTAAGAAAAAAGATGATGTTGAAAATGACATTGCAGCAGTAAATCATCCGCATCAATTTGCAAGGAAAAAAAATGAATCTTGTTTGTGTCCTAATTGAAGAGGACTGACGATTAACCACAGACACAATACTGAACACCACAGACACCCAATTGGATCAGCTTACACAATTCTGACTGAAAAAATTAAAGTTCTCAAATTTCTGCTCAATGAGTGCCAAAAGTGTCGTGTCCAGATATGCTCCAGACAAGAGCAGCACTTGCAACGGAAATTTTAAACAAGTGGGATCAAGATCCTGAAGTATTTCTTCAGAGAACTGTAATAAAAGAGACATGGCTTTACCAATACAACCCTGAAGATAAAGCAAAATCAAGGTAAATGACTACCAAGAGGTAGAAGTAGTTCAGTTAGAACAAACCTGAGGTTCAACCCAGAGCCTTGTGGTTAAGAGAATCAGTTCTCACATGGCCAACTGTGGTTTGAATCCTCGTCTTAACAGTTTGAAAAACAGTCTGAGTGCCTGTGTGCATGCATACATGCGTGCCCCAGATCCTGATAGGATGGAGAAATGGAGAGGGGATTGTGGCATGACCATGTTCCATTATGAGGTACTTTCTCCCTCTCTTTCTTTCTCTGTCAAGCACACATGCCCTCTGGAAATAAAATATAATAAAAAATTAAAAAAAAAACTGTCTAGAGCAAAGGTCATAGCAAAAGTTTTCACTACTACAATTCACCTGCTCATTACTCTCAAACAGTCTCAAACAAGGGTGATATTGCTAGAGTTTCAGTGGATAGATTGGCCACGTGGGAGTCCAGCTCCTTAACCACCACAATACCTGCTGCCCCCTCCACCCCCAGAAGATACTACTTTAAATTTAATATTTCAAAACAGAACTTCTCTTCAACCTGGCTATGGTTAATATAAAACCTCCATTTTGGGGAACATGGATTCACCATTCTTTACCAATTCAAGGCTAAAATATTCACATATATTTGTTATATTCCTTTATTGATATACTATCACAATTCATAAATAGATCCTGCTATTTCTTCTTAATAAATACTATCAATAAAAATGTTAGGAGAGTTTAAATAGGTCTTAGAAATTAACTAATCTATGTCCTTCATTTTAAATGTGAAAAAATGAACTGCCACTTGATGACAGTGCCAGAGCTAGAATCAGTGTCTTGACTTTTCCAACATTTCATATTGATTATCAATTGCTTTCAAATTCTGAGTAAATGTAAAGATATTTTGCCAGATATTCTAAGAAGATGAAACATTTCCTTCTCACTATCATAACACTATTTCTTAAAAAATAAAATTGGGACCAGCAGATAGCATAATTGTTACGTCTCTGGACTCCTACAGAGTCGATCGTGGCTCGAGTCCCAACAGCTTAAAACTCACACTGGGCCTATGTGCATGTGTGCCCAAAACACCAAGAAAAGGGTTTGTGGCATGGCCATACCCTCAGAGGGTGACTTCTCACTTTCTGTCTCTCTGCCTCTCTCTGTCTTTCTGGTGAGTGCACACGCCCTATGTCAAAAATCTCTCTCAAAAAAGAAAATTATTGATGAACACATTAATCAATTGGAAAGTGTTTTAACCAAAGCAACAACTGCAACTTTCTATAAATGCAGAAGTAAAACTATTAGAGATTAATTACAGTATGATGACTACAACATGCAACTCACCAACATTAATATAGTTAATAGTTTTTCTTGACTTAAAACATGGAAATTTTTAAGATAACCAAAATATAAAACTATACTCATTTCGTTTTTCAGATCCTATTTTCTTTTTCAATGGAAGAAGGTTGAGGAAAGAAGGTGAGAGGTTTAGAAAGATTAAAAGGCAGAAAGTAGGCTAGACTTTAATTAAGAATGCTCATAAATTCACACTGATCAAAGCGAGCCCAAAGATTTTTTAGAGGTTTTTGCCTTAGGGCACGTGTGCTCACTGGAGAGACAGAAACAGAGACAGTGAGAGTGAGAGTGTGAAATCACCCCCTATGGAGTATGGCTATGCCACAATCCCTTTTCATTCATTCTCCTCCAAGGATCATGGGCACACATGCTAGGCACCCGGCATGATTTTCAAGCCGTGGGGTCTGGGACTTGATCCCCAATTGGGCATGTGGGAGTCCAGCGACATTATTGCCACACCATCTGCTGGCCCCAACCCCAAAGACTTAAATCTTTCATTGGAAAATGGAGCATATTTGATTGGACTAATATAGTGTATTCGTGTTGGGAAAATTCATCTTATACAATGTAGTGATAAACAGAGATTGAATGTAATAATAATAATAATAATAGTAATAATAATAAAAGATGGGACCAAAAAATGGAGCTATTCTGGCATCCAGTCTGGACAAATAACCAACCACCTCTTTACTTTAAACCTAAAAATCCACAACTTCCTCAGATTAGCCCCAATAATTTTATATTTAAGGTGAAGAAGCTATGCCTACAGCTCATTTAGGGTAATTTTTTAGAGGAATTTTTGCTATAGGGCATGTAAATTTTTATTTACACGTACTTTCGGATGCCTTTTGGAAATACAGTCATACTTTGCTTAATGTCAAGGATACTTTCTGAGAAATGTATCTTTAGTCTATTCATTGCTATGTGAGCACCATGGAACGAAGTGTACGTAAACAAACCTAGATGGACTAGCCTACTACACAACTAGGCTACATGGTATAGCCTATGGTCACCACCATCATATATGCAGTCCATCACTGATTGAAATGTCATTATGCAAACATGACTACATATGAAATGGGATCTGTTTTTATAACAGGTAGGTTATTAGATGCTTTTAATAATGTGATAGCTAATTTGGGGTGTCAATCTGACTGTATTAAAGAATATCTAGAGAACCAGTAAAGTATGTTTGGGGGTATGTCTGTGAGGGTGTTTCTAAGTCAGATTGATCCGTGAGACTAGGTGGACTAATTAGGGAAGATCCACCCTCAATGTGGGCAGACACCATCCAATCTACTAGGGGCCCAAATAGAACTAAAACCAAGGAAAGGCAAATTGATCTTTTCCTCTCTCTCTCTCTCTCTCTCTCTCTCTCTCCCCCCCCCCTCTCTCTCTCCTGGAGCCTGAATATCTCTCCAGCCTTTGACCATGAGATTTCCAGATTCTCCAGTCTTTGGACTCCTAGGACTTACACCAGCTGCCCCCTCTAGGTTGTCAGGCCTTCGTACTTGAACTGAGAAACCCTACCCACATCCCAGAGTCTCCAGCTTGCAGATGGCCTATTGTAGGACTTCTTAGCCTCAATAATCATGTGTGCCAATTCCCCCAATAAAACCATTCAAATGCAGTCATGCATTACATAGCAATATTTCAGTCAACAACATGCTACACATACCACAGTGGTCCTTGTAAGATTATAAAGGAGCAGAAAAACTCCTATTGCTTTGTGATGTTGTACTTGTTATAACATCCTACTGCAATGTATTACACACATTTGTGGTGATACAGGTGAAAATAAACCTATTGTACTTCCAAATCAATAAAATCATGTACAATTATGTATATTGTGTACATAATACCTGATAAAGCTAATAAATGACCATGTCACTGGTTTATGCATTTGCTATACTACACTTTTTTTTTTTTTTTGGAGAGGTTTTTGCTATAGGGCGCGTGCGCTCGCCAGACAGACAGAGAGAGACAGAAAGCAGGAAATCACCCCCCAGGGGGGATGGCCACGCCGCAATCCCTTCTCCTCCATTCTCCTCTTGGGATCTTGGGCACGCACGTACACGCGCCCAGCGTGAGTTTAAGCCACCGGGTCCGGGATTCGAACCGCGGTCGACTATGTGGGAGTCCAGCGACATAGCCATTACGCTAACTGCTGGTCCCTGGTATACTCTACTTTTTATCATTATTTTATTTTTAATTGTCAAATCGTGCATGTACTCATTAGAGAGAGACAGAGAAGAAGAAAGCACTTCCAAATAGTCATCCCTTCTTTTCCATTTTTCCATCCTGTTGGGATTTTAGGAATGTACACATACACACTCAGAGTTTTTCTCAAGTCATGAGAGCTGAGATTCAAACCACGGTAAGCTATGTAGAATTCAGCTCCCTTAATCACTAGGCTATGGGAATAGACCCATTACTTTATGTTGTTTTATCTTTCATGATAGTAAGCATGTATGTGTGCATGAGCATGAAAGGGAAACACCCTCAAGTTCTAGGCATGTTGTGATCCCCTTTCTTCAGTCTTCCAGCTGCTCAGGATCCTGGGTGAGACCACATATAATCCTGGTGTGTCGTCAAATCAACCTGGGGATCTGAACCTATGGTAGACCATATGGCTTCCAGTCTTGCAGGGCACTGTTGTGCCAAAGTGGCTAGACTCTTAATATTGTTTTAGAGTGTACACTTTGTACTTAATAAAAATTGTTTACTGCAAAACATCATGCCCTGTACACCAGTAGCACTCCCATACATCTCATGTTGCCATGTCTCTTGATTACATTTTTTCTTGTGTTTGATTCATTCTTCTGTTGTTTTGTTCTTCATGGCCCTTCCAGTGAAATAAGACGTGGAGATGGAAGACAGTGACATTGATGATCCTGACTCATGGTAGGACTAGGCTAATGTGTATGTCTTAGTTTTTGACAAATAAATAAGTAAAATAAGTAAAAAATAAATATTTAAATAGAATATATATATATATATATATATATATATATATATATCAAACTGTCAATCTATCCAAATTAATCTGAAAATTTAATGCAATCCCAATCAAATTACTAGAGATATTATCACATATTTAGAAAAAAACAATCATAGAATTTTTCTGAAATTATGAAAGACCCCATATTGCCAAAGTAATTCTATGCAAGAGTGGAGTAGAGTCATCTCACCCCATGACCCCCAAATATATTACAAAGTTGTAATCATCAAAACAGTATGATATTGGCATAAAAACAGACATGTGGACCAAAGGAATAGAATAGGAACCCCATAAATAACCTCCAAAGCATACAGCTGACTGATTTATGAAAAACAGCATCAGTCAACTCAGTGGGGAAATAAAAATCTCTTTAGCAAATGGTGCTGGAAAAACTGGGTATCCACCTGCAGAAAGATGAAACTGGACCCATATCTCTCACCATTAACAAAAATCAACTCAAAATTAATCTAAACTTATGACCTCAAACTATAAAACTACTGGTGGATAACACAGGGGAAACTCTTCGAGATATCAGACTAGGCAGATTCTTTTCTTCTTTCTTTATAGAGAGAGGTTTTTGCTATAGGGTGCATGCACTCACCAGAGAGACAGAGAGAGACAGAAAGCAAGAAATCACCCCCTGGGAGGATGTCCATGCCACAATCCCTTCTCTTCCATTCTCCTCTCAGGATTTTGGGCATGCACATGCACACGTCCAGCATGAGTTTTAACCTGCAGGGTTCAGAACTCAAACTGTGGTTGACTATGGAGTAGTCCAGTGATGGAACCATTACACTGTCTGCTGGTGCCAGCAAAGATTTCTTAAATAAGACCCCCAAAGCATAGGCAATAATCCCCAAAACAGGCAAGTGGGACAAATTCAGGTTAAAAAGCTTCTGCACAGCAAAAGAAACAATAATTAGAGTGAATTGGTAACCCTTGGAATGGGAGACTATATTTGCAAATATGCCTCAGATAAAGGATAATCAGAATATACAGGGAACTCTGAGATATAGGGAATCAAGGATGGATAAAAAGCAAAATATACAGGAAACAAGAAATGGAAAATTATTTGTTGATAACACATATGTTGATGTGCTTGATTGAGCCAATATATAGTGTATTCTGGATGGAAAATCTCATTTTGTATGCTATAATGATGTATAGTAAATGAATATAAATAAATAAATTTAAATTTAAAAAAAGAATATATGGGGAACTCAAGCAGCTTACCTGAAATAAAATGATTAACCTAATTAAAGCATGGACAAATGAGATGAACAGACAACTCTCTAGGGAAGACATACAAACAGCCAAAAAAAAAGTATATGAAAAAATGCTCAACATCCCTTTTCATAAGGGAGATGCAAATCAAAACCATAATAGATACCACCTAAAAACAGTCCGAAAAGCTAAGATTAAAAATAAATAAATAAATAAAAGTAAGTGCTAGCAATGCTGTAATGAAAAGGGAACTCTCCTACACTGTTGGTGGGAAAATAAATTAGTACACTGTAGAGAAAATTATGGAAGTTCCTCAAAGACCTACAAATAGGATTACCATATGATCCAGCAAATCGATTCCTGTGTATCTACCCAAAGGGTAGAAACAAGCTCAGTTGGAAAAGTACATGTACATCAATGTTTATTTCAGCTTTATTCACAATTACTAAGACATGGAACCAACCCAAATGTCTATGAACACATGAATGGACTGAAAAAGTGTGGTACATACATATTATGGAATACTACTCAGCCATAAAAAAGTGAGACTCTAGTATTTAATACAAAGTGGATGAATATGGAAGATTTACTGCTAAGCAAAGCAAGCCAAACCATGAAAGAGAGGCATTGTATGTCACCACTCAATATATATCAAGTGTCTGCACTCCATGGCAGAAACTTAGACTGGAAGATATAAAAGTATGGAGAACAACTGGGGATACTAGAGACAGTGTGTGAGGAGGGTGGGAAATGAGAGAGGGTGAGAGGAAAAGAATCAAGGGAAAAAGAAAGAAAACATTTAAAGAGGGTGGCAGGTGGCATGGTGGTTAAGGGCGCTAGACTCCCATGTGGCCGACTGTGGCTGGAGTCCCGGACCTGGCGGCTTGCTTTCTCATCCCCCGCCCCCAGCTCCCCATCCCTCTCTGGTCAAATTAAAATAAACAAATAAATAAATAAAGCTAAATGAAATAATTCTTTAAAAAAGCATTTAAGAGACACAAATGGAAAATTATCTGTTGATAATGTGTATGATAATGTCTTTAACTGGACTAATATAGTTTATTCATGCTGGGAAAATTAATTTTGTATGCTGTAATGATACACAGTGACTGAATGTATAAGAAAAGATGTATTTTAAAAATGGTGGAGAATGGTGCTGAATTATCATAAATTTAACCAAGGAGTGATTCTATTTGAAGGTACTGTACCAGATATGGTTTCATTGCTTGAGCAAATTAACGCATCCCTTGGTACCTGTATTTAGCTATTGACCTGGTAAATGCCATTTTCTCCATGCCTGCCCATAAGGTCTACCAGAAGCAGTTTACTCACAGCTGGCAAGGTCATCAATACACCTTAACTATCCCACTTCAGCAGCATATGGACCGTCTAGCCCTCTGTCACAATTTAGTTTGCAGAGATCGGATCATCTTTCTCTCCCACAAGGTATCACACTGGTCCATTACATTAATGTCATTATGCTGACTGTACCTAGTGAGCATGAAGTTACGACAACTCTGGATTTATTGGTAAGACATTTGAATGTCAGAGGATGGGATAAGTTCAATTAAAATTCAAGGGCTTTCTACCTCAGTGAAATTTCTAGGGGTTCAGTTGTTTGATAAATGTCCTGATATGACCTCGAAGGTGAAGGATAAGTTTTTGAATCTGGTCCCTCTCACAATCAAGAAACTGGTACAACAACTATGAGCCACTTGGATTTTGAAGGCTACAAATTCCTCATTTGGGTGTATTCCTCTAACCCATCTACCAAGTGACTCAAAAAGCTGCTAGTTTTGAATGGAGTCCAGAACAGAAGAAGGCTCTGCACGGGTCCAGGCTGCTGTGCAAGTTGTTCTGCCAGTTGGGCTATGTGACCCAGCAAAAGCAATAATATTTGAGGTGTCAGTGACAGATATGGATGCTATTTGGAGCCTTTGACAGGCTTCCATCAGTGAATCACAGCAGATGGCAGTAATATTTTGGAACAAGGCCCTGGCATCATTCATAGATAACTACTCTCCTTCTGAGATAGCTCTTGGCCTGCTTCTGAGTCTTAGTAAATACGGAACACCTGGCTATGGGCCACCAAGTCAGTATGCAACCTGAGATGCCCATCAGTAACTGGGTGTTATCTGATACACTAAGCCATAAAGTTGCATATGCACAGCAGCATTCCATCATCAAATGTGTTACATATGTGATTGGGACTGAGCAGGTCTTGAAGACACAGTAAGTTATCAAGAGGTATTCCAGGGACCAGCAGTTAACGTAATGGCTATGTTGCTGGACTCCCATGTAGTCGACCACAGCTTGAGTCTCGTACCCAGTGGCTTAAACTCATGCCAGGTACGTGTGCATGCCCAAGATCCCAAGAAGAGAATGGAGGAGAAGGGATTGCGGCGTGACCATCCCCCCTGGGGGGTTATTTCTCACTTTCTGTCTCTCTGTCTCTGTCTTTCCAGTGAGCACACATGCCCTATAGCAAAAAACTCTCTCTCAAAAAAAAAAAAAAAAAAAAAAAAGAGGTAATCAATATGCCTACATTTCTTACTATTGCTACACTGCCTTCTCTTTAGCAGCCTACACCTATGGCTTCATGGGGTGTACCCTATGATCAACTGACAGAGAAATGGAAGACTAGCACCTACTTTACAGATGCTTCACTGATGTTTCTGATTTCTCAGTGTCTATAACTACATAAACCAATTCTTTAATAAATCCCCTCTCATATACTCTATCTCTATCTATCTATCTATCTATCTATCATCTATCTATCTATCACCTACTGTTTCTGTCATTCTAGAGAACCTTGATATGAATGGTCTTTGGGTAAATAGAATTTCTATGTTTAAAAATTTCCCTAAGTGAGAATGATATTTGCTAAGAATAAATTCTATGATTGGCAGATACGAAAGAAACCAAATGTAAACTACTTTAATAAAAAGCAAGGTTTGTCCCCAGGTTTTAGGTACCAATGACCACATATTCATTAAATTAGACAACTTTTTACTGAGTTCTGGCTCTGTACACATTAAGTGGGGTATATGGAAATTAATAGCTCCATAAATTAAAGGAAATTAGTGAAATAAGCAAATTAGTGTCTATTATACAGTAAAATAAACAAATTAGTATTTATTTATTTATTTATTTATTTATTTATTTATTTATTTATTTTGGAGAGGTTTTTGTGATAGGGTGCATGCGCTTGCCAGACAGACAGAGAGAGACAGAGAGATAGAAAGCGAGAAATCACCCCCCAGGGGGGATGGCCACGCCGCAATCCCTTCTCCTCCATTCTCCTCTTGGGATCTTGGGCACGCACGCACACGCACCTGGTGTGAGTTTAAGCAACCGTGTCCAGGACTCGAACCACGGTCGACTACATGGGAGTCCAGTGACATAGCTGCTGGTCCCCAACAAATTAGTATTTATTACATAGACTGACAAGTAAATTAGTGAAATAAATTAGTATTTTTATTATATAGAATGAGATAAATAAGATAAAGTATTGAGTGTTCGCAAAATGGTAGCATACACAAATTGTGTTTTATTTATATATATATATTTATATATATATATATAATACATTTTATATACTTAAAAATGTTTACATAAACACACACACACATATATATGCTCAACAGAGAGAGTACCCCCTAATGGGGTATGCTCATACCACAATCCTTTTTCCTCCATTTCTCCATCCCATCACGATTTTGAGCATGTATGCATACATGCCTGGCATGTTTTTCAAGCCACCAGAGGAACTATTCAAACTATGGTTGGCCATATGGGATCTAGCTCTCTATGCATAAGCCTTAACTGCTGTGCTATGGGGCTGGCCCACAAAATGTATTTTATTTACATATTACTAACGTAGCTTTTTTTCTAGCAAGCTTTCCAAAAGTTTTGAAATGAAAGAAGTAATGTTTAGGGTAAATAATTATATATAAGCATGTTCATGATTTTAATTGGAAGATAAATACAAGTAAGGATCACACCAAAGAAGAAATAGCAGTTTTCCAATCATTAGCTCTATATAATCTATGATATCTACCTAAAACATCTCTGGTGATATACTCTTATCTTTTTACCACCTCCACTGGTGAGGAACTCGCAGGGCAGCCAGCCCCTTAAAACATTTAACACATTTAAATTTAAGACATTTTAGCAGTAGACATTTAACCTGCTTAAGTCCCTTTTAAAGAAAATTTAACAATGGGAACTCAAACAAGTAACAGATTAAAATTATCTTAAAATGAGATCTACTGAATGAGTCATTTAATATTATTTCTTAAAGGCTATAACAGAAGTGGGACCAGCAGTTACTGTAATGGCTATGTTGCTGAACTCCCATGTAGTCGATCACGGTTCAAGTCCCAGACCCAGTGGCTTAAACTCACGTCGGGCACGTGTGCGTGCGTGCCCAAGATCCTGAGAGGAGAAAGGAGGAGAAGGGATTGCGGCATGGCCATCCCCCCTGGGGGGTGATTTCTCACTTTCTGTCTCTATGTCTCTCTCTGTCTTTCTGGCGAGCGCACGCACCCTATAGCAAAAACCTCTCAAAAAAAAATGCTGTAACAGAAGTAACAGAGGAAACATTTAATTTCCCTACTCAAACTGAAAGCAGTTATTTTACTTTGGAGATAGGGAGACATGGGCAGTACTAATAGATAAATTTCTTATGAAATAATTATTATTCATATCTAAGATGAAACTTTGGTAAGAAAGTCTGATTATACGTATATTTTCAGCAATAAAATGAAACAAATACTCTCAAATGATACTGTAACATCTATCCTGACACATAAAGAATTAAATACATAAGACTGATATAAGTAAGTTTAGAGTAAAAGGCTTGTAACAAAAATGACACATAGCATTTGCATAATTCTTCTCAATTTAAAAATAATATGACATATATCTTTTCTGGTCCTCTCAGTAATAGTGCTATGATGAGGCCAGCAGCTGGCAAGGTGGTTATGGCACTGGACTCCCAAATAGAAAACTGTGGTTCATGTCCTAGACCCGGCAGCTTGAAAATCATGCAGTGCATATGCGTGGATGCCCAAAATCCCAGGAAGAGAATGGAGGAGAAGGGACTGTGGTGTGGCCAGCCTCTGGGGAAGGGAGGATGGTGATTTCTCACTTTCCCTCTCACTGTCTTTCTTTGGCAACTGCACAAGCCATATGGAAAAAAAAAAAAAAAAACTTAAAAATATATGCTGTGATAGGGACCAGCAGTTAGTGTAATGGCTATGTCGCTGAACTCCCATGTAGTCGACTGCAGCTCCAGTCTCAGACCCGGTGGCTTAAACTCACACAGGGCGCATGTGCGTGCATGCCCAAGATCCTGAGAGGAGAAGGATTGCAGCGTGGCCATCCCGCCTTGGGGGGGAGGGTGATTTCTCACTTTCTGTCTCTCTGTCTCTGTCTTTCTGGTGAGCGCATGCGCCCTATAGCAAAAGCCTCTCCAAAAAAAAAAAAAAAAAAAAAAAAAAAAAAAAAAAAAAAAAAAAAAATATATATATATATATATATATATATATATATATATATATATGCTGTGGTGTGTGCCTATATACTTACCTATCTTTTCAAGTGTAAAAATTGCGGTTTGAGGTTTAGAGGGCTTATATGGCCTTATTTAGGACCACATAGTAAGATAACATTCAAAATCATTTTTGTCTTTTTCCCCCAAGTGACAAACTTCTTCCAAGACTTTGTCTGAAAGAAAACATGTAAAACTTTCAACTAAAAATTAGTAGCCCAAAGCCCAGTCACAGTGGCTTGTGCTGCTAACATGCTCTGCATCATGGGCTGGGACCATGTGGGGAGTCTGGGTCTAATTTCCAGTTCAACCTAAAGGCCAGGCACAGTGGTACACACATGTAACCTCAGCAACTGAAAAGGCTGAGACAGAAGGAACATGAGCTCAAGATTGGCCTGGAAAACATAGCAAGGCCCTATCTAAAAATGAGCCAGGCATGGTGGCAGAAGCCTGTAGTCCCAGCTAGGAGGCTGAAGCAGGAGAATCATGACAGCAAGGCAATGTCTTTTTTTTAAAAAAAAAAAAAAAAAAAAAGAGGGGGATGAGGGAAGAGTAAGATTTTATTAAAAAGATTTTATGATAAAAGGATCTTTACAGATTGGTGGTTGACAGCACTGTAGCTTTCCATTCTACCAGGCAGGTACAGACATATCCTGAATTTCAATATTTTTCTCAGGATTGCAGTAAAGTGATTCCATAAATGTAAAGATATGAGTACAAGCTCAACTTATCTGTTATTATTTAAGTTCGCTTTGGAAAAGTACTAACATCACAGATAAAAGAAGCAAACAAGAAAACCACAGTACCATGATAATAAGAATAAAAACTTCAGAGTTGTGCTGAGCAAAAGTATGTCTGGAATGTCTCCTATGAAGCAGTCAAAACCTGTGTTCTAAGTGCATTTAAGACAGTGAGCCCAACTTTAGGGCTCTATGCCAGTGTAAAAATGCACTAACATGCCCTAGGATTCCTTCTTGTCTGCTGACTGGAAGGTAAGAAGAAATTAGTTTTTGTCTTTATGCTGAGTGGGCCATTATTTCCTGTGCAATTCTAACAGAATTACTAGCTGATCATCTCAGCAGCTGGTATTCACAATAGGAGGAGCTAATATGATCTCTATTTCATAAGCAGCAAAGCAAGAAGCTCTGCTACCATTTTCAGTAAGGTAAGTGTTCTGCATGAAAGCTCCTATGATATTTTCCAACATGGGCAGAAATCAGAAAAATCCTAGTTTAGTGTAATCACAAAAAAGTAGAAATGCTTCAGTTCTGACTGATTCATTTGTAGCCAACAGATAAAAAACAAAACAAAACACATTCTCAATAATATTCTTGATTATGAGCCAGTGATTACATAAAATTATTTAATTTATCAAGAGTGGGAAATAATGCACCACTACCACCACAGCTCCCCCAAATTATAAAAGCTGAGCTCCATGAAAGTCAATATTTAGAAAAAGCAACAATTTCTAATAAAAGCTTACTGTAGTACTTCATAAATTCTCCTTACTCAAATAGAACAATTATTTCCAAAGCAGTTTCAGTTTACATTCAACTCAAAATCTATTGTCACTTTATGTTCTTGTCATGGCGAAAATCTGTCCTTTGCTTAGCCTGATCTTAGACTAGAGAACATCATAGGTGAGGAAAATTTGATTTGATAAACAGATCTGGAAGATGAAACTAAAAAATTATTTATAAACAGAAAAACTCCAGGATATGCATTAAGTATACACAGTCAATCTATGAGCTTCTATTTTAAAAATAAAGCAGCAAACTGATAATTTGCTATTGACTTCATGTTAGTATAAGATTATACTTGATTTGTATCACTAGTTCATTTCTACAGAACTATTAATATGGTGATATGTGAAAAACCTAGAGAACTATACATAAACCAGCAAAACAAATTGTTAAATCCACAGCTAAGTGGTCAGCCATATACAAACATAATTCATGGCAACACTGAATTTGAAATAAATACTACAAAATAGGGACCAGCAGTTAGAGTAATGGCTGGACTCCCATGTAGTTGACCACGGTTCGAGTCCCGGACCCGGTAGCTTAAACTCACGCTGGGCACGTGTGCGTGCGTGCCCAAGATCCCAAGAGGAGAATGGAGGAGAAGGGATTGAGGCGTGGCCATCCCCCCTGGGGGGTAATTTCTTGCTTTCTGTCTCTCTGTCTCTCTCTGTCTGTCTGGTGAGCGCACATGCCCAATAGCAAAGAAAAAAAAAAAACTCTCAAAAAATAAATAAATAAATACTACAAAATAGAAAAATGATAAAAAAAATCATTCAATCAGTAACTGTGAAAGAACAAGAGCCACATATCTATAAGTATACAAAATTGGAACAGAATGTATAGCATTTGGATTTGTAGCTAGAACTCAAAAAAAATGTAATGTCTCTCAATTCTCAGTGAGTCCTGACCCATTCCTAGTTACTTACCCTCTGTGATATTTAGGCCCATCTAGAGATGGACTGTACACAATTCAATTCCATAAACATTTACTACATGCTTTACTATCTCAAAAGCAATGAGGGCCAACAGGTGGCATGGTGATTAAGGCAGCCAGATTCCACACGGCTGGTTCAAGTCTTGGACCCACTAGCTTGGAAAATATGTCAGATGCATGAGCATGCCCAAAATCCTGAGAGGAGAAAGGAGGAGTAGGGATTGTAGTGTGGTCACCACCCCTGGGGGTTGCTTTCTTTCTTTTTTTAATTTTTTTGAGGTTTTTGCTATAGGGTGCGTGCGCTCGCCAGACAGATAGAGACAGAGAGACAGAAAGCGAGAAATCACCCCCCAGGGGGATGGCCACGCTGCAATCCCTTCTCCTCCATTCTCCTCTTGGGATCTTGGGCACGCACGCACACGCACCCGGGGTGAGTCTAAGCCGCCGGGTCCAAGACTTGAACCGCAGTCAACTACGTGGGAGTCCAGCGACATAGCCATTACGCTAACTGCTGGTCCCTGGGGGGTGCTTTCTCACTCTTCCCCCCTTCTCTTTCACTGTCTCTGGCTTGTGTACACACCCTGTGGCAATTCCTTTTTTAAGCAATGAGTACTGCTCAGAAAGGGAAAATAACACAAAGATGAATCGGTACAAAGAACCTGCTTCATAACTTATAATTTAGTTGGAGAAACACACCTGCAAATCAATTACTGTAATGATAATAAAAGCAATAGGAGAGCTGGCCCCATAGCACAACGGTTAAACCTTTGCATTGGGAGCTGGATTCCACCTAGCAGAATACAACCCTGGCCTGGAAACTTGAAAAACACACGAGGCTTGTGTGTATGTTTGCCTTAAATCCTATCAGGATGGAAAAAGGGAGGAAAAAGGATTGTGGTGTGACCATGCTCTATTGGTGGGTGCTTTCTCTCTCTATCTGTGACTCTGGAGAATGAATGCATCTCTGGCCAAAAAAAGCAATAGAAAATAGAATTCTATGATAGAAGGAAATATAAACAAAATGTTATGAGATTTTTAAAAAAGGAAGAATTAAGTCTTACTTTTTATGAAGAAATATGACAAAAGTCAATCGGCACTTTTTTTATTTTTTAAGATTTTTGCCATAGGCCACAGACATTCACTGGAGAAAGACACAGAGAGACAGAGAGAAGGAATGTGAGAAACCACCTCTAGGGAGGATTGTCATGCTGCAATCACTTTTCCACTCTCCTGTTGGAATTTTGAGCACACATGCCCACACCCACACCAGTGTATTTTCCAAGCTCCCAGGTTCAGGACTCGAACTGCAGAGTCAGCCATGCGGGATCCAGCACCTTAAGCACCACATCACCTAATAGCCCAACAGGCACTTTCTATAGCAGATTTTAAGGAAAAATAATATGCGGAGTTATTCATCTGGATGTCCAGTACAGTGTGCATTAGCCATATTTACATAGTGAACACTTGAACTGTGGCTAGTCCAAATTAAAATGTTGTATAAATGTAAAATAACACAATAGCTTTCAAAGAGTGTAAAATATATAATAAAATACATATTGATTACATGTTGATAAGATAATGTTTGGGGAAAACTGGGATAAATAACACATTACTAAAGTTAATTTCATCTGTTTCTTTAAACCTTTTCTTTTTTAATTAAAAGAGAAAGTATACTCCTGAGAGGTAGGAGCGGGTCTGAGCAGACAGAGAAAGAGTGCCTCAAAGTCCTCTTTAAGCCTTTTTTTAAGACAAGGTGTTACCCTCTTCTGATCTTCCTGTCTCATTCTCCTGAGTCACTGGGATTATGGTGCACACTATCATTCCTGGCGGTCTTAGTCTCTTATCGTGGTGTTAAGAGAAGTATATGAAATTGGGTGATGTATAAAGAAATAGAGGTTTATTCAGTTCATCATGTGGAGTTCCAGGGTTCAGGGGCAACTTCTGGTGAGGCTACAATCAACAAAGAGCGTGATCTTAAGCAGAACAGCTGTCTCTGCATTTCTTCTTATTTTGGTCTCATTCCTTCTGCTTATAACTACAATTTGACCACAAAGATGCTGATGACCCAAAGGAGCCATAAAGGTATTAGGTTTACACTTACCACCTTTACAATATAAACAAGTCCAAACACATGAATATTTGGGGAACATTCTAAACTGTAGCACTGACTTTTAGGTTGTAGCAAGATTTGAACCTGGACTCCCACGTGGCCCCAGCCTACAAAACCCTGTGTCTTAGCAGCACATGTCAACATGACTAGGCCTCATTATTTTTTTTTAATGTCATTACTAGAAAATTAAAATTCTACATTTGGCATGCGTTATATTTCTATTGATCAGGACTGATATAGAAAACAAAAATAATGGCATTATTTTTAAGGTTTTTGCCATAGGCCATGTGTGCTCCTTGGAGAAAGATAAAGAGAGATAGTAAGAGGGAAAGTGAGAAATCACATCCTGGAGGGATGGCCATGCTGAATGAAATTCCTTCTCCTCCATTTTTCTCCTGGGATTTCAGGTATGCATCTACATGCACCCAGCGTGATTTTCAAGCTGCTGGGTGCTGGGACTTGAACTGCCATCGGCCATGTGAGAGTCCAGCACCTTAACTACCACACCATCTGCTGGCTTCAATGATGGCAATTTTGATAGTTACCTATAAGATATATTAAGTCATCAGAAAAGTCATGACTATTTTTCTGTTTTTTCTATGCAAAAATGCATCATGACTTTCTTAACAACCCGATATTTCAGTTTTAAGTGCAAAGAGTCATTATTCTAAAGAACTGCACATTCTTAGACAAAATAAAGAACCAAGAAAAAAATACACAGAACAATGAAGAGTGCATAGGAAAACCATATAATGATAACAGGAAATATTAACATGACAAAGAATGACTAAAAAATATCTTTTTATCACTTGAGTAATAGAGAAAGTTCTGTAAAGTTTTCCTTGCCATTACACTAAATCTGACTGCATTAGCTCCAGCTCAGAACAATCACATCTATTGTACACTCAGGGCTGAGAACCAATATGTTTTTTTAAAAAAGGAAGACATATAATATTTAATGCTCTCTTTGGAAAGCACTTTAAGCTTGAGAAGCACAGTTAAATTGACTGACACTTGGCAGTAAAAGGAACCTAAGCGGGTCAGCAGTTGGTATGGTGGTTAAGGCACTGGATCCCACAAGGCTGACTCAGTTAAAGTACCAGACCTGGTGGTCTTTAAAACACGCTGGGCATGTGTGAGTGCATACCCAAAATCTCAAGAAGAGAGTAAAAGAGAAGGAACTGTGGTGGGGCCATACCCTCTGAGGGGTGATTTCTCATTGTCTCTCTCTCTCTGTCTTTCCCTGTCTCTCAAGAAAGCACAGACATCCTTTGGCAAAAAAAAAAAAAAAAAAGCTAAAAACAAACAAAACAAAACACAACAACAAAAAGGCACCTAAACATGAAAAAAATGTAGTCAGATTGAGATTGACAATATTAAGTATGGAAAGAGAAGGATTAACTATGGTCAACTGCATCCCCTGTAAGTTAATAAATGAAATTTTTAAACTTTGCCACTTACAAATGTGATTTCGTAGTCAAAGACTAAAAGATTAGTGTTTACGGACAATTCTATTAAAAAAATGAAATTGAATAAGAAAGAAAATAGACATGTGGTAAATCAGAAGTACAACACAGGAAACATGAAGTAAATTGGATTTCTAAAATGTGAAAAGATGGAATAGGAAGAAAGACATGAATACATGTGCAAGTGAATAATATAAACTTGCAAGAACTTACCTAAGAAATTGAAAAACCAAAAAGGAACCAAAGCTTGGGGTAGTGGGGAGAAATGCTTAAAAAAAATGAGCAACAGAGAAGTGGTTGGTATGGTATATAGGAAACATTTGGTTTAGTTCATCTACAATAAGGAAAATGGTCCTTAAACTAATTAGAAAAGGATAGGCAATGAAACTTGAAGATACATTTTCAGGTTCAAATAACTTATGTAATAATCTAATGGAAGCTTTCTCATATCTACTGTTAGAAAATTATTTTTATTGTCAGAAGGCTTATGCACTTGCCACAGAAAGGGGGGGGGGGAGAGAGAGAGAGAGAGAGAGAGAGAGAGAGAGAAACTTCCAATAGTTCCTGGTCATGCCTTAAGCCTTTTCCCTTCCATTTTTCCATCTTGTCAGAACTTTGGACAAACATATACATGCCCCTGGCATGCTTTTAAAGCCACCCAGAGCAGGGACTCAAGTTACAGTCAGGCATGTGGGATCCAGATCCCTTAAACCATTGTACTGCAGGGATGGCCCAAGAAAATATTTAAATCTATGGAAAATAAGAAGAATGTTTAGATGGCATAAAAAGGAAAATTTTCAGTATTGTTAAAAATAGAGTAATTAGGAGTCAGAAGGTGGTGTAGTGGTTAAGGAACTGGACTCTCACATAGCTGACTGCAGTTCAAGTCCTGGACCCAGAGCCTTGAAACTCACGCCAGGCATGTGTGTGTGCATGCCCAAAATCCAGAGAGAAGAATGGAGGAGAAGGGACTGTGACATGGTCATCTCTCTGGTGTGTGTGTAGGGGGGAGGGAACTTCTCACTTTCTCTCTCTCTGTCTCTCTGGCAGGTACACGCATCGTAGTAAAAATCTCTCTCTAAAATAAACAAAAATAAAAGTAAAAATAGAAGGATTGCAGGACCTACAGAAAGTTAATACGACCTTAATGCCAAATGAAAATGATGAATAGTTTCTTTAAGTAAGGGAAATGAAATAGCATACCAACTTTAGAATGGTGAAATGTGCCTGAATGAAATTGGAATTCAGTCACATGGATTCCCTAAATTCCTTTCCATAGAATGTATGGTGGTCCCACAATACCTCAATTCTCCAGTGCCTCTCTTATCTCTTAACACTATATATTCTATAACATCTTTTTATTATCTAACTTTTTTTCTCCACCTCAAATATGACCATGACTCATTAGGACTATTCATTCTCTGTTTCACTCTTTCATTTTCTCTCTCACAAGTACACATGCCCTCTGGCAATAAAGTAAAAAAAAAAAAAAAGAAAGAAACAATATGAATTAATCTTAGAAACATACTGAGTGGTAGTCTTGGACAAAAGAGTACCTATTATATGATCCCATTTACATAAAATATTAAACCAAGCAAGATGATTTCTTAGTGGAACAAAAAATCAAGTCAAAGGATGCTCAGGTAGGACTTAGTGGAAAACAGACTTGACTGAAAAGGTGACAAGAGTAAACTTTCTGGGGGTCATGTTAATATTCCATAATGTGGAGGGTCAGTTATACAGGTGTATAAAATTGTCAAAACTTAATGAATGCACACTTTAGATTTCTTAATTTCATGTAATTTTATATAAAAAATATGTAAACAAATATTAAACTTTAGTTAATAATATAGATATTGAAGTGTTGGTTGTCGAAAAAAGTATTTTTCTATGTTTTTTTTATGTAACATTGTGTCATGACTTTTCCGACAGCCCAATACTTAGGGGGAAGTGTACTGATTTCTGGAATTTAATTGTTTTTCTCTAACAGCTTACTGAGCTATAAATTCCATAACAATTTCAATTATTTTTAGTATATTCACAGAATTTTAGAAACAGCATATCAATTTTATCACATTTTAATCATTCCAAAAAGAAATCCTGTACCCTTAGTCACTGCCCATTTTCTTCTAACATCTTCAACCCCTGCAGTCTCAGCCCTAGGCAACCACCAAACTACTTTCTGTCTCTATAGATTTACCCACTTTGTACATTTCATATAAAAGAACCATTTTGAATTAACTTTTACAATATAGTGGGAGGTAGAGGTCTGATTTTATTCTCTTGCACACAGACATCCAGTTGACAGAAGACCATTTGTTGACGACTGTTTTCTTTATTATATCAAATTGTCTTGGTCATACTTGTCAAAAAACAATTGACTATAAATGTGAAGGTTTATTTCTGGACTCTCAATTCTATTCCATTGATCTACATATCTGTCTTTACATCAGTAACACAGTTTTTTTTTTTTTTCTTTTGGAGAGGTTTTTGCTATAGGGCGCATGCGCTCACCAGACAGACAGAGAGAGACAGAGAGACAGACAGCAGGAAATCACCCCCCAGGGGCGATGGCCATGCCACAGTCCCTTCTCCTCTATTCTCTTCTTGGGACCTTGGGCACGCACGCACACGCGCCCGGCGTGAGTTTAAGCCACCGGGTCCAGGACGCGAACCGCAGTTGACTACATGGGAGTCCAGCGACATAGCCATTACGCTAACTGCTGGTCCCAGTAACACAGTTTTGACTACTGTAACTTAGTTTTAATATCTGGAAAGTATGAGTACTCAAAGTTTGTTCTTTGTCAAGAGCATTCTGGCTATTCTAGGTATCTTAAATTTCCATATGAATTTTAAGTTAGCTTCACAATTTCTACAAAGAAGTCAGCTGGGATTTTTGTGGTGACTACATTGAATTATTAACTCAATGTGGGAGAATATTGCCACTTGACAATATTAATTCTCCTGGTGTATGTTTATGGATGTCTTTTCACAATTTACTATAAATGCATCAGTAAGAAATAAGCATTATTTTTGTAAATTATGTGTCAGATAAGGTACTGATAACCAGAATACACAAGGAATTCAAGCAGCTATTCTGGAAAAAAAGATAATCAACCCTATTGAAAGATGGGAAAATGAGTTGAAAAAACCACTCTCTAAGGATGACATTCAAATAGCGAAAAGGCATATGAAAAAATGGTCAGTATCCCTCAGTGTAAGGGAAATGCAGATCAAAACAACAATTAGATACACCACCTAACCCCGGTCAGAATGACTAAGATTTAAAAAAAATGGTAAGTGCAGGTGGGAGTGTGGTGAAAGGGGAACTCTCTTACACTGCTGGTGGGAATGTAAATTGGTCCAGCCACTGTGGGGAACAATTTGGAGATTCCTCAAAAATCTACAAATAGAACTACCATATAATCCAGCAATCCCACTCCTTGTTATCTACCCAAAAGACAGAAGAATTCTTCATTGGAAAAGTGCTTGGACATTGATGTTTATTGCAGCTAAGATGTGGAATCAACCCAAATGCTGATGAACAGATGAATGAATTGAAAAACTGTGGCACATATACTCTATGAAATACTATTCAGCCATAAAAAATACAAGACCCTGGCTTTTGACAGAAAGTGGATGAATATGGAAGATTTACTGCTGAGTGAAGCAAGCCAGGCTATGAAGGAGAGACATTGTATATCCCCACTTAATATATACAGAATATCCTCACTCTATGACTGAAACCAATTGACTAAAGGATATAGAAACACAGTAAATGGTTGTGAATACCAGATATAGTGTGGGTGAAAGACCAGAGTCTGAGGAAGAACATTTAGAAGAAAAATAGAGAGGCAAAGCATTAATGGGAGAAACAAATGTGGTATTATCTATTGAAGATAATTGTATAGTTTTATCAAATCTTTTTCAACTTTGCCCTATTCTAAAAATTTCTCATATTAAAATATGGAACAGAAAGAAGAGATTATACATTTATAATGATGAAATGAATAATACTGGGACCGGCAGGTGGTGTAGTGGTTAATTTGCTGGACTCCCACATGGCTGACCACTATTGGAGTCCTGGACCCAGTAGCCTGAAAATCACACTGGGTGTGTGTATGTGCATGCCTAAAATCCCTAGAAGAGAATAAAAGAGAAGGGACTGTGGCATGGCCATCCCCCTTAGGGGGTGATTTTTCACTTTCCCTCTGTCTGTCTCTCTCTGCCTCTCTCTGGTGAACATGTGTACCCTATGGCAAAATATCTAAAAAAAATGACAAAGTAGTGAATCTAGATGGAGGGCTAGACTTTGAACTTTTTTATAGGTTGCAAGTTTTTTAAACTAAAATGTGTAAGAAGTACACAGAAGATAAATATTAAGTAACTACAGCAAAACCAAAATATTATTGTCGATGTTTGCATAAAACTAGAGAGATAAGGTATCGAAAATGGCAAAACATATGAGTGAGGAAAATCGCCAAGAGTCACTAAACGTTGAACAAAATGGCATCTCTTATCTCCTCCCTTGCCTTTTCTCTCTGTTCTAATCTCTTGTGTTTATTTAATTTTCTTCTAACTATAGAGGTAGTATTCGTATTGTTATTATTAAGCTGCAGTGTATCTCTTGTAGGATAAGACAAATGAGTACTTACAGAGTATTTCAATTCTGTCATCATATCTCTCCTTGAAAAGTATAACTCTTTGACAAAGAAGAAAGGAAACAGGGTGGAATAGACAGGAAGTTAACTAAAAGTTTATATGTAGTCTTGCATTTGAGTTGGAAGTATCAGATGAACCCATAGGCTTGATATTTATTATTGTATTTTTATATTTTCTAGCTTCATCCACTGAAAGGGCCTCAAAACAGTGACTAATGAAGTAGCAATGAGTATCTTTTACACAGAGATTATGGTCTTGAGATACGATTTCATAATAAAGACATAAGGATTAAATGGAGAATGCCTTATTTCAAGTCTGAGGAAAGTAGTGTATAAGATAAACTTGAAACCTTTTGTCATACTGGGTAGCAAGAAAGCTTTTAAATATTACTAGAGTAACAGTAAAGGACTCAGGAGCCAACTTGTTGATATTCCCATTAGCCAAATATGGGACAATTTGTGCTTCAGTGACAAGAACATTAGAAATTATTGACACCCTCCAAATATGTTAAAGTTCAAATGTTCATAACACTATTTAAAGAGAAAGAGAGAGAGAGAATTAGACACATTCAGAGGATGATGGGGAACCCATTCATTATCTAAAAAACTGGCAAATAAAGAGAAAGCATCAAACATTTATCCTGCCATTTCATAAGTGGGGGAAAATAATCTCTCTTTAATAGTATTCCAGCAGGATCAGTCAACTGAGTCTACCATAGCAAAATGTCATACCCTACGTGGACTCCACAACGGAAATTTATTTTCTCACAGTTCTGGAGACAGGAAAGTCAAAAATCAAGCTACTTCCAAGATCTGGTTTCTGATAAGGGCTCACTTCCTGACTTATAAATGTCACTGTGTCCTCACAAAGCAGTAAGAGAATGAACTCTCTGGTGTCTTTTTATAAGGACTGTAATCCTATTCAATTAGGGTCCCACCTTTATGACATCATTTAACCTTAGTTAAATTCTTTCTCCACATACAGCTACATTGAATTTTGGGAATAAACAATTCAGTTCATAATACCAACTAATAAATGGGAAAATTATAAAATTATAATAGCACGATTTTTCAAACTGAGTTAACTAATACAATCATTAAGTACTGAGGACTACAACTACTACAAAAGGAGGGAAAACTATACTTTATTTCCCCCCATACTACTGTCCAATATCACCTATAATCTTGCTAAAAAGAACAAAGTTGAATCTGATCAAGCCTCTGGATTCAGTTGCCAATTTTCAAAAAATACAAATGGCAAAGGAATATGTTGAACTGCATCTGGAGTGCGCAGCCAAAAAAATTCAAATGTTCAATGTCTCAGCCAGAAAAATCCAAATGGTCCAATCAGAAAAGTCCAAATGGGGGACCAGCAGTTGGCATAATGGCTATGTCACTGGACTCCCATGTAGTCAACCATGGTTCGAATCCTGGACCCAGTGGCTTAAACTCACATCAGGAGCGTGTGCATGCATGCCCAAGATCCCGAAAGGAGAATGGAGGAAAAGGGAGTGCAGCACGGCCATCCCCCCAGGGGTGATTTCTCACTTTCTGTCTCTCTCTGTCCTTCTGGCAAGCGCATGCACCCTATAGCAAGAACTCCTCCAAAAAAAAAAAAAAAAAAAAGAAAAAAAAGAAAAGTCCAAATGCTCTCGTCAGAAAAATACAAATAGCATGGCTAATTCAAATGATAAACTGTAATGAATAGGAATATATAGGGAACCTATCCATTAAAGCCATATCAAAGTTACATGTTCACTTCATAATAATTCACTAAACCATACATTCATAATCATACTTTTTTAAAATTATTTATTTCTTCTATGAGAGAGACAGAGAGAGAAAGATAGATATACAGAGACAGCCTCAACAGGATTTTTTTTTTTTTAGAGAAGATTTTGCTATAGGGCGCATGCACTCACCAGAAAGACAGAAAGAGACAGAGAGACAGAAAATGAGAAATGGCCATGCCGCAATCCCTTCTCCTCCATTCTCCTTTCAGGATCTTGGGCATGCACACACATGCACCCGGTGTGAGTTTAAGCCACTGGATCCGGGACTTGAACTGCGGCTGACTACATGGGAGTCCAGTGACGTAGCCATTATGCCAACTGCTGGCCCCTCCACAGGATCTTTACACCATGATCCACTCCCAGCTTCAGACAGCTAGGATCAAAAGCATGCCTGACAAGCACAGTGAGACCTTAGGACATGAACCTAGGACCTTTCCATAGAGCCTCAGCATTCTTGAACACTGCATTACTGTTACATCACTGGCCATAACCATACATACAACCTAAGTGCCTAAAAGCTGATGAATGGATCAGCAAAATGTGGTATATATACACAATGTAATAGTATTCAGCCTTAAAAAGAATAGGAAACCAGCAGTTAGCGTAATGGCTATGTCGCTGGACTCCCACGTAGTCAACCGCGGTTCACATCTCGGACCCGGTGGCTTACAACTCACGCCGGGTGCGTGTGCGAGCGTGCCCAAGATCCCGAGGGGAGAATGGAGGAGAAGGGATTGCGGCGTGACCATCCCCACTGGGGGGTGATTTCTCGCTTTCTGTCTCTATGTCTTTCTCCGTCTGTCTGGCGAGCGCACGCGCCCTATAGCCAAAAAAAAAAAAAGAAAAAACCTCTCCAAAAGAATATAATCCTATCATTTGAGACAACATGGATGAACCTAGAGAAAATCATGCTAAGTGAAATAAATCAAACACAAAAAGATAAGTATAGTATGTTCTCAGTATTTAATAAAATGAAAAGATTTTGATTGTATAGAAGTGGACAGTGCAATGGTGAATAGCAAATGCTAGAAAAGAGAGGGAGGCTGGGCAATGAGGAAAACTTGACTAACAGATATGAGTATCAGTAAATAAGTGGAAGGAGTTCTAATGTACTATACACATTAGGGTAGCTATAGTTGGTGACAACTCAATGTATATCTCAAAATAACTAGAAGACAGGATTTCAAATGTTCACAACACAAAGTAATAAATGTTTGAAATAGTGTATATATCTAATGTCCTAATGTGTTCACTGCATATTGTATACAAGCATAAATATGTGTGACTATAATATGTCGACTGGAATTATAATAAAAAGCATACATTTATATGTAATTTTCTGAACTTGTCTTTATTTTTATTTTATTTTTTTAATTTCAAAGTACTACACCAAAACTATTACCTTACAGTACATCTGCTATGGAAAAGAGTAACATGAATTCCAGTCTCACCACTGACACTGTAATGTGGGCTTAGATCTCTGCATATTGTCAGCTAAAAGCTACCCTGGCTCTTGTATTCAACTTGCCTATCACACTCTCAGTCCTGCTGACTACCAGATGTCTGGACTAACTGCCTACTACTGAGACTTGCCCTATATTCTTGCTCTAATCTATACCCTGTAGGTTCTGTCCAAGTTCACTACACACCAGAATGAAAAGAAAACACACACACACACACACACACACACACACAACCAGAGATGACACTTCAATTTGTCTCACCAAAGGAGCCTATTTATTTCTTTCTTGGTTTTCAATCACTCAAATAATCAAAGAAAAATAAGAAAATATGAAGACTCCAACAAGACATTGATGATTGTCTATCAGTAAAAAAGTGAAGTGTAATGTTTTCCATAAATTCTTGAGTTAAAAAACACTGAGACATGACATGTCCCCTTAAATTGTAGTAGTATGTAACTGAAAGGACTTTTATACAACTGTGCATGGCTAAAAATAACTTGTTCATACTACTTCATTTCCATCTCAATCACAAGTAGGTGGCTTTCTTGTTAAGGCCATTTACTATTTTTTGTATGTATATTTGTATGTATTTATGCTACTTTTTAAAAAAATTTTTGTTTTTAATTAATTTACATTCATTCACTGAGCATTGTCACAGCATACAAAATGTGATTTCCCATCCAGAATATGCTGCATAGTAGCTTAATCATACATGTTATCATTATTAATTTTCCATTTCTCGTTTCATATATATACATGTATATATATATATATTTTTCCTCCTATTTCTCACCCTCTGCCATTTCCCACCCTCCTCCGACACTATCTCAGATATCCACAGTTGTTTACCATTCCTTTTCTTCCCTACGTTTTATTGATTCACAAAATTTCTTAAATAATCTACTTTCAATAGCAAGCTCTGCTGATATATACATATCTATGAATACATGTGTGACTTTAGGCATGAAACTCTGAGTAGAATGAATATACTAGAAAGTAGCACCTAGCTGATGCTATATAGATTACTACTGTCATTAATTATGTATTTTTATTATATTTTTTAATTTTAAGAAAAGCAGATTTAGCTTTAATAAATCAAAGAAATGCTAAGGAAATATGCTTAAAACTAAAAGCCAGGAACAATTACAGTGTATCTAATAATGACCAGAGGAAATAAAGTCATGAGGATATATATATATTGCTGTTCAGTAGGCAGTTACCAAGGCTCACTCACAAAGTGACTTGCCCCGTACTGCTTTCTAGCCCAAAGGAACATTGTTTAATTGGATACCTCGGCAAAACAGCAAAATAGGACTTTTTACAAGCAATGTATCTTTAGTTCAGAATTGAAAACAGGAATGGTAAGGTAAAACAATTTTGAAATAAGTGACATCCATTCCAGAAGAAAGAAATATACACATGTGGTTTAAGGAGAGGGTGATGAATTGGAAATGGAGGAGCACTATGGATTAGGAAATAATGGGAACAAGTCAGCCTTATACACTAGATAGTAGTGGTTCTCAAACTTTTCTGTGCTATGAACCATCTGTGAAATTTATTTAAAAATAGTGATCCAGGATAAAGCCATCATAAATTCATTAAGTTTGCTGGGTGAGGCTCAGGAATCCATATTCCGTTTAACAAGCATGCCAAGTAACACAACTGTGGATCATCTTTCTTTTTCTTTTTTCTAGGTAGGGTTTCACTCTGATGCAATCCTTCTGCCTTAGCCTCCCAAGTGGCTTTGGACACTAGGTGCCACATCCAGCACTTCCAGACAGGGTCTCACTATACTGACCAGGCCAGCTTCAAACTCACGATCCTCCTGCCTCAACATCCCTGAGTAGCTGGGATTATGGCACATACAAACAGGCCTGGCCTTTACACTTGGGCCATGAAATAAACCTGGGGTTTCCACGTAGTCACAGCCTACAGAACACAGTGTCTTATCAGTGTGTGCCACTGTGTCTGTCCCTGTAAGTAATCTTTTTTTTTTCTTTTCTGTGAGTGAGAGAGATAGAAGAAAGACACAGTATTCCCAACAGGGTCCTGATTCCACAATCTACCCCCAGCCTCAGCCAGCACTGAATTATGAGTACACACATGTCTGGCATATACAGGGAAGTCTCTGGATGTGAATCCAGAATTTCCTCATGTGGGTCAGTCTGTACCACCACCTGGCCTCATATAGGTAGTCTTTTAATTATGTATTATGAAATACTGAACTGGAGAAATGGAGCAAATAAGATACTAGTCCTTTCCTACTTCCTTCTCCATTTTCTTAGGGCCTATCTGTTCCTAGTGTCATTTAACTTGACCTAAGAATAACACATTTTATTTATTTATGTATGTATGTATGTATGTATGCATTTATGTATTTATTTAGGATTTTCCTGCAGGGCAAGTGCACACACCAGGGAGAAACAGACAAAAGATAAATGAGAAATCACCCTATAGAGGGTATGGCCATGCTGCAATCCCTTCTCTTCCATTCTCCTCTCTGATTTTGGACATGCACACACAATGCCTCCCTGCCCAGTGTTATTGTCAAGCTGTTGGGTCTGGGACTTGAACCACGGTTGGCAGGGTAGGAATTCAGTACCTTAAATACCACACTACCTTCTGGCCCCAAGAATAACATATTTTAGATACAGATACTAATAGGAGCACTCATATCATCTAAATTTGGGGGTTAGGAAACCTTTTTCACCCTGTGTGCAATACACTTCTGGATTTTTCTCTAATTATTTTATTTCTAGTCTCTTACTCTACTTCCCAAAATCCACTCATTCTTCCTTGGTCCAGTCTCATTCCTCCTATTATATCCACTTTTCAGTTGTTAATCTGAAACAGTTTAAATAAATTTAGATTTCTAATGATTATATCTTTTTCTCTGCAATTTTATTGGGAGATAGGGATAATACTAAATCTCTACCTATATACGTGCACCTAAAAGTAGTCCTCTACTTGTATTTTTCTCAATGTTACTTCTAAACTTACAAGCTGTCACATACCTTTCTAAAAGGCCAAACAAGAAGTCAAAGAGAGTTTAGGTAACACCTCAAACCTGTCACCCATTGACTAATTTAACAATCATCTGATGAAGTATCCATGCATTTTTTTCTCTGAGCAATAAAGGTTATTTCTTAATTGTCCTGAAAAACTGGAGTAATCACATTGGATTATATGTTTTAAAACTTTTACTTTATCCTATCATTGGCTACATTAACCAGATTTGGCTGGATAATTCTTCAAAGCAATTCTCATCTCCCTTCCCCTTCTCAAACAACTTTAAAAATTAAAGCCAAATTCTTCCAGCGTCACCTGACATTGGTAGCCTTCCATGTTCTAAATGAAAGGGGAAAAAAATGCATTTTGATGTGAAGATTTTCATTTCCTTAAGACTTTGAAGAAGAAAAAAAATGAAACCTGGACTTACTCCCAAAAAGCATTAAGTGCCCCCTTAATCATTTGGCAATTCTCATGGGAGCCTGAAAAATTGCACCACCTTAGACATCAATGTTCTGCTCTTGCATGAGTTATGGAAAGGAGAATTCGAAATGTGAATATTCTTAAAGTTTTAATTACTATATAGTATTTTAGTAATTCACTAACCTGCGTATGGTAGCTTAAGAAATTCTCTTTTAATTTTCAATAATGAAAAGAGTTTGGGTTTTTCCTTTCTAATTAAAAAGTAACACTCTCTGTCTGGAAAAAAAAAATAAAAATACTGGGACCAGCAGTTAGCGTAATGGCTATGTCGCTGGACTCCCACGTAGTCAACCGCGGTTTGAGTCCCGGACCCAGTGGCTTAAACTCATGCCGGGTGCGGGTGTGTGCTTGCCCAAGATCCCAAGAGGAGAATGGAGGAGAAGGGATTGCGGCGTGGCCATCCCCCCTGGGGAGTGATTTCTCGCTTTCTGTCTCTCTGTCTTTCTCTGTCTGTCTGGTGAGTGCACGCGTCCTATAGCAAAAACCTCTCCAAAAAAAGAAAAATAAATAAATAAATAAATAAAAATACTTAAAAATATAAAGGAAAGTAAAAAAACAAAAACACCCAAACTTCAACACCTAAAATTAAGCTCTCTTAATGTATTTGTTATTTAACTCCAGACAGACCTGTCTGCCTCAGAATGTGTATGTTTATGAATGTATATGACATGTGTGTATATATAAATATGTATATGTTTTATACACACATATCTTTATTATGTATGTGACAATGTATCTAACATACTTCATATACATATTTTATAATTAAGCATAAATATATCCATATTTTTAGATAAAAGGGCACCATAATTCAATTTTGTTTTATTGTTTGCTAATAAGAAACCAGTGAGAATTTATTAACTAACCGATATGAGGATGCTTCAAAAAGTTCATGGAAAATGGTATTCACGTATGGGTTTGTTTTAATAAAAATTGTTTTATACCATGCTTAGTTTCTTGATAAAACACATTTTCTATAAACTTTTGAAGACCCTTTGTATGTCCACATGTAGGGGACTAGTTACATATATATTATAATGTACTTATTCAAACAAATATTATGCAAATGTAAAAAAATGTTGTTGTGGGAACCAGCAGTTAGCGTAATGGCTATGTCGCTGGACTCCCATGTAGTCGACCGCGGTTCACGTCCCGGACCCAGTGGCTTAAAACTCACGCCGGGCACGTGTGCGTGTGTGCCCAAGATCCCAAGACGAGAATGGAGGACAAGGGATTGCGGCATGGCCATCCTCCCTGGGGGGTGATTTCTCGCTTTCTGTCTCTATGTCTCTCTTTGTCTATCTGGCTAGCGCACGCGCCCTATAGCAAAAATCTCTCCAAAAGAAAAAATCTTGTTGTAACTATAAAATATCTTTATAGTTTAGTCAACTGGACTAGGGAGAAATGTTCACATGTTAAAATATTCACATTGTAAGCTAAATAATGTGATTGTATAAAAGAAAATGAAATTAAAAAGCTGTAAAGAAATAAAAAATAAAGTAAAAAAAAAAAAAGAGAGAGAAAAGAAACCTACTTGAACAGCAGGCATCTCCATGGTGTTTATTTTCCATTTTAAACATTTATTGGAAATTGTTACCTCTTGTCATAATCATAATAAAATATATCATTTCTCATTAAAAAATCTTGTTTTAAAATTTAATGAAATAGAAAAGTACTCATGAAAGAATGTTAATTAAATAATTACAATATAAAACTATATTATCAGACAAAGAACAATTTTTTTTGAAAGGTTTTTGCTATAGGGTGCGTGCGCTCTCCAGAAAGACAGAGAGAGACAGAGAGACAGAAAGTGAGAAATCACCCCCCAGGGGGGATGGCCACGCCACAATCCCTTCCCCTCCATTCTCCTCTTGGGATCTTGGGCATGCACGCACACACGCCTGGCGTGAGTTCAAGTCGCCAGGTCCGGAACTTGAGCCGCGGTTGACTACATGGGAGTCCAGCGACATAGCCATTATGCTAACTGCTGGTCCCAGACAAAGAACAATTTAAACCAAGACACAGCTTCATTAATGAATTCAGTCAAATAATCCAGAAAAAAGTAATACTGAAAATATAAATATGCTTTCAGAAAGTGCAGGAAGAGGAAGCACATCCAAACTCATCTGGATGGCCTGCATTATCTTGATATGAAAAGCATAAAAGTAAATCACAAGAGAATACAATACCAAATATCCTTAGAATATTACCAAATTAAATACAACAATATAGGGACCAGCAGCTGGCATAATGGCTATGTCGCTGGACTCCCATGTAGTCCCAGACCAAGTGGTTAAACTCACGCCGGGCACACGTGTGTGTGTACCCAAGATCCAGACAGGAGAACAGAGGAGAAGGGATTGTGGTGTGGCCATCTCCCCTGGGGAGTGATTTCTCACTTTCTGTCCGTCTTTCTTGAGAGTGCACATACCCAAAACAAAAACCTCTCAAAAAAATACAGCAATATAAAAAAAGTATATCTTGCTTAAATAGGATTTAATTTCCAAAATGCAAGATTAGTTTAACAATCAAAATTTAATAACTATGGGGGCGAGCAGGGGGTGTGGTGGTCGAGGTCCTGAACGTCCACATGACCTACAGTGATTCAAGCTCCAGACCTGGCAGCTTGCTTTCTTATTCTCCCTCTCTTTCTCTGGTGACTGCATGTGCCCTATAGCAAATGTTAAAAAATAAATAAATATTTATTTATTTTAAAAATTCAATAACTGAGATCTTATTCAATAATAAATTAAAGGAGCTGTTATTCCTTTGCCCAATAACTAAATATTAAGCAAAATTCAATACCCATTTATGACCAAAATTTTCAGCAAACTAAATATAAAAGAAAACTTCTCCAACTTGATGATATGCATGCAAAAATATATATCTCACATAGTAATTATTAGTAAAATGCTGAAGATTTTGTCCCTATGATTAGTAAATAGACATAAATTCCCTCTCTCATCAGTTTTATTCAGCATTGTACTATTGTGTTTACTCACTGCAATTAGATGAGGGAAAAAAACAAAATGACTGAAATAAGAACAGTAAAAAATGGTCTCTGTTGGAAGATGATATGATTGTAAAATGCAGAAAATTCCAAGGTATCTATAAAACAACCATAAAATCAAAATCATAATATGTAAAGTGATTATACACAAACCAAATTAATAGGGCCAGCAGTGGCATGGTGGTTAAGGAAGTTGGATCCCGCATGGCCAAGTGGGTGACTGAAGTTCCAGACCCAACAGCTTGAAAAACATGCTAGGTGTGTGTGCATGCATGTCCCAAATCCCCAGAGTATGGAGGATAAGGGATTGTGATATGGCCACTCCCCCAAGGGAGTGCCTTCTCACTTTTGCTCTTTCTTTCTCTCTCTCTCCAGTGAGTGCATTCATACAATAGCCAGGTTTTTTTTTAAATTATAAATCAATTAAGCATTATACAATGAAAAAAACTGGGGGCCAGCAGGTGGTGTGGTGGTTAAGGCACTGGATTCCCACATGGACACAGCAGCTCCAGTCCCAGACTTGGTGGCTTGAAAATCATCAGGGAATGTTTGCATGCATGACCAAAATCCCAAGAGGAGAAAGGACTACGTGGTCATCCCTGCTGGGAGGTAATTTCTCACTTTCCCTCTCTCTGTATCTTGTTCTCTGTCTCTCTCTGTCTCTTTCCAGCAAGCACTTCATCCTATGGCAAAAACTTAAAAATTAATTAGTTAATTAATTAACATTTAAAAATTTATTTTAAAAGTGAAAAAAATAATACCTTTACAATGGACATGTTGGCCATAAATTACTTACAAAGTTAATGAAAGATGTGCATGATCTACACAATAAAAACAAAATATTGCTAAGAAAACTTAAAAGAAGTAGAATTGAAATGTATCACTATTGAATGACTAGATATCTATGCCAGGTTCATACATTGGAGTCTACATATTTTTTTTTTTTGGAGAGGTTTTCGGTATAGGGCACATGTGCTCACAGAAAGTCAGAGAGAGACAGAGAGAAAGAAAGTGAGAAATCATCCCCCAGGGGATGGCCACACCGCAATCCCTACTCCTCCATTCTCCTCTCATGATTTTGGGTACGCATGCACACGCACCCAGTATGAATTTAAGCCACCAGGTCTGGGACTCAAACCGTGGTCGACTACATGGGAGTCCAGTGACATAGCCATTATACCATCTGCTGGTCCCAGAGTCTACATATTCTTTAGGTATTGGTTTTCCCAAAATTTCTTCATAGATTTAATACTGCATTCATAATCTAGGAGACTTTGATATAGAAACTGACATGATAGTAAAATTTATACAGAAATGGAAATATAAAACTATCCAAAATGGTATCTTTAAAAAATAAAGAAATTATAATACTTAGAAAACCTGATTTTAAGACTCACTATAAAGCTATAGCAACCAAGACAGTGTGGTGTTAATCAATGAACAGATCAATGGAACAGAGAATCCAAAATTAGTGCCAACAAATCAAGTGAAATCATTTTCCAAAAATGGAAATAAAAACGCTTAACAAAAGAAAATCAATAAGCAAGCAACAGTCTGAAAGATAACTTTGACAAAAGATCTATGAACTGGTATCCTGTGACCAGCAGTTGGCATAATGGTTGCATCACTGGACTCCCATGTAGTTGACCATGGTTCAAGTCATGCACCCAGAGGCTTAAAACTCATACCGGGCACATGTGTGTGCATGACCAACATTCTGAGAGGAAAAAAAAGGAGAAGGGATTGTGGAGTGGCCATCCCCCTGGGAAGTGATTCCTCACTTTCTATCTCTGTGTCTCTCTGTCTCTTTGGCAAGCACACACACCCTATAGCAAAAAAAAAAAAAAAAAAAAAAAAAAAAAAAAAAAAAAAAAAACTCTCTCACAGAAAAAAAAAAAAGACTGGTATCCATACTATAAAATGAAGAGCTAAAAATCAGTATTAGCTAGTACTTTTAATTTGCTAATGTAGAGAGCAAGTTAGATATTACTCCTAAACTTGGCAACAAGAAAAAAGCTAACTAAACAAGTTGCAGATTAACAAGTTTTCTTGGAAACAGACAACAGAGATCATGGGCAAGCCAGTCTAAAATATCCAGAGAGAAATAGGTCCAGAGCATTTGCTTACCTAAGAAAGACAATACTGAATGAAATACAGAAAAAGTAGGTAGAGAAATTAAAGTAGAAATCTAAACTAAATGCTAAAGGCCAAGTGTGGGCTAGTATGAGAATGTGGAACTTCTGAGACCTTCAAAGATCAAGCAGCTCACAATTCATTACAGCCTTCTCCAAGAACCCCACCAGTCTCTCTGGTGGAAATATTAAAGTAATGCAATCACTTCAGAAAACAGGATGTTATTTCCCCAAATGATTAAACAGAGTCAGCATATCACTTATAAAACATACTTCTAGATACATGTCCCAAACAATTCACTTTAACTGTTGGCTCAGAGGAATAAGGAATCCTAAGTGGCACAGTGGCAGTCTTAATTTCCAGCTTAGTGGAATCATTTGTTAAATGTCATTGTGGAAGTATTATACTTTCTGGACCTAAGATCTCTAGGCCATTAGAGCATGAAGTCCTCAGGACTGAAAGCAAAATATTTTCTAGTGAGTCACCAGGGTAATTAGTGAGTGGTGCCCCTTTTTATTTCCAGTCCTAGATTCCTGGTCCTGTAAACCCTGACTACTGGAAAAACTAACATACATTGGGTTCTAGCTCAAGAGCATATTCAACTCTCTGGAGAACCTTGCTCCAATTCTGCAAGGTATTAGCTCTTAGTTGGTGATGTACCAGTAGTCAAAACATCATCAGCTGCTTCGGAAAGGTGGAGGAAATGTTAAGATTGATGAGCATGTGCCTACTGCTATACATTTTTGGCTGTGAAGTGAGTTCCTGGATGCAAAGAAATGCTGTGTTTAATACCATGAAAAATGGACAAGGCATTCTTCTGTACATCCATAGATCGTAGTATTTTCAGAAGCACTGAACACAGAAAAGGCAAATTCATATCCAATGTGTTTATCCCAATAAGAATAAAGTGCTGCCCTTTCCAAAATGGAAGGGGTTCAATGTACTAAACCGGCCACCAGATAGCTGACTGATCAGCCCAGAGAACAGTGTCATACTGAGAGTTCAGTGTTGGTCTCTGCTGCTGGCAGAATGGGTACTCAGTAGTGGCTATAGCCAGGTCAGCCTTGATGAGTGGAAGGTCATGTTGCTGAGCCCATTCATAACCTCCATTCCTGTCATCTGGGCTGCTTTGTTCATGAAACCATTGGGTAGTAACAGGGATAGTTGGGAAAAGAGATTGACTGGAATCCACAGGATGAGCCATCCTATCTGATTATTAAAATCTTTAGTGAGCATTCACTTGAAACATAAATATCTTCACCCTTTTTCTAATTAAAGGAGGGCTATCCACTACCTGTTCCTGATTTTCTTTGTCATCAGTCATCCAATAATGTTCCTTCTATTGGATCATCATGAAAGTCATGACACATTTTTGCAGAGAAAATCATAGAAAAACATGTCATGACTTTCCAGATAACCTAATATATAGGCAGATGATAGCTATCTTCAGAAAAAAAAATATATACACACACACACACACACACACACATATATATACACATACACACACATATATATACACACACATATATAGTGTGTGTGTTAAATATATATCTCTATATACTTGTATACATATCTTATGTGAAATACATGCTCATCTTCTGCCCATTTTCAAATGGGATTCTTGCCTTTTCTATTGATGAGTTTTAAATGTTTTAAACATTTTTAATATATGTATTTAAAATACTAATCCTCTGTCGATATTTGTTTTGCAAATATTTTTTCCTATTCTGTTGCTTGTTTTTTCATCCTCTTACCAAGGACTTTTTTAAAACAATTATTTATTTTATTTTATTTATTTTTTATTTATTTATTTATTTTTTTTTATTTTTTATTTATTTATTATAATTTTTAAAATTTGCTATAGGACATGTGTGTTCATGAGAGAAAGAGAGAGAAAGTAAGAAAGCAAACCACCAGGTCTGGGACTCCATTTGTGGTTGGCCATGCGAGAGACCACCACCTCAACCACCATGTTACCTGCTGGCTCCTTAACAAGGACTTTTATAGAACAAATGTTTTCATTTTGATGAAGTCTAATTCATCAGTATTTTCTTTCGTGGGTTGAACTTTTGGTATCTAAGAGTTCTAGGGCTAAGAATTCTTTATTTTGTGGCCAATAGGTGGCACGGATGTTAAGGCACTGGATTCAGATGTGGCCAAAAACTGATGGAGTTCCAGACAAAGGAAACTTGAAAATCACACTGGGCAATCACACTTTGTGCATGCATGCCCCAAAATCCCAAGAGGACAATGGAGGAGAAGTGATTGCGGCATGACCATTTCTTTCCCTTACCCCTGGGGGGGGGTTGATTTCTCACTTACCCTCTTTCTATTTCTCCCTAGCAAGCACACATGCCCTATAACAAAAAAAAAAAAAAGGGGAAAGAAAGAAAAAGAAGAAGAAAAAAATAATTCAACTAGCCACAGACACTAAAGATTTTCTCCTGTTTTCTTTTTCCAGGAGTTTTATAGTTCTGTTTTTATATTTAAGTCCATGATTCATTCTGAATTAAACTTTCTTTTGTAAAGTGTGAGGTTTAGGTCTAAATTCATCTTTTTGCCTATGTATGTGTTCAATTGCTTCAGATACAATTTGTTAAAAAGCTATTCTCTCTCCACTAAGTTGCTTTTACACCTGTGTCAAAAATTAGCTGTGCATATTTGTGTAGGTCCGTTTCTTGATTCCTCTTTTACTGAACTTTGTATTTAGTCTTTGTCCATTAACAGAGCTGTCTTAATTAACTATATCTATATAGTAGAACTTAATATTGAACAGAATTATTCTGTCCACTTTATTTTCCCTTTTCCATATTTGGATTGACTCCTTATACAACTATATCTCAGAGCTTAAACATATCAAATTTGTACTTAGCTAAGTACCCATCCCCAAAGACATAAAATCATGGGAGTGGAAAGAATGGGAGGATGAAAAAGCTTAATTTTATGTTAATTGTACAACTGCCATTATTTCTATAGTATAGACTCTCCTACTGATATATCTTGAAACACATAAAGCATTTTAAGAACTTGTGAGTGACTCACTGGATTAACGTTCACTGAGCAAAACAAACATTTCCATGTAAACCTATCTCTACATTCTCTAACCTATAAATTAATTGAATAACATACTCAAAAAAATAAGTCAGGGCTTTAATTTATAATAAACCAAAACCCTTTTATAGTGTACTGGAATACAAACTAAGAAAGCAGTATAAATCTGTTCAAACTTGAAATATTTTCTAGCCTATAAAGATCTGAGCAACTCAAAGTAAAGAGCAGAACCAGATGTACTCTTAACTCCTGTCCTTTATACTAACTGCAGCTGATTACATCTTAACTTAGGGAATTTTTCTCTCCCTTTGCCCTTCCTATGATCCATTGGCCATTAGGATCCTTTATATAAAATGGTGACCTATCAGAAAATCCATGTGCCATAGTGAATTTTTTTCTAGCAATTCAGTTATGAGTACTGTCACATCTTGAAGTAGAATCTTTTATGCTGGCTCCATAGTGCCAGATGTGTTTGGACTTCAGAGAATTCTGCAAAACTACACACAGTTCAGTATTGTGATATTTTAGGTCAAACTACTTAAATATACCCTCATGCTTAAATTTTAATTTATAAAGACAAGAAATACTATAGATTTAAATACTTATAATCTATATTCTTATGCAAATTTTTATTTTTTCTGAGTACAAGGAAATATCAAAATAAATACTGTATTTTAAGGTATTTCAGGCATAACTTTGGCCCTTTCCTTGCAAAATGGTAATATAAAGAACCACTGAAAGTGAAAATTGAAGAAAATATCAAAGAACATTTATAAGATCCATTCTCTAAGTTAGCTTTTTTTTTAAAGGTTTCGGATACAAGGTAAGCCCTATAAATGCTGTTTAATTACTCCATACAACTGAAGAGCTCTTTCGAGTGAAATACAGTGCTACAGTACTTTATTTCCATGGCAATGTAGTCTCAAGAATTAGGTCCTGTAATCCCTATATAGGAGAGAACCATTATCTACTCGTTTTTTTGGTTTTTTTGTTTGTTTGTTTTTTTAAACGGAGCTGAAGTTAAACAGCAGCAAACTTACTATTTTATGATTTCTACCAACGTGATATACCTACTTGATGTATATAAATAAAAAACAACATATAAAATAACTACAAAGAAGAATCTTAGTCACTAAATCAATTTTTTCAGATAAGACATAGTTAAGAAAAAAATTAACTCACCTATACACTGTTCTAATACATTTCCTAAATGCCCACTACTTGAAGAGAAGTAAAATTATTACTTTTTTCTTTGACATTATATCTATAAACAATGCTTAGTTGATAAAACTCTGGGTCTTACTTCCTGGTGTTCTCTATTTTCTAATACATAAGATCTTTAAAATAGATGCACAGTTCTAGACAAACCTATTGAACCTCTCTCTACCTTTGCTTATAAATTTGGCCTTTAAAAAACTCTTCAGCTCCTTGCTAAGTCTCTATAGCTACTAGAGGCCAATAGTTAAAATGGTATTAAATTACATAATCAATTTTGAAAATAGTTACACAATGCTTTATTTATAAACATGAAAATGATAGTCAATGATACATAGCATAATATTGCACAAATAAAAATACCTACCAGAAGGTAAAAATGAGATGGTTTTCAGAACTGGAGAAATACAGCAGAGTCAGATACTATTTGGGAAAGGGTTCACAGAACTACTTTATCTAAAGCCAGAGAACAAAAATTGTGTAAAAAGACTCAATAATTTGCCGCATTTGAGCAAAAACGATCAATTCATAGTATTTATGTGCCATACTTTTTCAATCCAATCATCTATCCATGGATATTTGGGCTGGTTCCATGTCTTAGCAATTGTGAATAATGTCACAATAAACACAGATATGCAAGCACTTTTCCAACTGAGTGTTTTCCTGTCTTTTGGGTAGGATACCTAGAGGCAGAATTGCTGGATCATATAGTAGTTCTATTTGTAGATCTCTGAGGAATCTCCATATTAGCCTCCACAGTGGCTGCACTAAGTTACATTCCCACCAACAATGCAGGAGAGCTCCCTTTTCACCACATGGTAATGTGTATGATATCTCTGACTAGACTGGTGTGGGGTATGCTTATGTTGGGTGAATTCATTTTTTAAGCTGTGTTTATATACAGTGATTAGATGTATAAAATAAATTTTAAAAAATTTTGTAAAAAGAACAGAAATTGTTTACTGCATTCATGTACACATATGTGCATATGTGTGTATCTATAGAGAGATATATAAATTACAAAAAGCCAAAATAAAAAAAATATCAATTCATTTGCTCACAGAAAATGGGTTAGCTTCTACATTTCACAAGACAGGGAAGAAACCAAAATTTCAGTTTAAATTACAATGCAATAAAAATGTCAAAACGTTTTTAGTATAGCTATCAACCTCTAAGAAAACATATTTTATTAACAAATGGGCATCCACTAATCGTGCTAGTTTTCTTGTCCAGTTAGCTATATAGCAAGTTAACTATCTCCTATTCTACAGTTTAGATCCTTTTTTTTGCCTTTAAAGATGAATGTTGCCTTACATTTTAAAAATGTAGTCTTGTGCCAGTTACAAAGCCTAGTGGTTAAGGGAGATGGGTCCCACAAGGTCAATCGTGGTTCAAATCTTGGCTCCAGCAGCTTGAAAAACATGCTAGATGCATATGCATGCATGCCCCAAACCCTAGTAGGATGGAGAAATGGAGAAGAAGGACTTGTAGAGTGACCATGCCCCATTACAAGGTGCTTCCTTTCCCTCTCTTTCTGGAAAGCAAATGCCCTCTAACAATTTTTCTTCAAAATGGATCAAAGGTCTAATGTAAGAGCTAAAATTATAAAAGTCTTAGAAGAAAACACAAGGGAAAGCTTCATAACAAATTTGACAATGATTTCTGGGACATAACACCAAAAACACAAATAACAAAGTTAAAAATAAATAAACTGGACATCAAAATTTAACATGTCTGTGTGGCAAGGAATACACATAGTAAAAAGACAACTCTATGGGGTGGAAGAAAATAAGTACAAGTGGTATATCTGATAAGCAGTTAATATCCAGACTATATAAGGAAATGAAAAACTTACAACTCAACAACAGCAAAACAAACAAACAAACAAAAAACAAACAAACAAGCAACCCAAATTTTTAAATGGGCAAAGGACTCGGGTAGTGATTCTTCTCAAGCTGTGGAAATAGCCAACACACAAATGAAATGATGCTCAACATTACCAATCTCATTAGGAAGATACAAACTAAAACCACAATGAGATACCACCTCACACCAATTAGGATGGCTACTGTAATAAAAAAAGATAGAAAACACTAAGTGTTTGTTAAGTATCCTTGTTTGTGACTCCTGAGGTTTCTATTTGATTATTTTAGTGGGCAGAAGTGATTTGAGACAGATTTCCTAAAACGCCTGGGACAATAACAATTTTCCAATCCTTTCAGATGTACACATCCTCCACTCATACAGAAAATTTACTATTCTGCCTTAGCTTCACTTCCTGCTAGTTTAAACCCTGAAGGGTGAGCAGAGGTAAAACTTTAGGGCATCTCGGTTCTCTTCTGAGCATTCACACAGTCTTGGGCACTTACATGACCTTATGAATTACCACAAATATGTGGTTTTGCAAAACCCTGAATCACCAAAGCAGATCATGTCCAGCCTTTCTTCTCAAGCTTTCTAGTTGGTCCATTGTTTATCCACCTGCTAACCCTCACCCTAAGGAAGCAACAGCTAATATATCATCTTAAAATGTTGTTTGCCAATTCTCTCCAACCCCAAAGATACCTGAGCCTTAGGAGAATTCTGAATTGGGCAAAATAAAAGTAAGCCTTTTGAGCTGGTCCCTCAGGAAGCAACCACTCAGCTCAAACCAAGAAACACATTCTTAAATAATAAGGTCATTTCAACTCCCCTCAATGCTAGGAACTTACACTAAGTGAACTAGTACAATGGAATGTTGACCGTTGTCTTCAAAGCCTCTGCCAAGCTGGAGACGAGCAGATGGGACCAAAGTATATTAAAATGCAACAAATCTGTCCTACTGAAATTCAACTTTTCTCTTCTTCCTTATTTTTACTATTATTATTAAGAATTTGCCTGGTTGCTATAAACTTTTTATTAGTTTCTAGAATGCCAGTAAAGTTGATACTGAGAGTACTTGTCCATTCATTTGGTGTATTTGTAAAAAAACAGACTTTTGGGATTCCCTCCTCTGCCATTTTTATTGACATCAAACTTGGTCCCACCTTAACATTTTTCTTCAAGGAAAATATAAATAAATAAATTAAATAACATAGCCTTTTTTTTTTTTTTTTTTGCTATTGTTTTTTTCGAGAGGTTTTTTGCCACAGGGCACATGCACTTGCCAGACAGACAGAGAGAGACAGAGAGACAGACAGAAAGTGAGAAATCACTCCCCAGGGAGGATGGCCATGCCGCAATCTCTTCTCCTCCATTCTCCTCTCAGATCTTGGGTACGCACACACACGCGCCCAGTGAGTGTAAGCAAATGGGTCCAGGACTCAAACCACTGTTGACTACAAGGGAGTCCAGTTCTCTCCTAGAACACATTTTTGAAGTCCTTTGCCAGAGGGTAGTACTTGTTATCTATGTACCCACCAATAGCCATTACGCCAACTGCTGGTCCCCCAATAACATAGCCTTTAACAGTCAAGACAAAGAAAACAATTACTCAATGAAGTGTCCCACTTTGAGTTGAGCAAGAAAGGCTCTACAATTTAGCAGATCCCATTCAAGTTATTCCTCAATACCAGGAGTAGAGTCTGTGGGGCTAAAGGGAAAGCCCATGTTTCCCCTTTCTAGGTCATGATTTTAATACCCAATACCCCCAAATTCCTGACCCGAATAGCTCCAAGTAACTGTCATGAGCCCACGTGGGCTCCTTTCCCAAGGTCTACTGTTTACCAGCCTTTCTCAGCCCAGGTTCCTAGAAAGAATCAAGCCCTAATGAAAATGATTCATGATATCATTTCTCCAACTTTTAAAAAGTGTACAAGCTAGTATCACTTAATTTTTTTTTTTACCTTGTGGATACATTAGAGTATTAAGACTTTTAATTCTCTCCTAGAACACATTTTTGAAGTACTTTGCCAGAGGGTAGTACTTGTTATCTATGTACCCACCAATAGGCCTAAGGGGTGGTCAAAGGAGGCTGGTAGCAGTAACAAATGACAGATCTTAGACACATTGGCTGGAGTGAAATAGATTAGAGAGAGGCTGTGCATGGTGCAAGACAGAGCCAGGGCTATAAAGAGATGGGCCAAAAGCAGTTTTCCTAGTATAGTCATGTTCCAGTACTGAATTCTGAGGAGAATGAGAATTCCAAATTTAAATCTGAACTTCCAGACCATTATAACTTCATATTTGTCAAACTAGAGGATAGAACATTATTCTACTTAACAGTTTTTTAGCTTGGTTTATGACCTCAACATTTTCCCCGCATATATTTTACACATCTATATTTGTACTCTTGGCCCAGTTCACACAAATGTTGGAGAAGGCCTCAATAAATAAACCAAACAAATTAGTTATCCCTTAAAGTCAATGAGGTTCAAATCAAATAAAGAACAATAGGTGGACAGTGCCTAAGTGCTATGGTTTGAATGTCCCCTTCAAGATGCATGCTGAAATTTAATCGCCAGTGTAACAGTATTGGGAGGTGGAGCCTTCAAGAGAACAGGTGAATGCTGGCATCACAAAAGTGAGTTAGTTATCATGGAGTGAACTCCAGATAAAAGGATAAGGCATACATAAATATTATGAGAATAAAACTTGAAGTTTGTCACTTTTTCCCAAAATATACAATGTGCAATGTACATTTCATGGTTACCAGCAACTTTCTAAACCCAGAACTAAGACAACTCTGGATCAACATTGCATCTAGATAACTGTAGCACAGTGGAAATATTCTTCCTTTAAACTAATTTTTAGACCCAAATAAGCCTATTTGAAGGTAGCATATTTTCATACTTTACCATTTATCACATTTATTATTACACAATCATAGTGACAACTAGTCTACAGTCCTTTCTGAATGAAATGGTCTTGCTCGCAGTCCCTGCATACAGGCACCCACAGGCGATCATGTTTTAGGCTTTTTGTTGTGTCCTCATATAGCAGAAGAGGGAAGAAACTCTCTAAGGTTCCTTTCGTAAGGGCACTAATCCCATTCATATGACTTAATTTCCTCCTGAAGGTTCTATCTCCAAATACTATCACATTGGAGATTAGTTCTAAACATATGAATTTGGGAGGCACCTAAACATTTAGTCTATAACACTTACTTATAGGTTATAATCCCCAAAATCAATATAAATATCATTTGTCAATTGCAATGGAGCAAGATAAATAAAGCTATAATGTGAATTAGAAAACGTGTATGAATAAACTCAATTATTCTTCATAAACTTACAGTGGTTGAAATTCAGATTAATGTATGTGTTCTCATCTGAACCAAAACAAGGAAAACACAATAAAGACCAATCTTGGTAGAAATATCTAATAGAGTAGCACACTGTATTCATACATTTGAAGATTAAATATGGCAAAAATCTCAATTATTCCCAAATCTAATTGATCTGTAGGTTTAATACCATTTGCTATCAAAATTCTAACATGAGCTTTGTAGATCTTAAAATCTATATGGAAAGGCACAAACCCTAGAATACTTAAAACTATCTCAAGAAAGAATAAAGGAAGAGGAATCAGTCCACCTGATACTAAGGGTTACTATGTAGCTACAGTAATCAAGATGGTGAGCTATTGGTGAAAAGGATAAATACATAGATTGATAGAACAGAAGAGAGAACCTAGAAAGAGAACCACACAAATAAATACAACTGATTTTTTTCAACAGGTACAAAAGGACTTCAGGAGCCAGCCCATGGCATGGTGGTTAAAGTGGCTGGATCCCACATGGATGACTCTGAGGTTCAAGTTCCGAACCTCATGGCTTGAAAAACACACCAGGCATGTGCGCATGCATGCCCAAAATCCCAAAAGGAAGGAGAAATGAAGAAGGGATTGTGGCATGACCATGCGCCATGAGGGATTTTTTTCTTTCTCTCTCTCTCTTCTCTCTCTCTCTCCTCTCTTTCAGGTAAGTACGCAGACCCTCTGGCAAAAATATTATTTAAAAAGCACTTCAATGGATAAGAGAAAACCTTTTCAACAAACAGTGCTGGAATAATTAAACTTCCATAAGCAAAAATATAAACTTTGACCTAAACCTTACATAAAAATTAAAACAAAATGGATCATAGACTTAAATGTAAACTGTAAAACCTTTAGGAAAAAAAAGAAACATAGGGGAAAATTTTTGGTATTTAGGACAAGGTGGAGAATTCTTAAATTTTTTTAGATTTGACACCAAAAGTAAAATTCATAAAAGGAAATGCTGATAAATTGAACTTCATCAAATTTTAAATATTTTGCTTTGCAAAAGCTCTAGCTTAGAGGATGAAAAGATAGGCTACAGACTGGGAGAAAATGTCTAAAAATCACATATCTGACAAAATACTAGTATATATAATACATAAAGTAGTCTCAAAACTCAATAGTAAAGGGTCAGCCAGGTGGAGTGGTGAAGGCAGCTGAAGTCCCAGACCCAGTAGCTTAAAAAAAAAACCCACTGGGCATGTGGGCATGTGTGCATGTATGCATGCATTACCAAATCCTGAGAGAATGGAGAAGAGATGACAGAATGGTCATCCCTTCTACAGGGGATGCTCGCTCTCTCTCTCTCTCTCTCTCTCTCTCTTTCTCTCCCTTCTCTCATATCCAGAAAGTACAATCTAAACAATCCAGTTAGAAAGTAGACAAAAGACATGAAGAGCCATTTTACTGAAAAGGATACACAGGTGGCAGACAAACATATCAAACTGTGTTCAACATCATTAGCCATTAAGGAACAAATTAAAAGCACACGAGTTATCACTACATACCTGCAATGTGGCTAAAATTAAAAAAAAATAGTGACAACAACAAATGTTGATGAGACTGAGAAGAAACTGAATCACGCAGACATTGCAGAATTATAATATTCATTTGGGGTGGGAATGTCAGTCTGTAAAACAACCTGGCAGTTTCTTAGCAAATTATACATGTAACTACCATATGAGTCAGCAACTGCACCCATGGTCATTTATCCTAAAGAAATAAATTATTGCTGCTTTTCTCCTAAGCTTTGTTTTCCGGTTTTAAAGGATTTTTGTCCTGTCTTGAGCTGTTGATAGGTGCATGTACCTACTATTTGAACAGAATACTAACCTGTTTCTAGGCTTTAAGTTTCAAGGAAATATCATTACCAGTTCAAAACTACTCTTCTTGAAATTACCTGCTGAAAGTAGTTAGATTACTTATGATATTGTGTGATGAACAAAATGTTGGGGAAAAAGGAATGGAAGAGAACTGTATATAGCAGAGATAGTGTAATAAGAGAGTGGGAAAGGGCAGAGGGTCAAACATGGGGTAAAAAAACTTATATATATATACGTATACATATGTATGAAAGTAGAAATGGAATATTATTGATGATAACATGCATGATAACATGCAGTTTATTCTAGATGGGAAACCACATTTAGTATGTTGTGATGATGCTCAGGGAATGAATGTTAAGTAATTAAAAAAAAAGTTGCAGGAGAAAAAAAAAACGGTAAAACTGTTTGTATCGAAATTTTTAAAAAATGCTTATTTGATGACTGCAGTAAGCTATATAGCCGCAGCTGGGTACTACTTTATAATATGTTCATTCTACTCACTGGGGTTTATGCCTAAAGTCAGACTTGGGTTCATGTATAGGTATATATCAGCTGTGCTAGCTATTGGATATATTTAGACTAATTAAGTTCATTAGCAAATCAATTAAATGGGGGAGTGAAGGCATAGAAAGCAACTATGGATACCAGAGACAATGTGGGAGGAGGGTGGGACATGGCAGAGGGTGAGGGATAAGGAATCAAGGATGGCGAAACAGAAAACAAAGTATACAAGACAAGAATTGGAAAATTATTTGCTGAAAACATGTATGTTGATGTGCTTGATTGAGCCAATACACAGTATATTTTGGATGGAAAATTCATTTGTATGCTGTAATGACATATAGTGAATTAATGTAAAAAACAAATAAATCTAAAGAGAAAATCAAAAAAAATTTATGTATACACAAAGCCATGTACAGTAATATTCACAGCACCTTTATTTGATGCAGCCCCAAACACTAATCATTACAGATTTCCTTCAATACATGAATGACTTAAACTATGGTACATACATAACATGGAATATTACTGAGCAATAAAAGGAACAAAGTATTGATGTAAGAACTTCAATGACTCTCCAGAGAATTATCCTGATCAGAGAAAAAGGCTAATCACAAAAGGTTACATACTACATTATTCTACTAATATAACATTTTAGAAATGAAGGACTAGTGGTCACCATGGGTTAGAATGTTGGGGTAGGTATAAAAAGGCAACAAAGGTATTCTTGCCATGTTGAAACTGTTTAGTGTTTAGTATTTTGTTTTCTTTTTTTACTTTTATGAGAGAGAGAAAGGAAAAGGGAGAGAGACAGAGACAGGTATTTGTTGACAGGGTCTTGCCATACCATGATCCAGGCATATGCAAGCAAGCCCTGAGATTTTAGGTCAATTGAACCCAAGCTTCCCATGTGGCCTCCAGCCTTTCAAGCAGTGGTGTTACCTGTGCACTACTGCACTGGGGCCTATTTAGTAGTTTAACTGTGGTGGGGATATATGAACACTGATATCTGGTAGAACAGTATGTATCTAAAACACACACACACACACACATACACACACACAAATTAACACAAATAACACTGCTGAAATGTGAATAATAGTGGCGGATTGTGGGGTCACCAGGTGCCTTGGTGGTTAAGGCACTGGATGCCCACATGGCCAACCACAGTTTGAGTCCTGGACCCCAAGGCTTGAAAATCATGCCAGGCACATGTGTCTGCATGCCCAAAACCGCCAGAGGAGAATGGAAGAGAAGGTACTACAGTGTGGCCATCTCTCTGGGGGATGGGTGTATTTCTAACTTACCCTCTCCCTGTTCCTCTCTAGTGAGTACACATGCACTATATATACAGACACATAAATACCTAGTGCATAAAAAAGAAAAAAAAAAGACTAGTGGATTGTGTTAGTATTTATAGCCTGATTAACATAGTAGTCATGATAGTATCCAATTGTTCATTGTTTCACAGGATGTTATCATTGAGAAGTGGGCAAAGTATTTAAGGGATCTCTGTGTATTTTCTTTTTCTTTTTATTCTTAAGATGGAGGTCTCACTAAGTCGCCATCCTCCTGCCTCAGCCTCCTGAATCAGAGATTACATGAGCATGCCACCACATCCAGGGGTTAGGTTGAACCAGGAATTAAACCCAGACCTCCCATGTGATCCTAACAGAGCACAGCCTATTTGCAGCACTCACTACCATGGCTGGCTATATATTATTTCTAAAAACTATATGTGAATTCATAATTATCTCAGTAGAAATTTCAATTAAAAAATCAGTCACTTGAAAATCCATTCACTCTGCTATAGAACTTTCTAAATTACTTGATATTAGCAATGATCAGAACTTTAATTGCATGTTTCAAATTGCCCATATTAATTGAGAATCTTAGTGACCTGAAACAACATGTTATCAAAGCATACAATCTACCTGCCTTTGACTACTAAACATTTAGAACTTCCTGTAGCTGGAATTAAAGCAAGACTTCAATGAAAAAAAAAAGAAAGAAAAAAAGGTACAATAAAAAAAATCTACCTCTTCACTGATATTTGATGAGTATTTTGAACAATTCTCAGTAGAAACTCAATACTATTAGCAGAAACCAAACTTAGGCAGTATTAAAATAAGGCTTTACCTAAAAGATAAAATCAAACTGTATGTGGAAAAACGTTAAAAAGGCAACCTCAAAACCCAAATATGTATATGCAATTCAATTCAATTAGGCAAACATTTTATAAGCATGGGGTACATACAAAACTCTAAGCCACTGCTAGAGTAGAAGACGAATAGTATCCTCTAGAAGCTAATAGTCTAGTAAGAAAGACAGACACATAAATACCTAGTGAAGATACATGGCAGACTTTGATAAGTGCTATAATAGAGGTGATCTACAGTGCCATAGACAAACCTCTGAGAACAATTTGTTGTATGATGCAAAAAGTCCAGAGCCATTTATGAATCACTCAACACATTTATAAATACACTGAACTTCTAACCTTACTGTAATGTGGCTTAGATATTGAGGGGAAAATGGCAAATATATTTAAAATGTAAACAATAATTTTACATAATTCTGTGCAAATTCTAGCACATCATAAGTTTCCAAGTAAAAGAAAATTCTATTCTATTCTATTTTTCTTGGGATGTGAAAAAACATTTTTACAAGATGTAATGAAAGATAAAATATTGAGTCAAATTTTTTTTTTTTTTTTTGGAGAGAATTTTGCTATAGGGCGCATGTGCTCGCCAGAGAGAGACAGAGAGACAGAAAGCAACAAATCACCCCCCAGGGAGGATGGCCATGCCACAATCCCTTCTCCTCCTCCATTCTCCTCTCAGGATCTTGGGCATGCACACACACACGCCCGGCGTGAGTTTAAGCCACCGGGTCCAGGACTCAAACTGCGGTCGACTACATGGGAGTCCAGTGACATAGCCATTACACTAACTGCTGGTTTCAGTCAATTTTTTTTTAAATTTTAAAACATTTAAAACTACCAAGGGATAATGGTTCATTTGTTTCTTAATTATGATATATTGGTTCTGTAATAAGTGAATTATGAAAATCTGGTAAATATTTAAAACCTATAAAGTATCCTGGCATAGAGTTTATTTGACCTAAATGTGCTCTTTGGTATCACCCTTGTTCCCTTGTGTAAAAGAACATGCCCAGAGGTATAAGTTAAGGAGAAAAGACATTATGTTCATCAATCCAGTAGTATCCCAATGAACATAAAAAGAAACTGTTTTTATCAATGTCACAGAATCTTAACCACATAAAAAGATGTTCAACATTACTCAGAACAGAAATGCAAATTAAAAACCCAATGAGATAGAATTTATTTATTTATCATATTAATAAAGATATAATGTTTGATAGCACAATGCATTGTTGAGGGATGGGGAAACAAACCCTTTAATACATTGCTAGTTTTAAGTGTAAATTGGTACAACCTCCATATAGGATATTCTGGCAATATCTATCAAAATGACAAAAGTACACATCATTCAATCCAACAGTTCCATTTCTAGAAATTCACCCTACAGATAGCACACATCTGAAATAACTTATTACAAGATTATTCATTGCAGAAATGTAAAGGCAAAGGATGGGAAACAAGCTAACTATCCCTCAATAGTGGACTTGTTAAATTATGGCATATCCATATAATAAAATAATATTACATAGTCGTAACTTTTTACCAACTAATATGTCATGCTCTAAAACAAGGTACAGGAAAATGCATAAAAAAGGAGGAAAAAAGTGAATGTATGCATATGCTTTCCAGTGCCCATGCTTGTGTATGCATAAAATAACTTCAGAAGTAAAAACAAGAAATGTTAAGACTAGTTGCCTCTGGGAAAGAGAACTATGTGGCTGGGCATAAAGGGTGGGAGACTTTTAATTGTGTACTCTTTTCATAACTTTCAAATTATGAACTGCATGAATGCATTACCTAATAAAAAATAAATGCAAAGGAGTAAAAAGAAAGAAAGAAAAATCCAAAGTAGCACAGTTCATCTTCTAGAGGAAATTATTACAATTAATTTCCTGTCCAAAAAAACACCAGAGTAAGAGTCAAAGGTGCCATTTTATTTCAGTCACAATATCAGTGCTTAATCAGGCTGATGCTTGTTTTGTGGTGGTATGGTAAGCTTTTCCCACTGAAACTTCCTAATTAGCAGTTAAGAGAGCTTTACATTTAGCAAATCCTTCAGCTCCAAAAGACAATATTTGGTCTGAGAAACAACAGTCTGCAATAAATAAATAAATAAATAAATAAATAAATAAATAAATATTTCGGATACATAGGTGCCAAAACTGTTTCACCATACTGTGAGAACCATTACTTTTGAATTGGTGTAGGTGGAAGAAATCATCTCATCTGATTTATTTTCCTTCCAAAACTAAATTTACACACACATATACATCACATATACACACATTTTACTGCCCTGGTAAAGTCCTTTTCTCCTCTAAAACTCAATATAGTTCATTGTTTCTTTCTATGCCTTCTGCACAATTTTAATATTGCACTCGTGCATCATGGTATATTGTAATTTGTTGCTCAACAAAGATATTTGTAGATGAGCAGACTCCCCACTACTTAGCCTGGCACAGGTACTACAACGCAGTAGTAATTTGAAGAGAGTCTAACAAACTTTCTCTCTCAAATATTTCCTAATAGAATTATCACTTACTTTATTCTGATAAGTATAAATCAGAATAAATATAACACGGATACCATGTTATTTTTCTTTTGTTTTGAAAACGGAGAAATTCTACTTCAACAATGGACAGTCTTTTTATTTATTTATTTATTTATTTATTTATTTATTTATTTATTTATTTATTTATTTTTGGAGAGGTTTTTGCTATAGGGTGCATGTGCTCGCCAGAAAGACAGAAAGAGACAGAGAGACAGAAAGCAAGAAATCACCCCCCCGGGAGGGGGGGGTATGGCCACGCTGCAATCCCTTCTCCACTTTCCTCTTGGGATCTTGGGCACGCACGCACACGCGCCAGGCATGAGTTTAAGCCACCGGACTCAAACCACGGTCGACTACATGGGAGTCCAGCAATGTAGCCATTACGCCATCTGTTGGTCCCAACCATGGAGTCTTTCTAAACACTGGCACACAGAGCATTTGTAGTTGGCTTACAGATGAAGCATATTAAAATGAAAATATTTTTCAAGGTGTCCTTTCAAAGAACAAATAAGAAATGTTCTTATGCATGATGTACTTTGTTGAATCATGTCCTTCCCAAATATCATGTCCACACAAAAATCTCAGAATGTGATTTTAAATGAAAATAGGATTTTCACAGATGCAATCAAGTTAAAATGAGATCACAGTGGATTAGAATGGGTCCTAATGCAATAACTAGTGTCCCTAAAAGAGGGAAAGTTGAACAGAGATACACACACAGGAAGAACACTTCATGATGACAAAAGTAAAAACTAAAATTTATAAATCAAGGTAAGCAAGGATTGTTGATAACCACAAGGTAGGTGAAAGAAATGATCCTCCCCTATATTATTCAGAAAGATAATAGCCCTTCTGACATCTTGATTTCAGACTTCTTACCTCCAGAACTGTGTCAAACAAAACTTTCTGTTGTTTTAAATCACTCAGTTTGTGGTACTTTGTTAGATAAGGTTTAAGAAACTAAAACACGTGGAAAATTAAATATTCAAAGTGAAGTAAAATGAAATAGTTAGCTAATGTTAATAGCATTACCTACTATCTAAAAAATACTAATATTGGGACCTGCAGATGGCATAATGGTTACGTCTCTGGACAACCACATAGTAGACTGCAGTTTGAGTCCTGGATACAGTGGTTTAAAATTCACACTGGACATTTGTGTGTGCATGCCCAAAATCCTGAAAGGAGAATAGAGAAGGGATTGCGGCATGGTCATCACCATTGGGAGGTGATATCTTGCTTTCTGTCTCTCTGTTTCTTTCTCTGTATTTCTGGCATGCACGCACTCCCTGTAGCAAAGTTTATATATATATATATATATATATATATATATATATATATATATATATATACACACACACACACACACACACACACACACACACACTATCTTCCTGCCCAATCATCATGGCATAATCAACAGGAGGGTACCAATTCTTTTCCACGTTACGATGAACCTCTGGTACCCAGTTTAGTCTTACAAATCACAAATAAATCAAGCACATTCCTGGATGCAAATTTTGTTTCAGCTACTTAGCTTTTCTCCCAAATTTTCTCAGACATATCCTCCTTCAATTTGGCCACTCCATGTCTTAGTCATCCTTCAAGGATGACCTCTGGTTCTATCCACCCCCATGGAAGCCTTCTCGAACAAAAAGAGACCACAGTAATTTCTCCGTTCAATGACTATCCAAAGCACTTTTTGAAAAGAAATTCTGACATTTTTGGTCTAATTCTTAAGTCAACTCACAAACTAATAACATACATAAAGATATAAAAATTCATTTTATAAAACATCAAGGCATCTTATTTGGAAATTAAGTTGTGATGAATCTACTGATGAATTATATTGTGCTAACCTGTTTGATTATGTGAAAACTAAAGCTAACGATATATGTTGTAAGACATATACTTAACATTACTGCACTGTAAACTTAAAAATGGTTAAAATGAATTTTTTTATATTTTTTTCCTTAGTTTCTACTATGGGGCATGTGCACTCACTGAAGAGAGAGAGAGAGAGAGAAGTGAGAAGTTACTCCCCAGGGAGGATGGCCATGCTGAAATCCCTTCTCCTCTCTTTCATTATCCTCTCACAATTTTGGGTATGCCCAGATTGTTTTCTAAGCCACCAGGTCCAGGCCTTGAACCACAATTGACCATGTGAGATAAAGCCACTTTAACCTCCATGCCACCTGCTGGCCCTAAAATGACATTTTTTTAAATTGCCAGAGGGCAAGTGCAATTGCCAGAGACAGACAGAGACACAGAGAGGTGGAGAGGGAAAAAAGAATTCCCAGTGAGATACAGTCACGACACAGAAGCTTCTCCTTCATTTCTCCATCCTGTTGGATTTGGGTTGTGCATGAACACATGCCTGGCAAGTTTTTCATGCTAATGCAGTCAGGATTTAAATCTTAATTGGTCATGTGGAATCTAGTTCCCTTAACCTTTAAGCAATGGTGCCAGCTCTAAAATGATAAATTTCATGTTATGTGTTTTTACCACAGTTAAAAACTTAAAAAATTATTTTTTAAAAAAGATATAATGAGGGGCTGGCAGGTGGTGTGGTGGTTAAGGGCTCTGGACTCTCACATGGCTGACTGCAGTTCAAGTCCCGGACCTGGTGGCTTACTTTCTCACCTCTCCCCCGCCTCCTGTCTGGTCAAATTAAAATAAAGTTAAATAAAATAATTATTTTTAAAAAAAGATATAATGAAAGAAGAAATTCTGCTTTTCACTTACATCTCAGAGAATACCAGTAAGTTAGAGAGTATTTTTGAAATCCTGTTGAATGACCGTAATTGGAACCTTAACCCGAAATTTTAGTGTAAACCAAAAAGGGAAAAAACTTATGTGATCTTAGAATCCATATTTTCATTCATTTTTTCTTTTTTAAAAAGAATTATTTATTTAATTTTATTCATTCATTCATTTATTTTAATTTGACTACAAAGAGACAGAGACAGAGAGAGAGAGGCAAAGTGAGAAAGCAAGCCACCAAGTCCAGGACTCAAACCGCAGTCAGACAACGTCTTAAGCACCATTCCACCTATTGGTACACTCATTCATTTTTTTTTTTTGGAGAGGTTTTCGCTATAGGGCATGTGCGCTCGCCAGACAGAGAGAGACATAGAGACAGAAAGAGAGAAATCACCCCCCAGAAGGGATGGTCATGCTGCAATTCCTTCTCCTCCATTCTCCTCTCGGGATCTTGGGCACGCACGCACATGCGCCCGGCGTGAGTTTTAAGCCACCGGGTCTGGGACGCGAACCACGGTCAACTACATGGGAGTCCAGCGACATAGCCATTACGCTAACTGCTGGTTCCCCCCTCATTCATTTTCAAGTGACAAAAATACCATCCATAAATTGTTGATATCCAACTTGCCTTCAGCTTAGACTTCCACTTCACAAATGGCTTAAAATTAATTTGTTTCTGTTGCTAAATCTAAAGTTTAATGAAAATAGAGACCTTACCTGTATTGTTCACTGCTATATCCCAAATGCCAAACACAATGCTAATTCTTCTAATTAAATATATAAATAAATCAATTACATTTTACCACTTAATGTCTATCTCCTCCTTGAAAACTTAAGTTCCATAAAGACAAGGACCAAGTATCCCCAGTGTCTTACAAAGAACTTGACACTTAAAACAAACATTTCATCTACCAATCTATTATATATTAGTTAACATTAGTATTAAATTAGTCAAAATGTGATAAAAGTTCTTTAATAGAATATTTGCTATGGTTTGGGAAGATAGAAATAAGAACAATGTTGTTTTGTTTCTCTTAGAGATGGATTGACTTCAAAATGTTGATTTTTCATTGGAGCTTCACACACACACACACACACACACACACATACATATATGGAGTTTTAATAAAACAACCTTAAAACATCCAAGTGCAAACAGAATCACTACTTATTATATTTCAACTACATAAAGCCAAAATTTAGCTATGAATAAAACAAATTAGTACCAAAATAATGTATCATTTAATTGCCTTGGTGCTTTTCAAAAGAACAAAGTTACTAACAATTATCTCCGTTCAAAATCAAATTATTAATACATTGAGTATGTCTGCAACAAGAATTCAAAAGATGACTTCCAGGCCTTAGTGTTGAAAATGCAGATCAGAAACATATGAAAAATTCTTTTGGGGACCAGCAGATGGTGTAATGGTTACATTGCTGGACTCCACATGGCCGACTGCAGTTCGAGTCCTGGAAACACACCAGGAACACATGTGTGCGTGCCCAAAGACCCAAGAGGAGAATGGAAGGTACGGGATTGCAGAGTGGCCATCCCCTTAAGAAGTGGTTCCTTGTTTTCTGGTTCTCCAGTGAACGCACACGCCCTACAGCAAAAATCTCTCAAAAAATGCTCTTCTCACTAATATTTAAAATTTTCAAGATCTTCATGTGAACTCAGATTTAATATAGTTCAAAATATAATTTCTAGAAAAATTATTTTTAAAATACTTTGTTACAATACAGCTTTTAATTTTTAGTCCAAAGCAAGTAAACATACTTTATGTGTCACAATCAAGTCAAAAGACCATTTCTTCTGCACTTGTGGCTAAGAAAATAAACTGACAGAACAGAGATGACACTAAAAGAGAACTATGTTGTAGTCAACCTTCAACTTCACCTGGGATATAAAAGCAAATATTCCAACATATTTGAGTAACTGAGGGTAAAAGGAAAGATTCAGAAGCACAGAGTCTGTTAGGAAGCTGTGGCAACTGTTCAGGTTAGAAATGTGTCTGGCAAGCCAGCAGGTGACATGGACGTTAAGTCATCTGGATCCCACGTGGCTGACTCTATGGTTCAAGTCCTGGACCAGGCAGCTTGAAAAACACACCAGGACTGTGTAGTTGTGTGCCTACAAAAATCCTGAGATCAGAATGGAGGAAAAGGGATTATAGCATGGCAACCCCCTCAATGGGTGATTTCTCACTTTCCCTCTCTCTCTTTCTCTCTCTCTCTCTCTCTCTCTCTCTCTCTCTCTCTCTCTCTCTCTCTCTCTCTCAGTGAGCGCACACACTCTGTGGCAAAAATCTTTTAAAAATCAAAAGAAATGATGTCTGGAATAGACTAAGATGGACTATCAAGTTTGTTTGTTTATTTATTTATTTGGATATGTGACTCTTGGCAGGTCATATGAATTTGATATTCATCATAATAGGAATTAGAATTGATTATTTCATCTAGTGATAGATCATACAGAAATTAAATGTCTCAGGACCAAGTGTTGAGATGCCATTAAAGACTTTTACAAAATACCAAAAATTGATTCAAAAAATTGTCTACTTGTGGGGATCAGCAGGTGGTGTTGTAGTTAAGGCGCTGAACTACATCATGGTCAACCATGGCTCCATTCTTAGATCTAGCAGCTTGAAAAATCACACGAGGTACATGTTCATGCATATTCAAAATTCCAAGAGGAGAATGGAGGAGAAGAGATTGTGGCACAGCCATTCCCCCTCAGGGGTGGGGGTGTTGATTTTTCATTTTCACTCTCTCTGTCTCTCCCTGGCAAATGCATTGATCCTATGACGAAAACCTTTAACAACTTTGCTTACTTGTAAAAGTAGCTTTTTTAAAAAATAAATTAAAGTGCACTACATCTACAGGAAATGGTATAGACCCCGTTCATGTTAATATTAAACCACAAGTTTTTTCAGGCATATAGTCACTTCATGTCTCACAAAATCTAGCACCAAAACAACTGGTGCAAAAACTGGCAGAAATCTACATGAATGCTTTTCTATTGTTTTCCTGTCATGTTAAATACATACTAGTTACATAAATAGGATTGATTATTAGGATTAAATTTCAGGTAAAGAGAGAAAAACATTCTGAGGAGGCAGGGGACTCATGTGAGCACAACCCTATTACTAAAAACAGACAAGGATATTGTTAAAAAGAAAGAAAAATAGGGGAAGAGAAAAGAATTGCATACCAATGCTTCATAAGCATATACACAAAGATAATTCAAGAAAATGAAATAAAAAAGATAATATATCACAACCACATGGGATTTACACTAGAATGCAAGACTAGATTGATATTTAAAAATTAAATGAGGCCAGCAGTTGGCATGGAGATGAAGGTGCTGGATCTCACATGGCTCCAGACATTTCCATTTGCTGTCTGGCAGGTGAAGCTCCCTCATTCATAGAGATCCACTGAGCTAACATCACATTTAATGGTAAGGAACTAAATGTTTTCCCACAAACACCAGAAACCAGTAAGGATGACTGATGTTACAACTTTTCTCTCATTGAACTGATCAAATACTGTTTTGGAGATCACAGCCAGAGCAAGACAGTAAGGAAAACAAGTAAGAAACATACAGATTGAAACGAGAAAAGTAAAACTGTCTCTTTTTCAGGCTACCAAAATTGTACATGTAGAAAATCCTATAGAATCTGTAAAATCTACTACTACTACTACTACTACTACTACTACTACTAGAAATAATAAAACTAGTACATTAAAATGTGTAAGATATTGCTAAACGAAATTAATAGACCTGAATATATGTATATGTTTATCATAATCATGCATTAGACTCGATAGTAATGTAAGTATTCATGTAAATGAATATTAACTCAATATTCAAGTAAATTAATCTATTTATTAAATGCAAACCCAATCAAATCCCAGCAAACTTCAGAAATTGACAAGCTATTTCCAAAATTTATATGGAAACACCATAAGGTTTTGTTAAAACAAATATTTACATCCTGATTTCCTTATTTTTTATATTTAATTGCTGTATATCTTTAGAACATAGAAAATTATTTTTACCAGGGTGAATACATCATGTATCAATCTAGTCAAAGATGTTACCATATACATTACCCTCAACAGACAACTTTCCATTTTTGTATCTACTAAATGTTTTTCTTACCCCCACCCCAATTCCTTTCCTCCATTCCCTTATTGCCCAACCCACTCCTACACTGTCTCTGGTATCTAAAGTTGCTCTTCCTGCTTTTATACCTTCCAATCTTTCAGTTTTTGCCACAGAGTGCAGACATTCAGTACATACTATATGGTGACATACAGTGCTTCTCTATAACAGTCTGGCCTGCTTCACTCAACATTAAGTCTACCATATTTGTCCATTTTGTGTCACATATAAGGGTCTCATTTTTTTATGGCCATGAAGTATTCCAGCATATATGTGCACCATTTCTTCAATCCATTTATCCTCCCTTGGACACTTGGGTTGATTCCATGTCTTAGCAATTGTGAATAATGCTGCAATAAACATGGATGTGCAAGTGTTTTTCAAACTATATTCCTAGTCTTTGGGTAGATATCCAGGAATGGAATTGTTGAGTCATATAATAATTCTATTTGTAGGTCTTTGAAGAACCTCCATATTGTTTTCCAGAGTGACTGTAATAATTTACATTCCTACCAACAGTGTAGGACAGTTCCTTTTTCATTGCAGCCTCGCCAGCACTTATCATTCTTTATCATTTTCTTCTTAGCCATTCTGACTAGGGTTAAGTGGCATTTCATTTTGGTTTTGATTTTCATTTTGCTTATGACAAGAGGTTATGAGCTTCTCCCATATGTTTTTGGGCTGTTTGTATGTCCTTCAAGAATTGTCTGTTCAGTTCATTTGCCCATTTTTAAATTTGTTTATTTTTCAAATTTTACTACAAAACTATAGTAATCAACGTAGTGTGGTATTCATAAGAGAAAATATATCAACAAAACATAGTAGATATCCAAAAACAGACCCACACACATATGGCCAAATGACTTGCAACAAATGCAAAAGGTACTTATTAGGTTATTGGAAAAGCCATTACATATTTTTTCTATGTAAAAATTGGTCATGAGTTTTCCAACAACTCAATAAATGGAGAAAAAACTGTCTTTTCAAAATACAGTGCAGAAATAACTTTACATCTCTATATATTTACTAAAATGGTCATCAGCAAAAATATTAAGGTCAGCACCTCTAAGTACCTATCCCTCCACAGAAACATCAAAAGTCAAGCAGGGGAACCAGCAGTTAGTGTAATGGCTATGTCGCTGGACTCCCACGTAGTCGACCGCGGTTCGCGTCTCGGACCCGGTGGCTTACAACTCACGCTGGGCGCGTGTGCGTGCGTGCCCAAGATCCCGAGAGGAGAATGGAGGAGAAGGGATTGCGGCGTGACCATCCCCCCTGGGGGGTGATTTCTCGCTTTCTGTCTCTCTGTCTCTCTCTGTCTGTCCGGCGAGCGCAAGCCCTATAGCGAAAAACCTCTCAAAAAAAAAAAAAAGTCAAAAAGTCAAGCAGAAAATTTCAAAACCAACTTTGTCACAAATATGGACAAAAATCCAAGGTTTATAACAAACCAGAAAACTGTTAAGCAATAGAAACACAACTGAAAAATGGTTGGAAAAGCCTGTTGTGTTCTCTGTCCTACCCAGTGCCTCCCTGGCTCAGTGGCAGCATAAAAGAGGGCAGTCATCTTCACAGTGTGGGACCCTTGCCCCTGGTTCCACAAGGAGCAGAGGCGACTTTGTCACACCTAGAATTGCATGTCTATTTTAATTGGTCTGGGGTTATCTAAAGGACTGATACAAGGTGCTTATCTTTATTTCCCCTAACTCAGAAAAAGAAGGGCATGGGCATTGTTGAAAAACGTTGTTAAGGTAAATAACATAGGTTAAAAAAAAAAAAAACATTGTTAAGGTAAACATGCAGGTATCTGTGGCAAAAGATTATAGGTAAAGCATATAACAGAGCACCAAAACCTGGGAAGAAAATCTGGAGTTTGAGAAAATAAGGCAAAATAGTACCCGACATACTGAAGAATTTTTTAAAGAGATTTTTGCTATAAGGCATGTGCACACAACAGAGAGACAGAAAGTGAAAAATCACTCCCCAGGGAGAATGGTCATGCTGTAATCCCTTCTCTATTTTCCTCTAGGAACTTTGGGCACACAGACACACACACACACATCCAAGCTTGAGTTTCAAGCCGCTGAATCCAGGACTTAAACCATGGTCATATTGAAGAATTTTAAAACCAAGCATATGCCTAGGGAAGATTCCATGTATAGAAAAGATCTGAGGAAATAAAGTTTTCACCTCCAGCTGATCTATAGGCTCACTGAAAACTGCCTGACTAATTATTAAAGAAGTTCCTCAATAGGGAGCTAATGTAAAAGAGAGAGGGAGAGTTTTTTATTATTATTATTATTATTACTTTCTTTTCACTATCTACAGTTCTCTTTTGTTGGGTCTGAAAAATCAAGGAAATCTATCAAAAACAGGTGTGAACACAAGCCAAATGAGTATAGACTTCAGTATAATACATAATAAGTGATATGACCTTGCAAAGATAGGAAGAAAGTCATTAAACAAAACAGAGAAGTTACCATCTTAAAATATTCAAATGCCCAGTTAAAAAACAAAAGATTACAAAATATATAAAGAAACAGGAAAATATGGCCCAGTCAAAGAAAAAAAAAATGGAATGGAATCTTCCCTTGTCTGGTCCCATAGTATAGCAATTAAGCACTCTACATAGCAAACTGGAGCCCACATACCCCACAACTGTTCAAATCCACGTCCTGGTTGCTTGAAAAACATGTTGAGCATGTGGGCATATGGGTCCCAAATCCTGGCAGGATGGAGAAATGGAGGAAAACGCATTGTGGCATAACCATATTCCCCAGGGAGTGCTTTCACTCTCTTACTCTGGATAGGCATGAACCCTCTGATTTAAAATAAAGAGAGGGGCCAGCAAGTGAAGTAGTGGTTAAAGCGCTGAACTCCCATGGCCAATTGAGGTTCAAGTTCTGGATTAGTAAGCTTGAGCATGTTGTGTGTGTCCAAAATTCTGAGAGAAAAATACAGGAGAAGGGATTATGGTGTGGTCATTCCTCCAGGGGGTGATCTCTCACTTTCTTTCCCTCCATTTTTCTCTGTCTCTCTGGTGATCACAGACGTCCTATAGCAAAAAATCTCTCAAATAAAGAGAGAGAGAGAGAAATCATACTCAAGGAAGTCCAGACACTGGCCTTAATAGAACAGGTTATAAAATAATTATTTTTGGGGGACCAGCAGTTAGCGTAATGGCTATGTTGCTGGACTCCCATGTAGTCGATTGCAGTTCGAGTCCCGGTGGCTTAAAACTCACACCGGGCGTGTGTGCGTGCGTGCCCAAGATCCCAAGAGGTGAATGGAGGAGAAGGGATTGTGACGTGGCCATCCCCCCTGGGGGGTGATTTCTCGTTTTCTGTCTCTGTCTCTGTCTGTCTGTCTGGTGAGCACATGCACCCTATAGCAAAAACCTCTCAAAAAAAATTATTTTGGGGACCAGCAGGTGGCACAGTGGTTAAGGCATGGGACTAGCTGACTATAGTTTGTGTCCTGGACTAGCAGCAGGAAAAATCACTCCTGGCATGTGTGTGTGCATGCCCAAAACCCTGAGAGGAGAATGAAGGAAGGGAATGAGATGTGCCCATGCACCCTGAGGGATGATTTCTCACTTTTTCTCTCTCTGTCTCTCTCTGGTGAGTGCATGTGCCCTATGGCAAAAACCTAAAAAGCAAACAAAAATAATAATTATGTTGGGGGCAAACAATGACACAACAGTAAAATGTGACACTCTGTAAGACTGACTCATATTGGAAGGTTCTGGGTTCACTTCCAGAGACCTGAGTATGCTTGGCATACTCAGGGGTTAGCTGGGGCTGGGGGTGGATCAAAGTGTCAGGACCCTGTTTGGGTGCTATATCTCTCACTGTCTTTCATAGAAGAAATATTTTTACAAAGACACACTTAAGGGAGTCCAACACCTGGAAGCTAAAGGAAGATAAAGTATAAAATGAACCAGCAGAGCACTCACAGGAATAAGAAAGAGAAAGTAATCAAATCCTGTCACCATGGAAACGATCAAATCTCAAATATAAACAGCACTAAAGGAAGAAACAAACAACTTTAAAACAAACAATGAAAGGGCAACAAACAGAACGACAGGAGTAAATCCACACCTATCAACAATAACTTCGAAAACAAATGGAAGAAACTCTCCAATCAAAGGTATACACTGGCTGAATGGATAAAAATGCAAAATCCTAGTATAGGATGCCTTCAAGAAATTCACCTCATCTGTAAAGGCATACATAGACTGAGAGTGAAGGAACAAAGAAAGATATTCCATGCAAGTAGAAATCAAAAGAAACAGAAATAGTTATCCTGATAACATATAAATTAGACTTCAATCCAAAATTGGTAAAAAGAGACAAAGAAAGTCATTCTATAGAGGTAAAGTGATCAATCCCAGATGAGAAGATAACATTTATAAATATGTATGCACTCAATACTTAACTACCCAAATATAATGAACATATACCATTGTACCTAAAGGGAAAGAGAGAGACTAACACAATAATAGTTGGGAATTTTCCACACTCCACTCACAGCATTGGACAGGTCACCTAGAAAAGAAAAAATCAACTCAGAAATATCAGAGTTAGCGGGAACCAGCAGTTAGCGTAATGGCTACGTCTCTGGACTCCCACGTACTCGACCGTGGTTCGCGTCCCGGACCCGGTGGCTTAAAACTCAAACCAGGCGTGTGTGTGTGTGTGTGCCCAAGATCCCGAGAGGAGAATGGAGGAGAAGGGATTGCGGTGTGGCCATCCTCCCTGGGGGGTGATTTCTCGCTTTCTGTCTCTATCTCTCTCTCTGTCTGTCTGGCAAGCGCACGCGCCCTATAGCGAAAACCTCTCCAAAAAAAAAAAAAAAAAAAAAGAAAAAAGAAATATCAGAGTTAGGGGAACCAGCAGTTAGCGTAATGGCTATGTCGCTGGACTCCCACGTAGTCAACCACAGTTCGAGTCCCAGACCCAGTGGCTTAAACTCACGCCGGGCGTGTGTGCGTGTGTGCCCAAGATCCCGAGAGGAGAATGGGGGAGAAGGGATCGCGGCATGGCTATCCCCCCGGGGGGTGATTTCTCGCTTTTTGTCTCTCTGTCTCTCTGTGTCTGGTGAGCGCATGCACCCTATAGCAAAAACCTCTCCAAAAAAAAAGAAAAAGAAAAGAAAAAAGAAAGAAAAAGAAATACCAGAGTTAAACTGCACCACAGACCAAAATAGTCCTACAGGAATTTACAGAACATTTCATACAACAGCCACAAAATACACATTCTCCTCACCAGCACACGGAACATTCTCCAGGATCAATCATATATTATGGCCATATAACAAGCTTTGAGAAACTTAAACATATAGAAATCATATGAAGTATCTTTTCTGACCACAATGGAATTAAACTAGAAATCAATAAGAAATATATAAAATATACAAATATGCAGAAACTAAGCAACATGTTTAAATTACTATGGAATCAACAAATAAATTCAGAAAAATTTATTTTCTTTTTTTCATTGACAGAGGGTACATAACATTTCCAGAGAGAGAGAGAGAGAGAGAGAGAGAGAGAGAAAGCACCCCATATTGGGCCACGGTCATGTTGTAATCCCCCTTCTTTAACTCTCCATTTCTTTATAATTTTGGGCATGCATGCAAATTGCATCCAGTATGTTTTTAAATCAACCAGGGCTGGGACTCCAACTGTGGTCAACCATGTGGGATCTGATTTGCTATGCACAGTGCTCAAGAACTCAAGAACTCAGCCATCGGCTGTCCCTAGAAATCCTTGAAAAAAATTAAAAGATAAACACTTCATTACAAAACCTATAGAATACAACAAAATCAGTACTAAGAAAGAAGTTTACAGCAATAAGTTAACACATCCAAAAACAGAAAGATGGAATGACAAATAGTAGCACAGCAGTAAAATGTGATGCTCTACAAGGCAGTGATACCCACAAGGGAAGGTTCCAGGTTCACATCCAGAGACCTCTTTGAGTACACTCTGCACTTGTGAGCCTATGATCCAGGTCTAGCTTAAGCTGGGAGTAAATCACAATGAAGGTACCTTGTTGGAGGCGTTAACTGTCTTGCTTTCTCTCTGTTCCTATCTGTCTCTTTTGCTCTTTCTCACGAAATAAATAAACTTTAGGAAAGAAACATGGCAAATTAACAACCTCACAAAACATCTTAAGGAATCAAAAAAGCAAGAACTAAATCCAAAGGTAGTAGAAGGAAAGAAATAACAAAGATCAGAGGGCCAGCAGGTGGCACGGTGGTTAAGGACACTGGACTCCCACATGACCAACCACAGTTCAAGTCCTGGACCTAGTGGCTAACTTTCTCACTTTCTCTCTCTCTCCACTCTAGTAAGAGAAAAAAGAAAGAAGAAAGAAGACAGAAGAAAGAAAGAAAGAAAGAAAGAGAAAGAAAGAAAGAAAGAAAGAAAGAAAGAAAGAAAGGAAGGAAGGAAGGAAGGAAGGAAGGAAGGAAGGAAGGAAGGAAGGAAGGAAGAAAGAAAGAAAGAAAGAAAGAAAGAAAGAAAGAAAGAAAGAAAGAAAGAGAAAGAAGGAAGGAAGGAAGGAAGGAAGGAAGGAAGGAAGGAAAGAAAGAAAGAAAGAAAGAAAGAAAGAAAGAAAGGAAGGAAAAGAAAGGGAGGGAGGGAAAGAAAAAGAAAAAAAAGAAAGAGAAGAAAGAAAGTTAAATAAAACAATTCTTTTAAAAAAAGAGGAAAAAAAAAGATGAGAGCAGAAATAAGTAAGAAACAAACAAAACAATTAAACCAAAAGATTAACAAAATGAAAAGTTGGTTTCTTCAAAGGAAAAACAAACCACTAAGTAGACTAGTTAAGAAGAAAAAAGAAGACCATAGCTTAAGGGACCTGGATCCCATAAGGCCAACGACAGTTTGAATCTCAGTCCCAGCTGCATGAAAAACATATACATAATCATGAACGTCCAAGATCCTGACCTGAAGGAGGAATGGTAGGAAAAGGATTGCACTGTGACCAAGCTCCCATGGGGAGGTTCTCTCTCTCTCTCTCTCTCTCTCTCTCTCTCTCTCTTTTCTCTCTCTCGCTCACACACACACACACACACACACACACACACACACAAAGTACATGTGCCCTCAGGGGAATTTTTTTTTTTTTTCTTTTTTTCTTTTTTTGGAGAGGTTTTCGCTATAGGGCGCGTGCGCTTGCCAGACAGACAGAGACAGAGAGATAGAAAGCAGGAAATCACCCCCCAGGGGGGATGGCCACGCCGCAATCCCTTCTCCTCCATTCTCCTCTCGGGATCTTGGGCACGCACGCACACGCGCCCGGCGTGAGTTTAAGCCGCCGGGTCCGAGACTCGAACCACGGTCGACTACATGGGAGTCCAGCGACATAGCCATTACGCTAACTGCTGGTCCCAGGGGAATTTTATTTTTAAAAAAGGGCACCCAAATAAACAAAATCAAAAATATAAAAGAAGACATTACAATGGATACCACAGAAATGCAAAAGATTCTTAGAAATTTGGGACCAGCAAATAGTGTAATGGTTACATTACTGGACTCCCACTAGTCGACCACAGTTCGAGTCCTGGACCTGGCAGCTTAAAACTCATGCCAGAAGCATGTGGTTGTGTGCCCAAAATCCCAAGAGGAGAATGGAGGAGAAGGAATTGTGGCATGGCCATCCCCCCTAGGGGATGATTTCTCGCTTTCTGTCTGTCTCTCTCTGGCAAGAGCACGTGCCCTATAGAAAAAAAAAAAATTCTCTCTAAAAAAAAAAAAGAAACTATTATAAACAATTATATACCAACAAACTAGAACACATAGAGGAGATGGATAAATACATAGACATATACAGTCTACCAAGATTGAATAAGGAATAAACAGAAAATCTGCAGAACAACAACAAATAAAGAATCTCCCCTTTCCCCAATAGCCCAGATCCAGATGGCTTCAATGCTGAATTTTACAAATCTTTTAAAGAACTAATACCAATTATTTATTTTTTTTTTTGGTGAGGTTTTTGCCGTAGGGTGCATGCAATTGCCAGACAGACAGAGAGAGACAGAGAGACAGAAAGCGAGAAATCACCCCCCAGAGGGGATGGCCACGCCGCAATCCCTTCTCCTCCATTCTCCTCTCGGGATCTTGGGCACGCACGCACACGCGCCCGGCGTGAGTTTCATGCTACTGGGTCCGGGACACAAACCGCGGTCGACTACATGGGAGTCCAGCAACATAGCCATTACACTAACTGCTGGTCCCAATTATTTTTAAATTATCCTTAAAGATCCAAGAGGAGAGAATCTTCTCAAATTCTTATGAGGTAATTATTATCCTGATACCAAAAGTAGAACAGGATACAACAAAAAACTACATATCAAGTATACCCGATGAACACACATGGTAAAATCTCAATGAAATCTTAGTAAACTAAATTCAAAAGCACATCAAAAAGACCATAAACATTGTCAGATAAGATTTATCTTGGGATTCAAAGAAGGTTCAATATATGCAAATAAATAAGCATGACATGCCACATCAACAGAAGAAAAGATTAAAATAATATGATCATATGAATTGATGCAGAAAATACTTGAGAAAATAGGAAATCCCTTTACGATTAAGACTTCCAACAAACTAGGTACAAAAGACACCTACCGGGAACCAGCAGTTAGAGTAATGGCTATGTCGCTGGACTCCCACGTAGTCAACCACGGTTCGCGTCCCAGACCCGGTGGCTTAAAACTCATGCCAGGCACATGTGCGTGCGTGCCCAAGATCCCAAGAGGAGAATGGAGGAAAAGGGATTGTGGTGTGACCATCCCCCCTGGGGGGTGATTTCTCGCTTTCTGTCTCTATGTCTCTCTCTGTCCTGTCTGTCTGGCGAGCGCACACGCCCTATAGTGAAAACCTCTCCAAAAAAAAAAAAAAAAGACACCTACCTCAACATAATAAAGGCTATTTATGACAAACCAATAACTAATATCATGCTGAATGGGTAAAAGTTGAAAGCTTTTCCTGTAAGAACAGGAAGAAAACAAGAATGCCTATATTTTCCACTCCTACTCGATACAAATACTGGAAGTCCTAGCTAAAGCAATTAGGTAAGAGGAAGAAATTAAAGATATTCAAATTGTAAAGGAGAAAGTTATATTGTCCCTGCTTGCACATAGCACAATCATATACATTAAAAACCTAAATAATTCAACAATGCAAAAACTCTTAAAACTGATGAATTAATTCAGTAAAGGTGCAGGATATAAAATCAATATTAAAAATCAGTGGCCTTCTTATACATCAATAATGCACTAGCTTATAAAGTAATCAAGAAAGAAATCCTGTCTACAATAGTTCCAAAAAATATCTAGAAATTAATTTAACTAAAGAAGTGAAAGATCTCTATAATGAAATCTATAAAAGAATTATGAAAGAAATTGAAGAACACACTAAAAATTGGAACTATGTTCATAGATTAGAAGAACACATACTATTATAATGATTATATTACCTAAAGTAATGCACAGGTTAAATGCAATCCCTATCAAAATACAAATGGCATTATTCGTACAAATAGAAAGAATATAAAATATGTATGGAAGCACAAAAGACTATGATAGCTAAAGCAATTCTCTACAAAAATAACAAAATTATAGTTATCATACTACCTGAATTCAAAATTTATTATAAATCAGTAACAATCCAAACTGGATGTGGCTATCCCTGTAGTACAGTAGCTAGTCAAAGTGTATTGGGAGACAGATCCCACATGACTGACTGCAGTTTGAATCATGACCCCAGTGGTGTGGGAAATGAGCTGGGTTCAGATGCATGTAAGCCTAAGGTCCTGAAAGGATGGAGAGATGGAAAAAAAGGTGTTGCAGCATAACCATACCCTAGTGGAGGGTACTGCTCTATTTCTCTCTCTTTCTCTCTCACTTGCTGGTGATTGCACACAGCTTCTTACAATTAAAACAGAAAAAACCTGCATGGTACTAGCACAAAACCAGACAAATGGAGAATAGAGGACTCTAAAATAAATTCACTAACATAAAACCAATTGATTTTTGACAATGGTCCCAAAGAACATTTAGTGGGGAAAAGACAGTCTCTTCAATAAATGATGCTAAGAAAATTGGATATCCATATGCAAAATAATGAAACTGGAACCTAATTTTACCACATACAAAATTAACTTGAATGGATTAAACACAGAAACATAAGATCCCAAACTAGAAAATACTAAAGGAATACAGGAGGAACACTTCAGGACATTGTTCTAGACAAAGATTTTTAAACTAATACCTCAACAACAGCAAAAATAGACAGATGTGATAATATCAAACTAAAAAGCTTCTGCCTAGCAAAGGAAACAATCGAAAGAGTGAAGTGACAACCTATAAAATAGAAGAAAACACTCACAAGGTATACATGTGACAACAGATTAATAATCAGGGGACCAGCAGTTGGCATAATGGCTATGTCACCGGACTCCCATGTAGTCAACTGCGGTTCGTGTCCCGGACCTGGTGGCTTAAACTCATGCCAGTACGTATATGTATGTGTGTGCCCAAGATCCTGAGAGGAGAATGGAGAAGGGATTGCAGCATGGCCATCCCCCTGGGGTTGATTTCTCACTTTCTGTCTCTCTGTCTCTCTGTCTTTCTGGCGAGCACATGTGCCCTATAGCAAAAACCTTTTCCAACAACAACAACAAAAAAAAAAAAAACTAAAAAAGAGAGATTAATATTCAGAATATATAAGGAGTTCAAACAGTTCACTACCAAAAGACAAGTAATCTGATTTTAAAATGGGCAACTTATCTAAACAGACAGTTCTTGAAAGAAGACATACAAATGGGCAACAAGCCCATGAAAAAGTGCTGAATGTCACGAATCAGGAAGATACAAATCAAAACCACAATGAGGTATCACTTCACTCCAGTTAGGATAACTGATACAAAAAAAAAAGTAAGTCTGGAAGTTAAGAGTCAGATTCCATATGGCCAACCTCATGGTTTGTGTCCCAAACTCTGTGGCTTGTAAAACCCACCAGGCATGTGTGTATGCATGCCCCAAATACAAATAGGATGGAGATAAGGTGAAGAAGGTATTGCAACATGACCATTCCCAATCAGGGTGCTTTTTCCTGACCCTCTCCGTCACTCTCTAATGAACAAATGCATCCACTAGCAAAAACAAAACAAAGAATAATAAGGCAAATATGGTTGTGGAGGATGGTAAACTCTAATGCACTCGGTGTGAACATAAATTAGCACAGCCATTATGGCAAACAGTATGGCAGTTACTCAAAAAACTAAAAATAGTGCTTTATGATCCAATAACCCCCCTATTAAGTATATAACCATGAGAAATGAAATCAGTCTGGCAAACACATGCACTCTCATATTTATTGCAACACTATTCCCAACACCTAAAATATGGAATCAGCCTAAGATCCCAATCACTGATGAATGGATAAAGAAAATATGGGATATATACAAAATGGAATATTATTCAGACATAAAAAAAAGATGAAATCCAGTCACTTGGGGCAACATAGATGAACCAGAAAGAAATAATGCTAACTAAAATAAACCAGGCACTGAAAGACAAATACCATATTTTCTAATTCATTAGTGGAAGCTAAAAGATTTGACTGCATAAAAGGGAGAAATGTGATGGTGGATACCAAAAGTTAAAAAGGGGAGATGGATGACAGATGGGAAGAACTTGGTTATCAGACACAAGAATGTGGGTAAATAAGAGGAATGAGTTTTACAGTATTATAGCACAGCAGAATAATGATAGTGACAAATCAATGCATACTTCAAAATATAAGAGTGGATTTTGAATGTGCATAACAAAAATAATAAATTTTTGAGATGGAGGGTATATTTAGTGCTCTAATTTGATCATTATACGATGTACACATATTGAAAATTCACACTGTATCCCATAAAAATGTACAACCATTACATATAAATTAGAAATTATAATAATAAGAGAAAAAAGAAAGAGATATAAGTAAATGAAATAAAAAATGAAAATGTGCTCTCTCTTTCTCCAGTGAGCACACACATAACTTCTGGAAAATTTTTTTTAAATGTTAATGAAAATGAGGACATTACTACTAACTTTAAAGAAATAAAAGGGATTTTAAAAGAATACTAGAAACAGGGACCAGCAGGTGGCATGGTGGTGAAGGCGCTGGACACTCCCATATGGTCGACCACAGTTCGAGTCCTCAAGCTGGTGGCTTGCTTTCTCGCTTCTTCTCTCCCTCTCTGTCTCTCTCTGGTCAAATTAAAAATAAATGAATGAATAAATAAAATTAAATAAGTAGTTCTTTAAAAGAAAAAGAATACTAGAAATAATCTCATACCAACAAACTGGGCAATTTAAATTAAATGAATAAATTCCAAGAAACACACAACTTACCAAAACTAACTCAAAAGAAATGGAAAACCTTTGCAGATTTATAACAGGTAACAACATTGAATCAGTAATCAAAAATCTAACAAGAAAGTAAACTCCATAACCAAATAACTTTATTGGTGAATTCCACCAACTTTTTTTTAAACTAAGACCAATTATTCTTACACTCTTCCAAAAAAGAGAAGAGGGAACACTTGCCAGCTCACTCTATGTTCTGACACCAAAGCCAGACAAAGATACTGAAGCAAAGAAAATTACAAACCAATATGCCCTATGAAAATAGAATGGGGGCCTGCAGGTGGCATGGTGGTTAAGGTGGCTGGATCCTACAGAGCAGACTTTTGGTTTGAGTCCCAGACCTAGCAGCTTGAAAGACAAACCAGGCACATGTGCATGCATGCCCAAAATCCTGAGAGGAGAATGAAGGAGAAGAGATTATAGCATAGACATCCACACTGAGGGGTGATTTCTCACTTTCTCTCTCTCTCAATCTCTCTCTTTCTCTCTGACATGCACACGTGCCCCATAGCAAAACTAAAGAAAAAAATAAAAAGCCTCTCAATAATGTGCTAGAAAACCAAATCCAGCAGCATGCTGAAAGAATTATACACCATGATAAAATGAGATCTATCCTGGGAATGTAAGGGTGGATTACTATAAAGAAAACCAATAAGGGTTAATAGTTGCCCACCCCCCACCCCCACCATGGCCTGGTGGTTAAAGGAACTAGAGTCCATATGGTTGACTGCATGATTTGAGTCCTAGACCTGGTGATGTGAGAAACAAATCAGGTGCACGTGTCTGTGTGCACTAAATCCCAAAAGGAGGGAGAAATGGAAGAGAAGGGATTGTGGAATGACCACACCCCATGGGGGCTACTATGTCCTATTCCTTCCCTCTGTCTTTCTCTGGCAAGTACACACACCCCCTAGCAAATTAAAAAAGAAAGAAATATAATATGTTACACTAATATATGCTATATGTTACACTAATATAGCAAAGGAGAAAAAACATGTAATCTCTTCAATTAATACAGAAAAGGCATTTGACAAAATCCATCACCCTTTCATGATAAAGACACACAAATCTAGAAATGAAAAGGAACTTTCTCAACATGAAAAAGCATTTAGGAGGGACTAGATGATGGCACAGTAGTTAACACAACACTCTGTAAGGCTGAGCCACAGGGGAAGGTTTTGGGTTTGCATCCAGAGACTTCCTTGAACATTCTTGAGGCACACATGCCCATGATCTAGGGCTGGTTGAGACTTACAGTGGATCATAGAATGGAGATCCCATTGGGGATGCCTTTCTATGCCTCGGTCTCACTCACACAAGAAAGAAATTTCTTTTGAAAAACTAATTATGGGGCCAGAGAGTGGTACAGTGCTAAAATGTGATGCACTATGAGGCAATACCACATTGGAAGATTCCTGGTTCAAGCTTAGAGATCTTCCTGAGTTCTCCAAGTATGCGTGTTCCCATGATCCAAGGCTGGCTGAAGATTGGGGGTGGGTCATAGCATCGGGACCTTGAAGGTGTTATATCTCTCCTTCTCTGTTTCTCTCATTCATAGAAGAAATAAATAAAAACTTTTTTTTAAAAAAAGCAATTATGAAAAGCCCACAGCTAACACAATATTCCAACGTAAAAAAAATGAAAGCTTTTCCTCTTACAAGATCAGGAATAAAACAAGGATTATTACTTTTGCCAATGTGATTCAACACAGCGCTATAAGTCTTAGAGTAATTAGGTAAAAAAATAAATAAAAAATTTAAAAAGCACATAAGACATCTAAATTGGGAAGAAAGACATAAAGCTTTGTTTCTTGGCAGATGATATAACCTCATATATATGAAATTTTACAGAATCTACTAATAATTTACTAAAGCTAATAAATTCAGGAAGGTTCTAGAGTACAAGACTTAAACATAAAAATCAATTTTGTTTCTATACAACCACAATGAACAATCTTTAAAATATTAATAAAGTAATCTCATTTAAAATATTATCCAAAAGAAAAGATACCTAGCAATAAAGATAACCAAAGACATGAAAGACATTTACACAGAAAACTAGAAAACATTGATGAAAGAAATAAAAGATGATCTAAATAAAGGAAAAGATCACCAGTGTTACTGGACTAAAAGACATAATTTTGTTAACATGGCAATACTACTCAGAAGTCTAAAGATTCAATGAATTCCCCTGTGGGAGGCTGCGCATCAGCGAGTCTGCCGAGGTTTCTCAGAGAGCAAACAATTGTCATGATTGGCCACTAGAATCCCTCAGATTTGCATATCTGGCACCTCATGATTGGTCCAAAAGCAACCAATCGTAACCCACCGTTTACAACCAATCACGGCCCACCGTTTACAACCAATCATAACCACCCTTTACGATCCACCAACGTGTATATAACCACCATGCCTGGCCCACAATAGCCAGACGACCAGGAAGACAACGAAGACAACAGACGACCAGGAAGACAACGAAGATGACACAGAAGACCAGGAAGACGACGACCCCAGAGAGCCTGAAGAGCTGAAACACCGCACAGTCTCCAGACGACCCTGAAGAGCTGAAACACTACACCATCTCCAGACGACCCTGAAGAGCTGTAACACTACATCGTCTCCAGACGACCCTGAAGAGCTGTGACACCGCGTCTTCTCCGTGCTGCTCACAACAGACGACGCGACCCTAAAGAGTTGTAACACTGCGTCGTCTCCGTGCTGTACCGTGCTGCCCACAATAAACAGACGACACTGTGTCGTCTCTGTGCTGTGACACTGTGCCACTTGTTCCGGCTCTCACTCCTTCCCTCAGGAAACCTGTTTGACTGTTCCCCCCAGGTCGGGACACGTGGCACCTGAACCGGGTCGGGACAAGTGGCGCCCGAACCAGGTCGGGACAAGTGGCGCCCGAACCAGGTCGGGACATTCCCCTATCAAAATTCCAACAGGATTTTTTGCAGAAATAGTAAAGTCTACCCTCAAATTTATATAGCATTGCAAGAGGCCTAAATACCGAAAAGAATCTGAAAAAGAAGTCAGAGAATTCATACTTCTTGATTTCAAAATTTACTACAAAGCGACAGTAATCAAAATGGTGTGGTACTGGCATAAAGATAAACATATAGTCATTAAAACAGAGTTGAAAGTACACAAATACACTCATACATATATGGTAAATTGATTTTTGACAAGGATATATAGTCCAATCAACAGAGAAGTAATAGTCACTTCAACAAATAGTGGTGGAAAAACTGGATATCTACATGGAAAAGAAAAAGTTAAACCTCTACTTCACATGATTTAAAAAAAATATTTCCCACTCCCATTCTACAAAAATGGATCAATGAGCTAATTTTTAGACATAAAACTCTTACAAGACAAAAAGATAAATCTTGATGGGTTTGGATTTGGCAATTTTTTTTTGAGAAAGAATTTTTTCCTTTTTAGGGCATGTACACTTGCAGAGAGACAGAAACAGAAAGTGAAAAATCATCCCCCAGGAGTGATTTCTTCTCCTCCATTCTCCTCTGGAGATTTTGGGCATGGATGCACACGTGTCCAGTATGAGTTTCAAGGTGCCAGGTCCAGGACTTGAGCCACAGTTAGCCATGTGGGAATCCAGTGCCTTAACCACTATGCCACCTGCTGGGCCCTGGATTTGGGAATCTTTATGGTCATAGATTCTTAAATATGAAATCAAAAGCATAAGCAAAAAAGACTACAAAAGTAAATTGAATTTCATGAAAATTTAAACTGTACATGAAAAGAATATTTTCACAAAAGTGAAAAGACATTATATTGAATAGGAGAAATTACGTGCAAATTATGTATTTGTCTAGTATCCAGAATATATAAATAACCTTTGCAATTTAATGACAAAAAAAGCCTGATTTAAAAATGGACAAAGGCCTTGAATAGAAATTTCTCTGAAGAAGACAAGCACCTGAAAAGATGCTTAACATCATCAGTCATTAAGAAACTGCAAATCAAAACCACAATGAAGAATCACTTTGTAACAATCTAGGATGGTCCCAATAAATTTTTTTAACTTAAAATTTTAAAGAAAAACACAAAATGACAAGGGATGGTGAGGATGTGGAGAAATTAGAATGCTCATACACTGCTGGTGGGAATGTAAAAATGGCTCAGCCACCATTGGAGAACAGTTGGCAGCTCCTTAAAAACAATGATAGAATTACCATAAGACCCAGTAATTTCATACCTAGGTATATACCCCAAAGTATTCAAATTAGGCACTCAAATAGACACAGTATTCATAGCAGCACTACTAACAAGAGAGAAAGGTGGAAACAGCCCAAATGCCCACCAGGGGATGAATACACTTAATGTGGAATATACAATATAATATTGGATTGTCGGAAATGTCACTACATTATTTTTTCTATGCTTTTGTATGCAAAAAGGCGTCATGACTTTTCCAGCAACACAGTATTATTCAATCATAAAAAGGAAAGTATTGATGCATGATACAATGAATTTGAACCTTGAAAACATTACACTCATGAAAAAAGCCATACACAAAGGTCACATCATGCATGATTCTACTTATATGAAATATCCAGAATAGGTAAATCCACAAATACATAATATGGATTGGTGGTTCCCAGGGCATGTGGGGAGGGTGAAATCAGGATAACTACTTGTTAGGTATCAAGTCTTCTTTTGGAGTAACCAAAATGTTTGGAATTCAATAGAAGTCACGGCCACAGAACATGGTGAATATAGTAAAAGCTACAGAATTGTTCACTTTTAAATGGCTAAATTTATGTTATGTGAATTTTACCTCAATAATTTTTTTAAATGGAGTTGGGACCTTATCTCAAACCACACACAAAAATAACTAAATGTATAAAAAGCTAAAGTATCAAACATCTATAAGAAAAAAGGCAAAATGTAAAACTTTAGGTTAGGGGCCAGCAGGTGGAGTGGTGGTTAAGGTGCTGGACTCCCACATGGCAACCATGGTTCAAGTTCTGGACCTGGCAATTTGCTTTCTCACTTTCTCTCTTCTCTATCTCTTCCTCTCTGTCTCTTTCTGGTGAGTGCACATGCCCTATTGCAAATTTTTAAAAATAATAATAACAAATAAAACTAAATATTTCTTTTAAAAACTTTTAGGGTAAAGAATTCTTATACATGATTAAAAAAATGACAGAAAAATTGTCATTTGTGCTAACTGAAGGCCAGCTGAGAGGTACAGAAATAACATTCTCCTCAAGCCAAGATGGATCTATGTGGACAACTGCAGGTTTGCTACCCTGGTCAACCTGTATATGTAGGTCATATGCCCATGATCCTGATTGGGACAGAAGGCTAATGGGTATTTCAACATAGGACTCTGTTGAGTGTGCTTCTCTCTCTCTCTCTCTCTCTCTCTCTGTCTCTCTCTGTCTCTCTCTGTCTCTGTCTCTAGCTCTCATTAAAGAAATAAGCTTTTTTAAAATATATATATATATATACATATACACACACATAAAATATACACTATATATAAATCCTACTAGTTGAAATATACTGTTAAGAAAAAGAAAATACAGCCTACATAAAGGGAAATGTACTATGTGAGTGTGTGATATACATATTTATAGATGTACATATACACATATGAAAAATAATTTGTACTCAGAATGTATAAAGAATCTTTAAATTATAAAAAGACAAGAAATCTACCTTTTTTAGAAAATAAGCAAAGATTTGAAAAGACACGTCAAAAGAAGATATTTGAATGACCAATAACAACATGAAAATATCCTCAACATCAAGAAAATGCAAAGCAGAATACAAGGATATACCACTTTGCACCCACTAGGATGGCTATAACTACAAAGATCCTATATACTACTGATGTGAATGTAAAACAGTACTATTACTTTGGCAAATATTAGGTTGTCGGTAAAGTCATGATATATTTTTCTATGTAAAAATGTGTCATGGCTTTCCTGACAACCCAATAGATCAGCAGTTTCTTGTCAGCTGAACTACATCACACTTCAATGACCCAGAAATTATATTCCTTTGTATTCACTAAGGAAATGAAAATTATGTGCACAAAATGACCTGTACACAAATATTCATAGTGACAGATGCAGAACAGTGGCTTCCTGGACAAAGGGATAAGGAAAGATTTACTAGGAAGGGAGGATGTATATTATTTGTCAATACTCATGAAATTGTACACCTAAAACTGGTACATTTATTGAATAAAATCTATACCTCAGTAAATCTGATATTAAATAAAAAGAGAGAGAGAGAGAATAGAAAGGAGCTTGAAATGGGACCTGGACTTCTGCAGTAAGATTTCCCCAGGCAACTCCCATGAGGGACGCTTCATTGAGGTCCCTGTTTGTGCCAAGGAATGCGGAGGCAAAACATTGTTGGAATAGCTAAGTTATTCACTTGTTCCCTTAAATTTACTAAATGGCATGCCATATTTACTGAAATATCCAAAGTATTTATTTAAACTTCCCTTGGGTGAGAAGTAACTCCAAAACAGGTAAGGTATAACAGTTACATATATTTAACATAGATGCACACAGACATACCTATCTATACTGCAATTATCTGAATATTTTGTTCAACTCAATAAATATTTAAACACTTTAAATATTTTGAGCTTCTTAGGAAAGCAAAGTGGGCAAAGTAAGTTTAACAAATGTCTGTAAGGGCAGACAAATCTGCTTTCTCACATACACAGTAGTTTCTTTTTTTTTTCTTTATAAATACTCCCGTTTGCCCATGTTCCTGTCTCTTTTGAGATCATTTTATCCTGAAACAAATAAGACTATTTCAGGGATTTTTATTTGTATTTTTAACAAATTAAATATAGGTATATGCATATACATGACTTGATGTCTAGCCAATACTTCTAGAAATAAACTTTAAAAAAGTGTTTCTAGGTGGGACCAGCAGATGGCATAATGGTTATGTCACTGGACTCCCACATAATCAACTGCAGTTCGAGTCCCAGACCTGGTGGCTTAAAACTCACGCCAGGCATGTATGCATGCATGCCCAAGATCCCAAGAGGAAAATGAAGAAGGGATTGTGACATAGTAATACCCCCTGAGGAGTGACTTCTTGCTTTCTATCGTTCACTGTCTCTCCAGTGAGCACATGCACCCTATAGCAAAAACTCTCTCTAAAAAAAAAAAAAAAGTGTTTCTAGGACAGGCTTGCCTACAGTGTGATGGTTAAGGTACATGGATACCACATGGGTGCAGGTAAGGTTTGAGTTTCGGACCCTGCAGCTTGAGAAACATGCGAGGCGTGTGTGCATTTATGCCCAAAATCCCTAAAGGAGAAATGGAGAACGTATTGCAGAGTGATCGTCCCCCATGGGTGTGTTTTCCCACTTTCCTGTGCTCTCTCCCCCACTGTCTCTCTCTGGTGAGCAAACACATCCTCTAACAAGTTTTTTTTAAATATGTTTTAGGGGACCAGCAGTTAGCATAATGGCTATGTCGCTAGGCTCCCATGTAGTCAACCCCAGTTCACGCCCCAGACCCGGTGGTTTAAAATTCACGCTGGGCACATGTGCGTGCGTGCCCAAGATCCTGAGAGGAGAATGGAGGAGAAGGGATTGAGGCGTGGCCATCCCCCCTGGGGGTGATTTCTCGCTTTCTGTCTCTCTCTCTCTCTATCTGGCAAGCACATGCACATTATAGCAAAAACCTCTCCAAAACAAAAATATATATATATATGTGTGTGTGTGTGTGTGTGTGTGTGTGTGTGTGTGTGTGTGTTTTAGGACATTTTTCCCTCTATGATAAAGTGCCAAAACTCATCAGAAAGGTAAACATATTACTAGGCCTAAGATTAAAGTAAATTATATTGGAAAAGGACACTACAGATCTTGGGAGAAATCACAGTTATCATTTACTGAACACTTACTTTATGTCAGGCATTAAGACACTTTAGGCTAATAATATTAAGACTAATTAGTAGGTAAAAGAGTGCTGACTGAAAACAAGCCTGGCATCAATGCTTATGCTCTAAACTACACTATTACACTATACTGCCATGGTAACTTTAGAACTAATAACTGAATGGCTTTTGTACTGCCATAAGAGAGGAATCTGTTAAACCAGCCATCTTTTTTTTTTAAGAGGTTCTTCCTTGGGATGCATGTGCTTATCAGAGGGAGAGAGACAGAGACAGTGAGAGCGAAAGTGAGAAATCACCCCTGGGGGGGATGACCACACTGCAATTCCTTCTCTTCCATTCTCTTCCAAGAATCTTGAGCACATGCGCACACACCCCTGCATGACTTTCAAGTCAATGAGTCCGGGACTCGCACCGCAGTCCACCATGTGGGAGTCCAGTGATGTAACTGCTATGCCATCTGCTGGTCCCAACCAGTTATCTTTTCAATTATTCATTCTTTGGTGTCCAGGATAAACTCTCAGAGCATTCTTTCTGTATGCCAGTAATAAAGTCTAGCCTAACTTCCAAATCCTGCTCTTTCCAATAATTTGCTATGATAGAGTACTCGATACTAAGTCAATAATGTGAGAAATTGAATATACAACTATACTTTGACTATCTAAAAAAGGAATGACTAAGAGATGTGTAGAATCCTGAAATAAATGGGTAGAGTATGTTTAATGGGATGTTTCCTTGTTTCTTCAAGCTGCATTAATCTGTGCTATCTTCCAGACAAAAAAGTCTACATCCATCCTCTCATCAATACTAACACTAAAGGCCTATCTCCCTCACAAGAAAATCCTCCCTTCCATTTGATTATGGAGTCAACTCTCAAGTTCTTGTAGGCTAACAAAATTTCTTCCTCAGGAAAGTTATAAACTGGGCTGGGAATTGGAGTAGTAATAGGTCATATGACCCAATATTTTCAATCAGTATTTAGAAACAGCATAAACTAATAGTAAAATTTTGTTTTCATTAAGGCTTTGGAAAAAATTATAGTACTTACATATAATTATATACTAAAATACACCCCTGAAGTGTTTATTAAAGAGTTACTACACATTTTACAAATCCTGAATATTCCAATTCAATAAGAAACATTTGTTTAAAACATAAAGGGCTCCAGACGCTGTGGTACAACACTACTGCATACACTGCAAGGCTGGAAGCCATATAGATAACCATGAGTTCAGATCCCTGGTTTGGCCTAAAGGCACTCCAAGCACATGCAGTCATCCAAGATCCTGAAAACTTGGAGGGCTGGGGTAAGGGGATCATGGCACAATGAGACCCTGATGAAGGTGCTCCTTTCTCCTTCTTTCTCTCTATTATGTGTGCATATGCATTCTCAATTATAAAAAAAAAATTCTTCCTTTTATTAAGCCAGGAAAGAATTTGTATTTTAAGCAGCTTACATGTCAATATATGAAATATTTTCAATACAGTCACAAGACCTTAAAATAAAATTCAGATTCCATACATAAATTACACATTTTTTCCCAAATGTAAGTGGAAAAGGAAGTCACTCTTTTTAGCATTGGTAAAGTAAAAAGTGGAAAATTATTTCTCACTCAATGAAGGGAAAGAGAAGAAGACTACATGCTATACATTATATGAAAAAAAGTACATACAAATTAAACATGACTCCTGTCCTATGTATTCGATGACAGAATTATTACTGCCATTAAGTTTATTCTGGCAGTCTCTGGAATTTTTATTCCTAAAAAATCCCTAGTAAAGTTCTACTTTATGAAAGGGGGGTGAACAAAAACCCTAATATTCAACTGAAATATTTATTAAAATATTAAAACTGTTCCATTTTACATTAATTCATATGGTCTGCTTTTCCTTTAATAACAATGATGTCATAAAAAACAATCAAGTGTGAAATATATTGTTACATTGTTTAAATCCTCACAAATTGAAATATACAATCTTAGGGGCCAGCAGGTGGCCTCTAAGGTGCTGGACTCCCACATGGCCAATCACATGCAGTTCAAGTCCCAGACCTGATGGCTTGCTTTCTCACTTTCTCTCTCTCTCTCTCTTTCTCTGTCTTACCCTGGTGAATTAATAATAATAATAAATTAATAATTTTTTAAAAGAAATATAGAACCTTAAACTAATATTCAATATATTCAAACATTTTTTTTATTTTAAAAGTAATAGATATTTCCCATAGATAACAGAGAAAATGCACATAAGAAAAAAAAGATCCATCTCACCATCAGTATTTTACACCAGTATGTATCATCTTCTAAATCTTTTTCCCTTTAATTCTGAAAAAAATATTCATCATAGAGAAGTCCTAAACTGATGTTCTGCGCACATGCGTGTGTGTGTGTGTGTGTGTGTTTTTAAGGGAGATTTTCACTACAGGGTGAAAGCACTTACTGGAAAGACAGAGAGAGAATGTGAGAAATCATCCCTCTCCCAGGGAGGATGGGATTTGGGGCATCTATACACACACACCTGGTGTGAGTTTCAAGCCTCTGTATCTGGGACTCACCATGTGGGAGTCCAGCACCATAACCACTATGCCACCTGCTGCCCCCCCCAATGTTGTGTTTTTAAAGGCAATGCTAAAAAAAGAAGATGAAACATTAGGCATCAGAGTATTCTATCCAAAAGGAATAAAGTTACTATTCGTATGGGTACACATTTCTATTCATTGTGATTTAATGAAAACTTACGTTCTTCTGTACTTCTAACTGTACTTTTGTCTTCTATAATATTTTCCCATTCTTACATTTAAATGCACTAAAAATCTTTACAGAAAATTTTAAGTAGCATAAATAAGAATACATATGAAAAAGTAGACATATACATAAAACTAAGAGATTATAATACAAAATAATTCCATCCCTTTTTACCTCTGAATATTTTCAGTCTTTCCAAATAAATTGAGATCTAATTTTAAAACAAATCTTGAACAATGTAATGTTTATAATGTCACATGGAAATGAGAAAGATCTGATTTTGAAACCACCTTTGTTTTTTAGCATATTACCAATTTTAAATTCTAACAATTTAACTATATGAGAAAAAAAGATAACTTCTTCACTGGGTATCATGGAGTAGAATTTTAAAATGAGAATATGGGGCTAGTCAGTGTTTTGGTGGTGGGTAAGGTGGCTGGATCTGACATGGCCAACTGTGCAGTTCAAGTTCTGGACCCAGAGGATAGGAAAACTTGTCAGGTGTGTGTGCATGTGCGCCCAAAATGCCGAGAATGGAGGAGAAGGGATTGTGGTGGAGTTGCTTTCTCATTTTCTCTCTCTCTATCTCTGTACGTCTCTTTCTGGAGATGCACAAAAACAAAACAAAAAAAAAACACTAAAAAAAAGACAGAGAATACGGTTTTGAAAATCTACTAAGATTCATATAATTTATAAGCCAACATTTTAAAATAAAAGTTGTCAATCTGCAGAAGCAGCAGTCAAATTGGTCAGGAAAATCTAAGCCTCTGAAGATGAGTCTCTTTTTCAGCCTCTAGGAAAGGTGACCTTTTTCAGTTTGATCTCACTTGATATTTTACATTAGTCTGTGTTTTTTTCCATTATACAGTACACACAAATGAAGGCATGAGGGCTATGATAAGGTCTAATAAGCTTGTGCTATAACAAAAAGAAGTCTTTACTGAAGGTGTGGAGAAAAATGAAATGCCTAAATAAGCTGTAAAAGATAAGCAAGCAAATGTAATTGAGAGAAGCTAGTGCTAGGAATGAACGTACTCACTATTTAAAAAGTTCTTATAACTTAAGTACACTCACTTTGAATTTAGAAATTATTATTAAAAATTGAAAACCCAGGAACTCACCTGATCATAAGAATGGGGGGGGGGGGGAAGCTGTTATTTCTGTTCTGACAACATGCATCAAGTATCTTTAGGAGATAGGAGTGAGGAAATCACAACCTAAAGAGAGAAATTTTTACAGACAGTGGAAACTTTCAGGTATCTGCATCTGAGGAAAACACAGAGCTTAATTTAAAGAGAAAAATCACAATGTAAAAGGAATTAACCTTTTTGTTGTGAAACAAAGTAATGGGACTTTGACATGAAGCTAGAGCTACGGCAAATTGGCTTGTTTAATACAGCCAGCCAGAAAAACTACTCAGAAAGGATACTAAAGCTTAAATAAACGCTTCATATTTCAGAAGGCTTCGTGAAACTAAATTAACTCAAAATACATAGGTCAATTCTTACATGGTCATTGTTCAAGCATTATCTTATAAAATTAAGTCAAATGAAGGAAAGTTAAGAAAAGCATTTTCCAGGTCAGCAAGTGGCATAGAGGTTAAGGTGGTTGCATCCCACATGGCCAATTTCATTGTTTGGGTCCTGGACCCAGCGGCTTAAAAAATCACACTGGGCTTGTGTGTGTGGGTGCCCAAAATTCCAAGAGGAAAGGGATTGTATTTTGATCAACCCTCCTGGGAGGAGTGATTTCTCTCTCTCTCTCTCTCTCTCTCTCTCTCTCTCTCTCTCTCTCTCTCTCTCTTTCTCTCCAACAAATTCACAGACCCTGTAGTGAAAACAAACCAACAAACAAAAAATATTGAAAGAAAAGAGCTTCCCTCTTTACAAAATAAAGCAGACTGGGACCAGCCCATGGACTGTTCTTTAAGGCAGCTGGATCCTACATGGTCAACCATGTGGTTCAAGTCCCAAACCTGGAGGCTTGAAAAACAAGTGCATGTGCATGTGTGCCCAATATCCTACAAGGAGGGAGAAATGGAGGAGAAGGGATTGTCTGCCCCCTTTCTCTCTCTGTCTCTGTGCAAGCACCCTCTGCCAAATCAGACAAATAAATACATAAATAAATAAATAAACAAACAAACAAACCAGACTACATTTTGTTTCTAAAATATTTTTCAGTGACCAAATCTGGAATTCATGTTTAGTTCAGTTTCTTATTTCCTACAACATTAGAAAAGAGAAATAAGTCAGTTAAATGAAGTAAATTAAGGTAATAGGAAATAAAATCTATGGTAAGGATCTCAGATTTCTCTTTCTTTAAACTTCACAGGTAAAATCAAAAATACCTCTATTCTATAATTAAAGGACTAGATATTCGGATATGAGGAAATTAATCATAAAAATTTTACTTTACATTAATTTAATGAAAGGCTGTCTGCTAGATGATGTAAGGTATAGAAGAAATATGAAATATATGTATGATCACTGTTCTTAGGATAACTATCATAATGTATGTTTAAATATACATGTAGATGGACAATAGGTAGATGTATAAAGATTACAAAATCTAGTTTTAAAAGTCTGCTTTAAGGATATAATAGAAATGCAAAGGCTTATGTACTGTTCATAGCATTGCTATTAATATTTACAAATATCAAAAAACTGAAAGCAGTCCATGTTGGACTAATTGCTATGGCACGTGCCCTCTTCTATAAAAAAAAAAAAAAAAAAAAAAAAAAAAAAAAAACCTGCCAAACTATACAAAATATATGTAACAAAGGGGTCCAAATGGTGGTGCAGAAGTAAAATGTGACACTCTCTGAGGCTGACCCACATTAAATAGTTCTGGGTTCATATCCAAAGACCTCCTTGAGTATAACTAGCATGCATGTACCATGATCCTGGGCAGGCTGAAGCTTGGGGATGATTTGTCTTTCTCTCTCTCTCTCTCTCTCTCTCTCTCTCTCTCTCTCTCTCTCTCTCTCTCTCATCTATCTCATTCATGTAATGAATGGGTGAATGAATAAATAAAATATGTTTTCAAACATTGAAGAAGTGTACCAAAGGCCTCAACACTCAAATCAAACATTTTCCTGAGGTTCTGATTAGTACAGCAAGGTAAGGGAAAAAATGAGTGCAAAGACGAAAGAAAAAAAAAGAAAAAGAAAGAAAGAAAGAAAGAAAGAGAAAAAGAAAGAGAAAAAGAAAGAAAAAGATTTGTTGATTTTCAAAAGACATAATCATGAGGTCTGTGGCTCAATAAAGGCAGCAGATTCCACCTGGCCTACCAAGTGGTTTTAGTCCAGAATCTGGAGGCTTGAGAAACACAGTAGGTGCGATGTCTGGGGCCACTAGGGAGGCCCAGGTTCAATTCCCAGCCCAACAAAAATAAGTTAGGAGCTCTGGTGTGCATTTGTTGTTCCAGTTAGCTGCTAGACTCGGTCAAAAAGAATCTGGAGTGGTGAGACCTTGTAAAAATACCTACCTCACTCTTTTTCCCTCCTGCCTTCACTCTTTCCCACCTTTCATTTTAAAAAAGTGATACACTGGGGTGTCAGACTTAAATTTCTATTCTCTGAAAATCATACTTAAAAAAATAAAGTCACACAACAAAAGGGGAGAAGATATTCATTTGACATCTATGTATCAGATAAAGGAATTTTATCCAGAATGAATGAGTTCTTACCACTTAATTATAAAAAATAAATGGCCTACTAATGTACATAACATGGGTGAATCTCAAATGTGTCATGCTAAGAGACAAAAGCTAGACTCAAAAAATTACAATATTAGATGATTCAATAAATAAGACATTAATTTCTTTAAAAAGTACAATTAAAAACAGAAAACAGATGAGTGATTGCCAGGAACTGTGAGTAGGTGGAAGAGTTAATTACAAAGGAACAGCATAAGGAAACAACTTGAGGTAATGGAACACTTCTGGATTTTGATCATGGGAGTGGTTACAAGATTGTATAGCACTGTGGGACCAGCAGTTAGCGTAATGGCTATGTTGCTGAACTCCCATGTAGCCGACTGTGGTTCGAGTCCCAGACTTGGTGGCTTACTAATGTACGCCGGGTGCGTGTGCGTGCGTGCCCAAGATCCCGAGAGGAGAATGGAGGAGAAGGAATTGCGGCGTGGCCATCTCCCCTGGGGAGTGATTTCTTGCTTTCTGTCTCTATGTCTCTCTCTGTCTTTCTGGTGAGTACACGTGCCCTATAGCAAAAGCCTCTCAAAAAAAAAAAAAAAGATTGTATGCCATTGTCAAAACTCATAGTATTGTACACCAAAGATAGTGAATTTTGTTGAATATAAATTTAAAAAGTGAATAAAAGAAAACTATAATGAGATACCGATACTCAGATATTAAAATGGCCAAAATTAAAGAGTGGTAATACCCAATGTGGGTAAGGATGGGGAAAAACTACAATTTTTACAAAAACTACAATTTTTACATATCAGTAGAATGTACAATGCAAATAACTGAAAAACATTTTGACAGTTTCTTGTGAAGTTAAAAGTAGACTTCTGATACAACCTAGCAATTCCAATCCCTGATACTTACCCCAGAAAAATGAAAGCATATGCCTACGTGACTTGTTAAAAAAGCAGAGAAGTAGGGTAAAAAGCTGAAAGCACTTGTTTCACTTCTGACTCAACAGTAGGTACTTTTTCACTTCTAGTCTTGTCTTTCTGTCTCCCCCAGGACCCTAGGTCCACAAAACTGCCTTTCATTTAGGCCTCCATTATCAATTATCCACCCTACCATGGGGAAATACATAACTAGCAGATGAAGAGTCCTCAGCACTTTCTTTGGTTTAGCTTCTTTCTTATACAGTCACATTAAGTGATTAAAGGATTGACTGTTATTTTCATTTCGGCTTGTTGATTTAATCAGCTAAGCAGACATCTAGTAGCTCTACTGAGCTCCTGACGATATGATTATTAAATGGTTGAAAATTATTTTTGATGAAAGTTAATATTCATTGTTATGATTATTATTATTAGGTTTTTGTTACAGGGCACGTGAGCTCACCAGAGAGAGCCAGAGAGAGGGGAAGTGAGAAATCACCCCCCATAGGGTATGAGCACATCACAATCTCTTCCCCTCCATTCTTCTGTCATGATTTTGGGCATGTATGCACACACACCTGGTGTGTTTTTAAAGCTGCCAAGTTCAGGATTCAAACCAAAGAATCAGCCATGTGGGATTCAGCACCTTAACCATCATGCCACCTGGTGGCCAAATACTCATTATTTTTTTAACTCAGCACATAGGAATGGAAAAAGACCTCCTCAGCATGTAAAGTGGAACTATGGAAAACTTACAGCTGACAATATAGTAAAATATTGAATATCTTCCTCAAAAAGAAGAGAGCAAAAAATGGTGACCCCTTATCATTTATATTAAATTTGTAGTAGAGGTTCTAGCCAGTGTGATAAGGCAGCTAGCAAAAGAAGACACGGGAATTAGGAATGAAGTCACCTAACTCTCTTTATTTGCAGATATGATCTTGTATATAGAAAATCCAAAGAAATTCACACGACTACTAGAACTAATGAATAAATATACAGATGCTGCAGCAGTGGTATTCTGTATCTTGATTATAGACTGCACTTACACTTCTTTATATATCTGTCAAAATTTACAGAACTGTACATAAAATGGGTGAATATTACAGTATGTAAATTATATCCTAAGAAAAGAAAGAGGGCCAGCCTCAGAGCAGAAGTTAATTTCTGTGCATAGAAAGCAAGATCCTACAAGACCAACCAAAGTTCAGTTCCTGGCCCATGCAGCTTGAAAGACATGCTAGGTGTGTCCATACCTCCAATCCTGGAAAAATGGAGGAACTGTGGTATGATCACACCCAATAGGGTATGTCTCTCTCTCTCCTCTCCTCTCTCTACTGAGTGTATTCACCCTTTGGCAATTAAAAAGAAAAAGAAAAAAAAACTAGCAATATCTGAATATTTTTGTAAAGAAGTATTTTTTAGCTTTATTTATTTATTGTAATTTGACCAGAGAGGGACAGAGTGAGAGAGAGAGTGAGAAAGCAGGCCGCCAGGCCCAGGATTTGAACCATGGTTGGCCATGTGAGAGTCTAGTGCCCTTAACCATCACACCACCTGCCAGCCCCAGTAATATCTTAAGATTTAAAAGGTCAATATAAAAATGGATTATGGATCAGCTACAGTGGCACAAGCAAGACGGTATCACTGCAAGATAGCTGAGGCTTCACAGAAAGGCCCAAGTTTGGATACCAGCCCAACCTAATCAATAGTGGCACATGCCTATGGTTCTAGCTGATGGGGATGTTGTGGCAGAAAGGATCATGGTGTATGTGTCAAGACATTGTCAAAAAAAAATACCTCTCTTGGGGTCTGTAGGTGGCATGATGGTTAAGGTCCAAGTCCTGGACCTGGTGGCTTACTTTCTCACTTTCCCTCTCTCTCTTTCTCTGTCTCTCTCTGATCAAACTGGAATATAGTAATAATAATAAATAAAGTTAAATAAAATAAATTCTTTTTAAAAAATACCTCTCTCTCTCGAGAATGGAGAAGGGACTGCAGCATGGCCATCTCTCTGGGGGATGATTTCTCACTTTCTGTCTCTCCAGCAAGTACACACGCCTTACAGCAAAAATCTCTCTCTCTCAAAAAAAAATAATAAAATAAAATAACCCTCTGTCTCTCCCACCCACACACTCTCTTTCATGAATTATATATCTACATCATGGCAACATGCAACTGAATATAAAAATTTAAATTATACCATTTACAATAGAAATAATCACATTCACAGGAAGAAATTTAATAAATGATGTGCATGACTTATATGATGAGGAAATTAAAGAATACTTAAATGGAGAGGTGTACAGTCTGCACAGACTGGAAAAATCAGTTACTTTACGATTTCAACAGATATAAATTGATCTATAGAATTGTTGCAATCTATATGAAAATCTCAATAAAGCACACATTTTATTGTACAACATAAAAAAAAATCTATGGTAATACAATTGTCACGCTAATTGAAAAGCCCAAGTTTGGGGAAGCTCTTACACTCAAAATAGCAGATTCAAGTTTTTTTTATTCTCATTCCACTAGAACAGGTCGAATTTTTCATTGGCCACAAATACTGCCAGCGGTTTTCTGTGAAGTAATAAACGTGTTTTGCTCATTTTTGAGAAAATGCCAGCCAAACACCTAAGTCTAAACAGCCAGCTCATATCAGTTTTTCTTTCAAATAAAAATGTTCCACATGAAAATTAGCTACTTTGGCCCACAACTCATACAATCATAGAAGTGCTTTTCCTAGATACAACTATCTTACTTCAGTATACAGAAGTACTTTGTGTATACTTCTCATTTTGTCATACATAATGTTAAAAAGATGTACACTTGGGGCCTGCAGGTGGCATGGTGATTAAGGTGCTGGACTCTCACATGGCCAATCATGGTTCGAGTCCTGAACCTAGTGGCTTGCTTTCTAACTTTCTCTATCTCTATCTCTCTGTCTCTCTCTACCTCTGGTGAGCACTTGCGCCCTATAGCAAAATTCAGAAAAATAATAAATAAAATTAAATAAGCAATTCTATATAAAAAGTACACTGAAGGATTAAGATTTAATAAAATTGGGGCCAGCAGGTGGTGTGGTGGTTAAAGGTGCTGTATTCCCACAGTTCAAGTCCCAGACCTGGCAGCTTGCTTTCTCTCTTTCCCTTTCTTTCTTTTTCTCTCTCTCTCTGGTCAAATTTAAAAAATAATAATAACAAATGGAATTAAATAAATAATTCTAAAAAAAAGATTTAATAAAATCAGTGCTGCATCAAGAACATTCTTAAGTAAAATTGCCTTTTCCCCCTGAGAGTATAAGAAACTTAACTACATAACACCAGTCATTTTATTATATTTTATTTTATTTTTTATTGGCATGTACACTCACCACAGAGAGAGAAATCACCCCTCAATGGGTATAGTCAGACTGCAATCCTTATTCCTCCATATCTTCATCCTGTCAGGATTTGGAGCATGTACACAAGGGCCTAGAATGTTTTTCAAGCCACTGGAGTCAAAATTCAAACTATGCACTCAACCACGTGAGATCAGGCTCCTTAACCACCAGGCCATAGGCCTGGTCCCTCCAAACTTCTTTTGTGAAGTAAATTTTATTTTAATTGTTTAAGACATCTGAATTAGTGTTTTCTACCACTTGTACACATAGAGAAACACATTACTACAATAGTTTGTAAGACTGGGGACACAGAAGGACCTTTCCTCCTTTATCAAGGTCCTAGAAGACATGTAAATATAGCATACTAAACATTTTTTTCAGTAGGGTCCCACTTTCCCAAAAAGAGAGAGACAGAGACACAGAGAAAAGCACCTTCAACAGGGTCTCATCATGCTGTGATCCCGTTTCCCCAGCCTTTCAGTGCATCAGGATCTTGGATGCCTACATGTGTTCCTGGAGCATTTTCAGGCTGACTAGGGTATCTGAGTCCACTATTGGCATGTGACTTCCAGCTTCACAGGGCACTGTATTACTGCTGTACCACAGCAGCTGGACCATGTCCATTTAATACCACTTTTCCCCCACAAAGCTCCAGATCTCCTTCAGTACTCAATTAATGTCATACACTGTATAATGTCATACACTGTATACAGTGTCATACACTGCATAAAGTGTAATAGCAAACCAGTCAGCTCTCCTCCACATAGGAAGACCATTATTTTACTGAAGTATAAAACAATAAAAACTTCTTGAATTTTTTAGAGTCCTATTTTATTACTCAGTGTCAAAAACTCCATTCCATTAACCAGACTATTATTACTTAGTTACACATGGTGCTTACGTTTCTGTACACAGTAATAAGTAAGTCTGACATTTACATCAGATTGAATAAAATATTTTAAAAAGTTAAAAATTAAATTTAGGAAAAGCCTGTTCCTTTTATCATATTTGCCTTTGTCTGTCTTTAATTAAAAAAAGATAATAATACGAGATTTAAGGTTACCATTTCAACAGGGTAGCAAGTACCATTGCAAACTACCCTTTTGGTTAAAGGCTAGCTGAAGCTGCTAAAGGAACAAAGGGCAGTTGGACCTGGACATATTATGAAGGTAAATAAACTCAAGCATTGATGCATAAAATGAGAATCTGGTTCGTTGAAATGAAAGGAACCTATGTGTTGGGTATCACACTAAAGATACCTCTCCAATAAAGAAAGCTCAAGAATTACTGCTATTAAAAACAAGTCTTTATAATAAAGATTTAGCTAAGTGGCTGGGTGGTTTATTTATAATGTTAATTAGAATAAGAATATATTTTTTAAAATTACCTCTGTTCCATGGCTGCTATTGTCAGAAAAGGATGAGATGGAAGGAATGATTATATTTTTAAAAGAAAATCATTAGAGGATAGGTCCAAATCAGCCAACCAACTGGCAATCAATTGAGCATCAATTCCACAGTCACTGTAGTAGATAGGAAAAAAAATTCAGGCTGTCTCATAGGCACTCTTATACACTACTGATATGAGTATAATTGGTAAAAACCATTCTGCAAAGTAATTTGGCAAGAGCATATCCCTATCATTCAGAAGCTTAAAGTTCAGCTATTCAAATGCCACCTGGAAAAGTCATAATGCATAACAGTTTGTGATTTTGCAGAAGAATACATTTGAATAGCACAGGCTACGGGGCTGGCAAACAGACAATAAAGTAATTAAGCTATTGAAGAAATGTGGAGAGAAGGTAAAATGGGAGTGATACAAATTGGGAGTAGTACAAAATGGATGAGGTACAGATCACTCCATATGTAGTTTCAAGTTTGGTTTTCCAAAAAGAGGAGGCTGGATATTACCTTTCAAAGAGGGGAAAAACAGGTTAGCTAGCAATTAATGGGGGCAAGTTTCTGAGGTATCACTGCAGAAGAGATGAAAGCTAGACATTACTAGGGAAAGACACATTTCAGTGTAAGCCTGATATGGGGCTGGTGAAGACGGTGGGGAAGAAGAGCAGAAGGGGCTCCTTTTCAGATGCATTCACGAAACTCTCCTGTGGATAAGGTATGTCATGGATGTGAAGTATGTTATATCCTTGTTATAGCTAGGAAGAGATCAATAAGAGAGGCGTTCATGGAGGGCAGGCTCCACCTTCTGTTCAGGGGAAGAACATAAGTGGAATGAGTACTTCACAAAAGTCAAATTTAAACCCTTGAGGATGAATGACCTATGTAGTTAGAGTAAAGAGTTATTCAAGGATGGTCAAGCAGTGAGCCTATCTTTAGAATCAAGTCAAATGACCAGTCACAGGAAGGGGTTATGAATGGGGCAGTGGGGATTATTCAGATTTTCAAAAAGACCGTTCTTCTGTTCTATCATGTATGAAATAGAGACTGAGGAAAATCTTGTGAGCAGATTCTAGAGCCTCTTTTCCTTGATTCAAATCTTGGGCCAATCACTTGTTAATGACCTTGGGCCATTCATTCAACTCCTGTGGGCCTCAAATTTCTTGTATATAAAAATGGAAATATGGCGGGCCTTGTAGCATTGCAGTTAAGTTCTGTGCATAGAAAGCCACAACCCACATGGCTGACTACTGTTCGAATTCCAGACACATCAGCTTGAAAAACATGCAAGGTGTGTTTGCTGAAAATCCTTACAGGACGGAGAATTGTGGCATGACTACGCCCCATTGGAAGGTGCCTTCTCTCTCTCCATGAGCAGATATGCCCTCTGGCAGCTAAAAAAAAATAGACTTTATTTTATCTACCTCAAATGGTAGTAGTAACCACTAAAAAAGCTACCAGAATTTGTCTGTTGATATAGCCTTTCTAAATATCAGTGTCTACTGCATGTACCAAAGCCTAAAAATATCAATGCCCTTTAACCCAATAATTCCCCATGAAGGCAGTAGCAATAAATTTTTTAAATATATGAAATGAGAAATGTTCACAGCAGCACTTCTCACAATGGCTAAAAGAACTTGGAATCTTAAAATAGATTTTATAAAAGCAAACAGGTAAGGGTTGGCAAGTGGCATGGTGGTTGGGGTGCTGGATTCCCACATAGCTGACCATGGTTTGAGTCCCAGACCTAGCAGCTTGCTTTCTCACTTTCCCGCTCTCTCCCTCTCTCACTCTCTGTATCTCACTGGTCAAATTAAAGTAATAATAATAATGGTGAATAAAATTAAATAAAATAATTCTTTTTTAAAAAAGCAAACAGGTAAATCATGGTGTATATAAATATAAATTCTATGTAATTATTTTTCTTTAAATTTGCTATAGGGCATGGGCACTAACTGGAGAGACAGAGACAGAGAAAGTGAGAAAGCATTCCACAGGGGAGATAGCCATGCCACCATTCTCTCTCTTTCATTCTCTTCTTTGCACTCTGGGCACACATGCATATGCATCCAGTGTGTTTTGTTCTTTTTGTTGTTGTTGTTGTTTTTTTTTCCAAGCCATTGGGTTCAGGGTTTAAACTGAGAAGTTGGTCATGTGAAATCCAGTGCCTCAACCATCTTGCCACCTGTTAGCCTCCTGTGTAATTATTTGTAAAATGTTTTAGAATTAAGAATTTTAATAACATGGGGAAATGATTGGTGATTGAAAAATCATATGTAAAATTGTATATAAAACAGTCCCAAACTATTTTTTTTTAATTTTAGCCAGTTTAGTTTATTTATTTTTTTAGATATTTCTGCTATAGGGTATGTGCACTCACCAGAGAAACAGAGACACAGAAAGTGAGAAATCATCCCCACAAGGGGGACGGCCACACTGCAACCCCTTCTCCATTTTCCTCTTGGGATTTTGGGCATGTACACACATGTGTCCAGCATGAGGTTAAGCCACAAGGTCCAGGACTCAAACCACAGTCAACCATATGGGAGTCCAGTAACATAATTATTATACCATTTGCTGGTCTCATATTTAAAAAAAAAAAAGACTAGAGGGGCCAGCAGGTAGCATGGTGGTTAAGGATGGTGGACCCCCACATGGCCAACCATGGTTCAAATCCTGGATCTGACAGCTTGCTTTCTCACTTCCCCCCCTTCTCTCTCCATCTATGGTCAAATTAAAATAAGCAAATAAATAAGTAAAGGTAAATAAAATATTTCTTTAAAAAGGATTAGATATATAGAAAGAAAAAAATCATCAAAACAACAATAGAGGTTATTTCTGGGATGTTGGTAGAACTGTGGAGATTTATCATTTTTCTTTATACTTATTTGTATTTTTTGAGTTTCCAACTTTGAGCATATATTACTTTTGTCACCAGACAAAAATCAACGTATGAATTGGTTGATGAATGAACAAATATACAGTTATTATCTCCAAAAATCTATAACCTAATAAGAAAAACAGATAAAAATTCCATGAAACAAAATGTTTACATGATCAAATACATATAGATACTAAACCAGAAGAGGCTAGATATTACAAATTTTCAATTGGTACAGTCAACAATTGATATGGTGGTAAGGGAAAGTTTCACAAATTCATTCCTACTATCATATAAACTACATGAAAGCAGAGGGTGTGTCTTACTTTTATCCATAGCACTCAGTACAAAATGATTTTGTGAACAGTGTACCTCCATGAAGGTAGAAATCGAGCAACAGAGATACTATTCTTGAGTACTTAGGAGTGGCTGAATAAATAGTTCCTAACAAATATAAACATTATGCTGGAATTGAGTAAAGACTTGGATCCATAGGATTCTGATCCAAATGGAAAGGCAAAATATGTATGCAGTTCTCCAAGAATTGTAGGAAAGCTCACGTAGGTGAGAATGAAAGGAGTACTTTGTAAAATGTAATGAAAAATAAGAATGGATGGGGAGACTAGCAGGTGCCATGGTGGTTAAGGTGCTGGATTCCCACAAGACCAACCATGGTTGAAGTCCTGGACCTGGCATCTTACCTTCTCACTTTCCCTTTATTTGGTAAATTAAATAATAAAGAAGAAAAAGAAAGAAAGAAAGAAAGAAAGAATATTTAAAGAAATAATTATTTTTGAAAAAAAAGCATAGATGAGGGGGATGATAGGCCTTAAAAATCAGGCACAAAATTTCAGAATTAATGCAATAGGATAATGAGTCAATAAGTAGTTTGTAACAGCAAAAATGTAATCTTAAATTACTGAACATTTACTGTATGGCAAATGCTATTCTAAATGCTTTATATCACTTTTCTCATTTTATCTGCAAAACAATCTATGAAACAGGTACCACTGACTGCCTTTTGCCAGTGAGAAAATTAAGACTCAGCAGTTACTATTTTGCTTAAAGTCACATATCTACCTATCAGATTCAAGGCATTAAGGAAATACAAATTCCACAAAAATATGTCTGAGGAGAGAGACCAGAAAACAGTGAGATTCAACCAAATGGGAGATGTTCTTTATCTATGGTCTTGTACCAAAATCAGAGGTATCACTATGAATTCATGGTATTGAACATAAATATAAAGTATAATTATTTTTTCTTTAGGTTTTTGTCATAGGTGTGTGTACTCACTGAAGAGGAATAGAGACAGACAGAAAGGGAAAGTGAGAAGTCATCACCCAGTGGAGATGACCACTTGGCTATCCCTTCTTCTCCATTCTCTTCTCAGGATTTTGGGCCTGCATGGACATGTGTCAGCATGATATTCAAGTTGCTGGGTCCAGAACTCAAACCATGGTAAGCCATGTAGGAGTCTAGCACTTTATCCACCACACCACCTGCTGGCCCTAGATTTTTTCATTTTTTTTAATATGAGAGAAATTGGTATAGAGGTAGATATGTGCCTGTGTGTATATACATATGTTCCCTAGTCAGCCAAGTCCTAAAAGCAATGACACCCCTGTAGCAATGAGCACACCAAGCACCCAGATTTTGGTTCCTAAATACCATTCTCCAATAAAAAGAATCAAAGCTCTTGGAAGAAACAGTTGATTCCAGGGTTGGGGTAGGGAAAGTAGAAAATGACTCTGGAACCCCTTGTGGTGCTAAAAAGTAAGGAAGTATTTAAAAAAAAAAAAAACAATGATGGAAACATGATGAACAACTGCAGGAGCCAATTTGAAGGGACTCATATTGATCAAATCTGGAGAGCATCACAACCCATTGAATAAAACAAAGGCTCATTAAGTCAACTGCTATAAAAGACAACTGAATAAATAAATAGAGAAATATTTGAGAAGTGAATGTTTTTATAATAGTAGAATTCAATCAATTATTAAATGTTGGAAATGTTGAAAACATCATTTGGCAAATGTTACAGGAAAAATTATTCAAGCCAGATTCATTAATAGATACTAAAAGCAGCAGGTAAAAGTATGATGAGTAAAAGGATATTTACACTCACATTTATCACCCTGCAAAATTTCACAAGAGCTGCTCATTTTGTAACTACAAAAAAGAAAAACAGAGACTTTGCAGTGGACATATATACCTGGCAGACACCATCTTAACCAAGTTACCATGATTAAAGGTAGAGTCTTATGTCTTGCATATATTTGCAATCATTTATTTCTTCCAAGAGCAAGAGACAGAGAGAGAGTGAGAAAGAGGGGCACCGTCAACAGGGTTTTCATTCTGCAATCCACCCCTTAGCTTCAGCCAGCCCCATTCATGGGCAAACTTGTGCAGGCCCATCACGTACAAGACAGTATCAAGACATGAACCCAAGATCTTCCCACATGGGCCCAGGTGCATTACTGTTGCACCACCACCTGGGCTCCTTATGTTATACATATACAGCCAAATAAAAACACAAGGAAACATGTACACTCTTACACAATCATAAGAAAGATACATACACATAAATGCACAAGACTAAAGATATCTTGATAATTGAGTGAACAGAATTGGCTATTTTGAATAGGTAAACTGGTAAGAACAATAAAATTGAATTCAGTACCTTAAACAAAACTTCCCACCCACACAAATACCCCATTTTCTCACAGTAGACATGTACCTGAAAAGTTCACTGTATTTAAAATTACTACAGAAACTGACTGAAGAATCATAAGATAACTGTTCCTTCAAAACAAATCACCTACTGGGACCAGCAGTTAGCGTAATGGCTATGTTGCTGGACTCCCATGCGATTTGAGTTCCGAAACCGGCGGCTTAAACTCACACTGGGCGCATGTGCATGCGTACCCAAGATTCCGAGAGACGAATAGAGGAGAAGGGATTGTGGCGTGGCCATTCCCCTTGGGGTGATTTCTCGCTTTCTGTCTCTCTGTCTCTGTCTGTCTGTCTGGCAAGCGCACTCGCCGTATAGCAAAAAACTCTCAAAAAAAATAAGCTACCACAAATTACAGTTGTTTATAAATCTGTTTATATATTATGATTGCAAAAAATCATATATCTGCAACAGTAATTGCTTTAGATGGTTTTCAAAATTATCTCACTCTATACAGATACACAGAGATTGAACTCTGATCATTTTATTCTTTTTTTAAAAGAATTATTTCATTTAACTTTATTTATTTATTTTAATTTGACCAGAGAGCGACAGAATGAGAGAGAAAGAGAGGGAAAGAGAAAGTGAGAAAGCAAGCCGCCAGGTCCAGGACTCGAACCGCAGTTGGCCATGTGGGAGTTTAGCACCCTTAAACACCATGCCATCTGCCGGCCCTGATCTTTTTATTCTAAGTCCAAAGTTCTTTCCATTATACAATGCTGTGTGTCCTAAGGCCAGAGGAAGATACGTAACTCCATTTTCATTTGCATTTTATTTCCTGTGACAAAAAGTAGCAAATATGCAAGTACTTTGAACACCAAATACATTTAGTATAAAACACATACAAAGAAGGCAGTATAAGATAGTCATTAAGGGCAAAAGCCTTAGAAGCAAACTCCCTGGATTCAAATTTTCCAGCTCCCCAACTTATTATTTACGTGCTTTTTGGCATGTTACTTAACCTCCATGATTTGTACTTCTCATCTGTAAAGTGAGGATAATAATGTACAACAGTCCCCCTCTTATCCACAGCTTTCCTTTCCTTTATTTCAATTATCAATAGTCAAAAATCATTAAATGGGAAGATCCAGAAATAAACAGTTCATAAGTTTTAAATTGCACACCATTCTAAGTAATGTGTTAAAATCTTGCTTTGTCCCACTCTATCCCATCCTGGACCTGAATCGTCCCTTTGTCCAGCATATCCATAATGTATATACTACATTAGTCCCGTAGTACCCACCTCACTTTTTTTGATCATCTGTCCTGGTATTGCAGTATTTAACGCTTATTTTACTTAATGACACCATAGCAGGGATTCTGGTATATTGTTATAATTGTCTTATTACATTATTAGTTATTGTTAATCTCTTACTGTGCCTAATTGATAAATCGAACTTTATCATATGTATGTATGTATGTACAGGAAAAACATTGTTTATATAGGGTTCAGTATCATCCACGCTTTCAAGCATCCACTGAGGGTCTTGGAATAGCTAAAAGGGAACTAATGTATATACCTCATGGGTCTGTTGTGAAGATTAAATATGATAACATATATGATATTATTAGCACAGTGTCTGGCATATACTAAACACTCAAAAAATGCAAAGACAATGACGACAATAATGACAAATTCTTCCTATGGAGCAGTATTATTTCACGCACCATGTCTACAAACCACACTACTACTCTTGATGAATTTTTGCAGCTGGTCACAAGGAAGATAGTACATTTAAATTAGAGAAACCTATTCACGCTACTGCATAAAAAACAGCTTAGTAACATTGGTATAATAGGAATAGCATAATTTTGCATACTCCCCATATCCATATCCATAAATCTAAGTGCATATCTTACTGACAGTAAGTCAGCACTACTATAATTAACTTTACATAAAAAAGTTATTTCCATCACTGGACATGACCTTTTCAAATTAAAGCTGCCTTTTTCTCCTATTGCTAGCCTTTCTGCATAACGGTTACTTTATTTCACCTAATGAACACTCTAAAATCATCCATGTATTCGTGATATTCTAATTTATTATAACTTTAGAGATTTTTAAAAAATCACTTATCTATGATAAAGCAGAGCAATTTAAGTAGCTATATTCTTCTTTATATACAAGCTCCAAAACTAGACTATTTCAGTCAACAATCAGGTCATTACCACACCGTTTTACTCTAGAAAAGGTCATCAATATCCTCGATACTAGTGTGGAGAGCAAATTCCATACATATTTTTGAGATGATTAAAATATTCACCTAACTAGGATATTGATGTGTGTAGCAAGAGAAAAAAATTCTGGTTTTAATAGAGACACAATATGACGGGAAAATAGGGTGTCAAATTTTCTTTGAAAAATTATACAGGAGGAAAAAGGAAAAGAGTTTATTATTTCATGAATATTCAGTGTTAGTTTAAGAATCCAAGAAAATAAGCTTGCTCCCAAATTTTTTTCAGTCATAAAAAGCAATCTCATTTTAATATAAATTTATGTAATGCAAATTGATGTGCAGTGTTGCTCTACTTAGTTGTACAATTGTTATCTGGTGCACATTTATTATTAGCAACATTAAAAGACAAAAAGAGAAATATTTAATTAAACGGTCACAGTATCTTTGCCCCTGGGCCAAATGCCATAAGCAGTAGACACAAAGTTGGGTATTTCTAGTTAACTATTTTCAGGAGCATAATTGCAGTTTTATTCAACAGTCTGTATGTAGCATTATTAACTAGGTAAACCTTAGTCTATTAAGGTGCAATTTTAAATCAATTATCTACTTTGATGTAGGAAAGTTATAGCATGTATGATTGATCATATTCCATACGCATGGTTTTTCAGCAGATTTGCCATCATAATTATGTTGTGCTTAGAGTATTACGAAAGTTCTCATACCTTTCTGAAGGATAGAAAGAGGGCAATGATAGAGCATTGCTGAGTGCTATAAGGAAGCTAACTTGAAAGTGGATTCAGTTAACTTATAGCAGCTGCATATAAAGAACTGATAATCACTCAGCCTTGTGAAGGCCTAAGCCATGAACTCATAATAAAGTGTTTTGAAAAACACCCATTATGATCATTCAAATACAACATTGAAATAACTTGTTGCACTTATTCTTTGTGTGTAAATGAAATTAAGGATGATGGGCTTCGCACTGGAGAGCATTTTCTCCACAGTCATTCATTCCTTTACAGCTACTGTTCATCCCCAGAAGGATAGTGGGTGGGACTACCCAGAGACACTTCTAGGAGGTATATTGGGGTTTTAATTCTACATTCTGAAAACTGAGTAGAACTTTTTGCTCTGTCACCTCATATGAACACCCTGACCCATTCTCCTTTGAACTAGAACACTTTCCTTTGGAAACAAGAGATTTCTTTTCCTTTAAATACGATGGGCAAATTCTCCATTTGTTCAGGTGCTTTGGTGAATTAAAAAAATAATAATAAAGTAAACAAAAGTCTGTAATTTTAAAAAAAGACTCAAAAGATCTGAAATCTGTGGACGGCATTTATAACAAGGATGTCAGGAGAAAGTCAGGCAGTGGCTTTACTACCTGAGGTGGGGGAGGGGGGGGGTTTCAAGGTGTTTAAGGAAAGAGCAGAGAGGAAGACTTCATCTGGGAGTTTAACACTTTCATAGAAGCTGGATTTTAGAAAATCCAAACATTAAACTATAGACAAAGTTTTAAGAGTGCGTGGGCTGGGTACAAGCAGTGAAAAGGTTAGCCAGCAGGCAGGGAAACACTGGAGGGCGGAGGGTGGGGAGGAAAGTTTTAAATACCCAGCAGAGCCTAGTGATCCCTTAATATGCGTCCCCCACCCCAGGCTCTGCTAGCTGTAGGAAAGCTAGTAGCCCTATTTTTAAACACTGAAACCCTCTCCCTTGGACTTCAGAAGGCTTGCGTTACCAGCATTATAAATACTGTTTCTTCCTAAACAAGTGAAAACAAACTGGAACTTCCTAGCCACAGCCAAGTAGAAAGGACAGTAAAGGGACAAAAAGTGATTTCAGCGTTAAGAGTGCGGTGTTGTGGGGCAGCCGGGTGGGGTGCGGGGTGGGGGGAGAACTTACCGCAGCCTCTGCAGGCTGCCCCCAAAGACTCAGGGCCAGTAAGAGCAAGCCGGCAGCCTGGCTGACTTCACGCAGTTTCATTCTTCTCCAGCTCCCGCAGCTCCTTCAGCACCCGCACGAAGTCCCCGGCTCTCTCTGACCAATTGACATAATCTCGAGGATTTATTGGGAGAGCTAGAGCCAGAGAGAGACAGCGAGGGTGTCCCAGTTGTACCGGTCAGCTTGGTGAAGAGAAAGAAGCTTTTTAAGAGTAGAGGTGGGGGAGAAAAAAGAAGCTACTCTGCCCTCCCCCCTCCCCTCCCCAAAGCCAGGCTCTCGGGAGCACTTTTCCCTTCTGTCCAGACTTGCAAACTTTTTCCTCACTCAAGTCCTACAGATCTACTTTCCTCCCTCTCTTCCCCACTGCACCGCCCCCCTCCCCACCAGCACTGGGGAATTTGAGTATCACTCCGCCACAGCTTCAGACTGCACCAGCAACCTGCGAGGGAGTGAGGCTCAGTTATTTGGAGGAGGGAAATTTCCAAGCTAAGTTGATTGAGCACCACGAGTCCAACTGGGAAGCTTTTCTTTTCGTTCATTTGCACCTTCCCTTGATACTCTTCTTCCCTGACCAGTCCCACTCTCATTGGTGTGAGCACCAAAGTCAATTACAAATAGACCTGAGCTGGGACTATTTTTTTAGCGGATGGATCTCAGAGACCGTGTTTTGTTTTTATTTTTTTTTAATTGTTAATCATTAGAACCAAATTTTGGTCGCTGCTCCGTGGGCTGTTGGGGTTTTTTGACTGCCAACTCTTCGCAGGTCAGAGTTTCTACATATAAGCAGAACATGTGAAATTTTTGGAAATATATAAAATTTAATATGGTTACAAATGTAGTAAAAATTGAACATATGTATGTGAATACTTAATTTCTATTACATATACATTAGATTTGGGAGCACTCAGTGTGTATTAGTAATTATAGTATGGTTGGACGCTATTATAATACAGTTATCTTTTTATTTAGCTACATTAAATATATTTAATGTTTACCTTCTATATTGAGCTCACACAAAACATATTGATTCTCATTGCAGTTGTGTTGCAGAAGGTATTAAGAGCGGCACATTAAATAACTTTACTGCGGTCTCCGTAGAACTACACAAACACCTAACTGGCAATATTTATGTGGAGTTGCGGAGTTGGCAGTTCAATGATGTCTCCCAAATAGACTTGAATGCTACTTTGACAATTCTGATATGCAGGTTATTTAAAGTACCAAAAGGCCCAGAAAATATGTGGATTCTTAGAACATCTTTCAGGAATTTGCTGAAGAATTTTCAGAATGTTATCTTAGCCACTAGGATTGATCACTTTTGTATCTTCCAAGGTTTGGGATCTATTGGGGGGGAAGCTCATCCTTAGGTTCTACTGACTTTAGAGTAGATTTTACAACTCTAGAAATTCACTCCTCTCCTCAAACGCTTAGTGTACAATTATCTATGAGTGTTGTCTGCATTCGGACTTGGTGTGCAAAGCCACTTTGGGGTCCATCTGTCTATTAGGAGTCGCATGCCCAAGTTTATGTGTAACTTAACAGAAGTTTATGGAAGTGTATGATGCATAGTTGCTTTGGTTTTAGTATATAGGCCTCTAGGGGTCCGTCTGTAAAGCTATGGAGATATTTAAGACTGTAGTGTGTAAAGGTGCCTGAATGTGAGAAAGACAACCGGCAGCCCAAGGTAGGGGGGATGATTGACGGCAGGCAGCCCCGCCCCTTTCCCCTCCATTCCTTCCTTTCCTGGTGCATGGAACTATCTCCTGAGTGCTAGCGGGCACCGCTGAGCTTGTTTCCCTTTGGAGCACTTCTCATCTAAAAACTGAGATAAGCTTCTTCCGTACTGGGCCATTTGGGACCCTCCCCTGTCCTGAGTAAGGAAGCTGCCGCCAAGCATCAGCGGAGCCCGATGAGCCGGGGCGGCGGAGCAGCTTAGCAGTCTCCGGGGACCCAGCTCCGGAGGAGCCGCAAGCATGCACCCTGGGTGAGCTGTTGCTGCCCTTAGTTCCCCTCCTTTCCGACTTCGGGCTACTTTGCCAGGCCACAACTATACTTGTACTTCTGTCACTGCAGAGAAAGAGGGAGCAGGCATCAAAAAGGGTTGGTCGGTGAAGAATATTTCTGGTATTTACCGGGAGACTCAGGACCCCGGAGCCTGGAGAGCCATAATACTCACTCACCCTCCCTCTGGTTTCAGGTTTTGGCTGTTCCTGGTGACGCTGTTCCTGACCGAGGAACTGGCAGGAGCGGTGAGTCTCTTCTCCGGACCCTTTTCCCTCCTCCTCCTTTGATCTCCCCATCCCCAACTCTTGTGTTTGTGTTAGGGGTTTACCGAGAATTGCACCTTCAAATGGAGTTCACACCACTTTCCTTTCCAATGGGAGTTAATGGGGTTCTTGGAGAGGACCCTGTCAAGCTAATGACTTTGGGACCCATGCATCTTCTTGTCTCAAAACTTCATAATGCGCTGGGAAAATAAAAGCAGAAGACACTTAGAGACACACATTTGTGAGCCTCTCTCTTCCTGGGCAACTTAAGATAACTGGCATCTGCTGCCTTCCTCTGTATTGATTTCCAAGGCAGAAGAAATGTAATTTTCTCTGATCTACAAGAACATGAATTAGCACACAAGTTTGAGGTTGGGCGGAGAGCACAAAGACTTGAAAATAAAGCGAATGTTATGGGAATTAAACTTGAAGTATTTCAGGGTCCTTTGACAGTACCAGGTGACAACATCTGGGTTCTTTAACTACCTGAATTGAATTGATACCATTAGATGATGTTCAATTTCTGCCTGATGTTTCCTTTTACTGCTCTTCTGTGTCATCAGAAAGCTAAAGTGGCTTGGAAAAAAGTTTTCTAAAAGTTAACATTTCTTAAACTATTTACATAATATCCATCGAATCAGCTAGGGACTGCAGGCAAGGGAATTTCTGTAAACACCTGGTCAAGAAAAGTTTAATGGGTCCCAGAAAGCAGAGAAACTTCCAATGGGTTTACTAGAATAATTTCACAAAGGTGGAGTGACTTGAATAATCAGAGATATTGCAGCTTTCCCGTCCCACTTAGCTACTTATGCTGGTGAAAATAAAGTTTTAGTTAACCATTGAGTTCAACTATGAAATTGTTCAACTACTGAGTCCTATTTCACTGCTGAATTAAAAAAAAAGAAAGCTCTTAATAATAGCCAAAGTCATCCATGATATAGATTACAGATGAATATATTTTCCAAATATTTATCTTGTGGCTTTCAATCATTTTAATTTATTGGCTCTGCTTTTAATATTTGAAATATTTTAAAATATATTGTATAGAACCATATTTAATTCAACCTAATAACATCACCTAATACATTTATGAAAAACAGATTACTTTATCCTGGTCTATGATGTCTTTAAGAATAAAGTGAAATGCTTTCTCATATGAAGAGAGGATGATAGCAGAAAATTTGAATTCTAATATCTTGTGACCCCTTAACTCAGAACATCAGCTCTTATGTAAGGAAAATTCTAGACTTTGTAAGCAGAAATATTGATCTAATGCTCTGTGCACTTTTCTGTCTGATTTTTCCAGTATACAAGTTTAGTTATGTGGTAACTTGAGGTTCACTACTACATTTATTGAAAATTGCCAGGTTTTGATTAATTAACAATTTGTCCAGGAATCTTGCCAGTTTAAAAATAGCATGCTTAGGCAGAATACTCTCTAGCAAAACTTTTATTTTCAGACTCTGGCTGATCTTATTCAGTATACTATTGGGAAAAGCACTACAGTTCATTCCAAATAACTGAAGACTTCCCCAACACTGCATCCTATCACTGGATATCATTTAAACCCGTTGGAGGATGATGATTTGAATCGATGGAAGGACTGAAGTGAGTCTCCAAAATCAAGCACTGTTTTGGTGTATGGGTTTTAGATTCTGTCTCAGTGTTTTACAATATCTCCTGCTATGTCAGTATAACTGACCCTAGTAAGATTAAAATAAACTTTAAGATCCACTGAAAATAATTTTTGTCTTATTTAAGTCCAGAACTGTTTCTTTAAACAATTGTTCACTTCTGCACAATATTGTTGATGTTATAAAGCTATGTTATTTGTTATGCTGTTTTCACTGTATTCACATCTACATTGTCTGGTTCTCATCTTCTATCTTCAAGTCTAATTTGTCTTCTGGTTTTGTAGTGTTTTTTATCTTTCAGGTGGTTTTAGATATTTGAATTATCTGTACCTTGTTTGATTAATACAAAGGATCTTCAAAAATTCACAGAAAATGGGTATTATGAAAAAACTATGCATGGATTTCAAAATAATTTACACTAAAATAAGCTCTTATTTTAATCCCATTTTTTCATGGACTTTTTTTTTTCTAGAGGTTTTCGCTATAGGGCGCGTGCACTCGCCACACAGAGAGAGACAGAGAGACAGAAAGCAAGAAATCACCCCCCGGGGGGGGGATGGCCACACCGCAATCCCTTCTCCTCCATTCTCCTCTCGGGATCTTGGGCACGCACGCACACATTCCCGGCATGAGTCTTAAGCCACCGGGTCCGGGATGCGAACTGCGGACAACTACATGGGAGTCCAGCGACATAGCCATTACGCTAACTGCTGGTCCCCTTCATGGACTTTTTGAAGTCCCCTTCTATTGCTGAAAATAGCTACTATAAATAGACTAACAAGACTATGTTGTGCTTCACTATGAAGTCTTTTTATTGTGAGAATTAAGTGGCCAGTAATGTAATAGTGGTAAACATGTAAAGATAAGGTCATATAGGTGCTTTTGAACTCTTTCTGTTTCAAAATTTATAAAGCAGTTCTATATAAAAGAATGGAAACTAAATTTTAAAATCCAAGATTAAAGTATGAACTTTCATGAAATTTATTTTAAAGGATTGATGGTCTTCATTCAGGTGAACTATTTGTGCAACTATCTGAACGAGACAGAGCCTTGGATTTCAAAATAACTGTAATGGTCTCTGATTATTAAGCATGTAACTACCAAAGGGATTGTGTTAAACTAATCACAGCATACAAAGATTTATTTAAGCATGGTTCCAAACTCCCTAGAAGTTTGCTTTCTCAGACAATAGTGGTCATTATGTTCCTTAAAAACAGGATGTTATTAATAATTATTGTCTGAATTTACTTACACTGTGTTAGAAAACACCTAGAAATATCCAAATCTCACCATTGGCCTGTGTGTCTAAAAGATAAAATATATCCCAAAGTAGTCAAAGTCTTTATGTTTTCTTCCCACTTTTCCCGTATCCAAGTGTACTTTGTTGAATGGCTCTAATACAGTTGAGTATTACTTAAAGTCAAAAGCCTAGTGGGAGACTTATTTGAGTGGGGAAGAGAGTAAGGAGAGAAACCATGTCTATTGTCCTTTCTGCAACAAGCATAGGTAAAAAGGCCTTTAGCCACATTCAATTCAAGGTCTGATTAGAATACCAACTTGTTTATTTAATGTTGCAAGTTGCCCAGGTTGACCCTTTCCACTATGTTTTTCACAGTGATTATAGCAGTCTTATAGTTGTAAAGGAGTTCAGAGTTAAAGAAAATCCCTTCTTATTCTAAAGATTGTTAAGAATATTTGCCTTATTTGAGTTTATGTGTCTATGAATTGTTAAAGTAGTCTTCTGCTTTACCTGTTAGCAAATATGCCATATCAGCTAGCTATGAATAATTACAATATGTAACGTGTGTGTGTGTGTGTGTCAACATGAACTATATCGGGATGACTGAGGATGCTGATACAGATATATGAGTACACAATCAAGTGAATCATCAAATGACTGTGTAGCTAGATAACATATGGATGATAATATATTTACATTATTGATAGGTTAAATACAAGTACATTTTTATTTTTAGAGAAATATTTTTGCTACAGGGCATGTGCACTCACCAAAGAGACAGAGAAGCAGAAAACAAGAAATCACCCCCCAGAGGGGATGGCTACATCATAATCCCTTCTCCTCTTAGAATTTTGGGCACACAAGCACACATGCCCAGCATGAGTTTCAAGCCTCCAGGTCAGGGACTTGAACCATAATTGACCATGTGGGAGTCCAACACCTTTTCCACTATGCTTCTCACTGCTCCCCAAATACATTTCTTAAAGAAAATAGGGAAGCAAAGCATTAATGGGACAAAGAAATGTGTTATTATCTGTTGAAGATATTTTATAGTTTAACCAACTGGACTAGGGAGAAATGTTCACATAGTGAAATATTCACTTTATAAGCTAAAAAAGGTAATTGTATAAAAAAAGAAATAAAAAAAGAAAAAAAGAATGATTTTTATTTAATTTTATTCATCATTACTGGATTTTTGTTTTTCTTTTTATTTGACCAGAGAGAGAGAGAGAGAGAGAGAGAGAGAGAGAGAAAGAGATGGAAAGTGAGAAAGCAAGTCACCAGGTCCAGGACTCAAACTGTGGTTAGCCGTGTGGGAATCCAGAACACTAACCACTGCCACCTGCCAGCACCATCCCCAAATACATTTCAAGACAGGAAAAGAGAGCATAATAGAAGTTATTTAATATGTTACTAAAAAAGATGTGTTACCATATCACAAGCTTTTGTGTGTGTGTTTTCATTTTTATATTTCAATATAATTCGTCTCTCTTGTAATACTATATATTTTATTATATACCTTTATATGTATTATTCTAAAAAAGTATCCATAGTCCTCACTAAACTACCAAAGTAATTCATGGCATTAAAAAATAATCCTAAGGGACCAGCACGTGACATGGTGGTTAAGGTGCTGGACTTCCACATGGCTGACTATGATTCGAGTCATGGACCTGGTGGTTTGAAAATCATGCCAAGTGCATGTGCGTGTGTGCCCCAAATCCTGAGGAGAATGGAGGAGAAAGGATTGTGGCGTGGCCATCTCCCAGCGAGTAATTTCTCACTTTCTCTTTTTCTGTCAGACACACATGCCCTACAGCAAACAAAAACAAAAACAAAAACAAAAACAAAAACAAAAAAAACAAAAACAAAAAAAAAAAGAAGAAGAAGAAGAACTCTAACCAGCCTGTGGTATGGTGGTTACGGTGGCTGGATCTCACATCATGACTGACTGCACTGCGTGATTCAAGTCTTGGATCAAGTGGCTTGAGAAACACACTGGGTGTGTGTGTGTGTGTGTGTGTGTGTGTGTGCCAAAATCCCAAAAGGATAGAGAAACGGAGAAGGAATTGTGGTGTGACCATCCCCTTTTGGGGAGTGGGTGCTTTGTCACCTTCCCCCTTTCTCTCTCTGTCTCTCTCTACAAGTACACAAGTCCTCTCAAAAGAAAAAAAAAGAGAAATAAAAGAAAAAGAACCCCCAGCTGACCCAGCTGGGATGGCTGGAAACCATACAGAAGATTAGATTTTGGTTCATGAGTCAATTTGTATACTCCAGGTGCAAATGTGTGCCTCTGATCCTGACTGTGAGAAAGGCTTGGGAAGGTGGTCCTAGCATGGTCTTGGTGGTCCTGTTGAGGGTGCTTTTCTCTCTCTCTTTCTCTCTCTCAATACACTAAAAAAAATCCCCATATTTATGCAGCTGTTTTTTTTTTAACTTTATTTACTTATTTAAATTTGACCAGAGAGGGACAGAGTGAGAGAGAAAGTGGGGGTGGTTAGAAAACAAGCTGCTGGGTCCAGGACTCAAACCACAGTTGGCCATGTGGGAGTCCAGCACCCTTAACCACCATGCCACCTGCCAGCCCCTATGCAGTTAGTTTTTATAATAAACTGTCAATTTCTAAGGCTTTTTCAGGTATGAGGGAATTTATGTTGTTGACTATGAGTGCCAACAATCTTAAATTTTAGGCATAGTATACAGTCTACAGTAAATGTGCTTACATATTCTACAAGCTCATAGTGAATCCAGATCACAGGAACAAAATATACTTCGCAGGCTGGTCCATAGTACACTGGTTAAGCGCTGTTTATTAGGAACTACAACCCACATGGCTGACTGAGGTTCAAGCCCCAGCCCTCAATGGCTTGAAAATGTGCTGAGTGTATGTGCCTGCATACCCCAAATCCCGACAGGGTGGAGAAATGGAAGAAAAAGGATTGCAGTGTGATCATACACTACTAGGTATGCTTTCTCTCTTTCTCTGGAGTGAGCACATACCCTCTGACAATTAAAAAAAATACACTATTGCTCTAATTACTTCATTAATAGAAGAATGAAACTGATTGACCTCAATTATTAATTCGTACTGGTTTTTGCTTGCTTAATTATAAAGATAAGTCGGGGCCAGCAGGTGGCACGGTGGTTAAGGGCACTGGACTCCCACATGGCCTACTGCTGTTCAAGTCCCAGACCTGGCAGCTTGCTTTTCACTTTCACTCTCTCTCTCTCTTTCACTTTATCCCTCTCTGGTCAAATAAAAATAAATAAATAAAATGAAGCTAAATAAAATAATTATAAAAATAAAGAGTATAAAGATAAGTTTATAATTTCACTGCCATACTTGGAATATAGGTTTCTCTTTTGCTATATAGATAACAGGACATATATACATAAAAAGAAAATATTGTGGGGCTGGCAGGTGGCTTGGTGGTTAGGTGTTGGACTCCCACATGGCCAGCAGTGGTTCGAGTCCTGGACCTGGCAACTTGCTTTCTCATTTTCCCTCTCTCTCTCTCTCTCTCTGGTCAAATTAATAATAATAATAATAATAATAATAATAATAATAATAACAGCAATAATAGTAATAAATTGAAATTAAATATTTTTTAAAAGAAGAAGATATTGGGTCAGCTTGTGGTGTAGTGGTTAAAGCAGCTGAATCCCACATGGTTGACTACATGGTTCAAGACCTGGACATGACGATTTGAAAAGCATACTGAGCACATGTGTGTGCATGCCCAAAACCCCCAAAAAGGGGAGATATGAAGGCGGAATTGCCACATGACCATTCTCCATGGGAAGGATGCTTTCCTCTCTCTCAATCTCTGTCTCTCTCCAGCAAGTGCACATGCACACTTATAAATTAAAAAAAAAAAAGGAAAGCACCAAGCTATCAAATCCCTTTTAGTTGACTGAATGTCCCAGTGAAGCAAATAACAGGGTTCAGGGTTTCAACTTGTTTTAAAATCTAACTAAATGTTAACAGAAGACTTGATATGCATATTCAAGGGACAATGATGTTGAGAAAACTGGCAAAGAGCAATTATCCACTCTTACATTCTTTTTTCTTTTTAGAAATATTTTATTTAACTTTATTGATTTATTTACTTATTTTTTAATTTGACCAGACAGGGGAAGAGAGAGAGAGAGAGTGAGAAAGGAAGCCACCAGGTTCGGGACTCAAACCGCAGTCGGCCATGTGGGTATTCAGTGCCCTTAACCACCACACCACCTGCCAGCACCCACTCTTACCTTCCTTAATTTATTTCTCTCCTAGAATTTCTTTTTTTCTTCTACAAACAATGTTGAAAACTCATCCATTATAAAGACAAAGAAAACATAACCAAAGCAAAACAAATAAAAAAGCTTTATTTTTCTTAGTAGCTCTAATTCCCTCAATCATATTACTGTACCATCAAATTCCCAGTGATTGTCCACTCTTCAACAATCATTTACCATTCAACCTATTGCGGTCTAGATTGAGCCTACTCCACCAAAACTTCCCGCTGTGTTATTTGGCATTTTTCCAATTATTCTGAAACCTCTTTTTTTATCTTTGATTTCCAGGACATTCTGTCTCATTGGTTCTCCTTATAGTTTTCTGATCCTTTTATAATTTTATTTTATTCATTTAACAAATGTGTCTTAAGCAACCACTATATTCTGAGTAGTCTCCCAGGCACTAGTGACAGTGCTGAACAAGTTAGGCATAATCTTTGCTGTTAGGGAACTTATATTCTTCATCACTCCTTGGTCCTAAAATAGTGGTTTGTCTCATCATTTCATTCTTTGCCTTTGTCTTGCCTTTAGTGGTTTTAATTATGCCCTGTATACATGGATGATTGTCAAATCTGTATCTTCAGCCCATACATCTCTTTTGAGCTCCAAATTTGTATCTCCAATTGCCTACAAAGCCTTGTGCCTGTCTCTCAATGGGTTGATATATACAATGCACTTAAAACAGTGCCTGGAGTTTAGTGTGAGCACTCAACCAAAGCCAACTCTTATTATTTTTTATCACCCCAAACATAGTATACCGAAAGATAGAATTGTCTTCTAGTCCTTCCCAGATACTCAAATCTACAGTGATCATTTTTATTTTTGTTAAATGTTATAACCATCCACCCGGTTTCAGCAAGAAACTAAAGAATTAGCCACCAGCTCTCATCTCCACACTTTTCAACAAGTTTTGCTAATTTTATCAAAACTCTGTAGAATCTGGCTTTTCCATTCGTATTCTATTGGTTCCAAACTTTATCATCATACATCAATAGCTTCTTAACTGAGTTTTCTGCCTCCTAACTCTATTCTTTTTAAACTTATTTTATTTATTATCATTATTATTTTTTAATTTGCTTTACAGCATGTAAGTTCACTGGAGAGAGACAGAGAAAGAGAGAGAGGGAAAGTGAGAAAGCAAGCCCCTAGGTCTAGGACTTGAACCATGGTCAGCCATGTGGGAGTCCAACACCTTAACCACCACACCACCTGCTGGTCTCCTGACTCTATTCTAATCTCTACACTGTCACTGGAGTCATTTTACAAACCATAAACCCAATGTTATCTCCTGATTCAAAACTTTTGACTGATATGCAGTGTGTTCATACTGGGAAGATTCATTTTTTCTGCTGTGCAGATGTACAGTGATTAAACGGAAAAAAAATAAGAAAAAATATTGTTTCCAAAATAAATAAATAATAAAATCTTTGTTGATTTTCTCTTTCTTCCTGGACAAAATACACACTGCTTGGCATGGCACATTTAAGGACCTTTCATAATCTGGCCCAAACTACCTTTTCAGCCTCATGTCTGTGATCTTCCTGCCACCTTTACTTCCCAGATTTGTAGTGTATATTACATTTCATTCAGCCTGAATGTCTCACGATTCTCAAATAATTTTAGGTTCTTAAACAGCTCTTTGCTTTTGGATATGCTTGTCCCCTCTGTCTGGAATATCATTTTCCATTGTCTCCTTTACCTATTGAACTCCTACTCAAGCCTTAAGACTTAGGTCAAAGGTCTTTTCCTCTATGAAATTGCCTCAGATGAATTAATTGTTCTTTCCCCTGTGCTTTCAAGGTTCTTTGGGCCTCTTTGGTAACACTTACCAGGTGGTGGTGAAATTCCTATGCTTATGTGACTGTGTTTTCCTTTTCAACCTTGTACTGTAATGTCCAGGATACTGCCCAGAATATCACAAGTGATTGATAGATGACTTTCAAATGAGTAAACAGATCTACTTCTGATGTAACAACTGCTTTTTCCCTGTCTGTCTTAAGAATTAGGAATGTTTACCCAGCTGCAGTGCTGCAAGTGGTAGGATGCCACTGAATTAAACTAAAACCATACAGAAGGCCCCAGATTCAGATCTCAGGAAGACTTGAACACACTATGCATGTCCCTAATCCTGGTTACCTGGAAAGTGTGTGGGTGAGGGAGTGGAGTCATAGCATGGTGAGACCCTATCAAGTGTACCTGTCTCTCTCCCTTTTTCGAGGAAAAAAAAAAAGGAAAAAAAAAATAAAAAGAAAAAGAAACAAATAAACTTAATAAACTTTTAAAAATTACTAATGTTAACTTCAATAACAATTATTTGATAGAAAAATAACAATCCTGTTCAATAGTGTAATGTTTAAAGAAAGGGCTTTATTGTCTGAATGGTGCCTTTGCCCTCTGACACTTCTTAGCTGTGTGACTTAGGGCAGCTCATTTTATCTTTCTGAGACTTAATTTTCTTATCAGTTGTAAAAAGATAATAATAATTTCCTCCTCAGCTATTATTATGGGGGTGTTGTTTAGTTTTTGGTAGATAATCGATGTGAACATACCAAGCACAAGGTAAATTCCCATCACATCCTCCAGCCTCCACAAATATCTTTTTTTTTGGAGAGATTTTTTTTGTTTGTTTGTTTTTTGTTTTGTTTTGTTTTGTTTTGCTATAGGGCACGTGCGCTCGCCAGAAAGACAGAGAGACAGAAAGCAAGAAATTGCCCCCCAGGGGAGATGGCCATGCCGCAATCCCTTCTCCTACATTCTCTCCGGATCTTGGACACGCATGCACAAGCGCCCACCGCCGGGTCGAAACTCAAACCACGGTCGACTACATGGGAGTCCAGCAACATAGCCATAGCCATTATGCTAACTGCTGGTCCCTATTTCTTTTAATGTTGAGAAAATTAAAACTTACTCCAAATTTTGGCAAATGTTGTATGACAAAATGAGAGAAAGGTAAAAATGTCAGAGAATACTCTCATTTGTAGATTGTCTAGAACAATGGTCTTATTTCTTAACTGTCCCCTCCTTTCTTTTTCCCACCTCTACCACTATAATATATTTTCTAGTGTTTAAGGTTTACCAAGCACTTTCTCATATATTACTTCGTTAGTTATCAAAGATTACCCTGTAGAATATAGGTGAGTATCTTCAACACAGAGAGATAAGATAATTTACCAGAGATCACAGATCCAATAAGTGGCAGAATTTCATTAAAATGCACTGCATTTTGCAATCTTTCTAATTTAGGCTTTTAATCATCTCTTATCTGGACTCTCTACAACAGACTAGATTTTTCTTCTGGTTTCAGTCTTTCCACCCCTTTTCTTGATATTCATGCTCTCTGTAAGCACAGGACTTATCCTAAAACACAAATAAGATCATGCTACTTGAACATCTGTGAAAGCTCTCTATAGCCATCATCATATGGCCCTGCCTACCCATCCAAACCGCATTTTCTGTTGTTGCTCTCATGTAGCTGATGTTTAGATCACAGTTACATTTGTGATGTTGGCTCAACATGCCATGCATATTTATTCCTCATGCTTTTCCTTCTGTTTTTCTCACCCTCTGCCTTCCTTCTGTCTCTCCAGATGAACATATTATCCTTCTCTTAAGGACCAGTTTAGTAAATATTTTTCTGAAGTCTCAGACCTCTTCATTGTGTCCTTTTGTTTCTTGCTGTATTTCTGTTTTCACTCCCTTAAGTGAGTATTTGTTTAGTGTGTACTATGTGCCAGGCATTGTAGTCAATCCTCTTATAGGAAGGACTCTATCAAAAACTAAACCAGTATTGTCAGAGTACCTGGGGTAAAGTAGAGGGAAGAAGGTAGAACATTTTGTGAGATGAGAATGAGGGTGGAGGAATAAGAAAGGCTTAACAATTCTACAGCATCATATTTTTATTTAATCTGTCAACCAAAACAGAAGGCAGAGATATAATAAGTAAAATAAAAATGGTTTATTCAAGGTATGGTTTAGGACAAATTGCCTGGAAGGAGAAAACTTCTGGTTTTCCGGACATGTACCCATTCAAATGGTGACCAAGAAAGCTGGTTTACGTAACAAAGAGAAGGGCAAGAAAATGGGAGATTACAAGTTGATTGTCAGGAGTTTACATTAGTACATTTAAAATAATGCAGGCAACTGATTGACCATACCATATTCTTTGCATCGGGACTCAAAACTAAAAAAGTATTATAGATTTTACAATGTGACCCTGACTGTTTTTTCATCCTGCTAGTCTTGTTTACTGTCAACTAAAACATGCCAGTAACCCCGATGATGTGGGGCCTAACCAAAGTCTCAGGCTTATGCTTTACAAGGGCTTTAAGATTTGTATCCTGCAGACTGCTCTGAACTGCCATTTTCCCCACAAACCAACACATTTGTTGAAATACCTCCTCAATTTCAGAGCATTTGCCTAATGCCCGTGCTGTGGTATATTTCTCTGTGTGGGGTGTGATTGGCATTGTAGTTAGAGCAGGACACTTACTCTGTGTCCAGAACTCTGACAAATGCTTCATGAATGAAGGACTCAACTCCTGTGACATATATCTACTCCTACCAGGTTTATAAAATTTTGACAAGCTGCAAGGCATGTGTCTATTTTTTAGCAAATTTTGGATTCTATATTTAAGTCTGGCAATCCATTTCCTGATTTTTCCCCTCTTTCTAATTACTTATAGAGTGCTTATAAAATAAAGAACTCCAATTTTGGAGCCTAATATTCCTAGGTTCAGATACAGGCTCTACCATTAGAACAAATCACTAAATATATTATTAGTTGTATAATTCTTACTATTGGCATTGTTCTGCCCTTACTGTGATTGCCTCTTTACTAGAAATGGGTGGTAATCCCATTTGGGGAGGAGAGGCAATTTAGAGAAAATCCCTTAATTAGTTATTGGATTTGTTTTCAAGCTTCCTAAGGAAGAAAGAGAATTATTAGTATGCTTGTTCCAAACCTCCAAAGCCACTTTTGCCTCTGCTGCTCCATCCTTATAACTTCCTATGGAGACTTGGGTCCCAATTAAAGATTGTTTCTGAAGATATCTCCCCAGGTATCTTTGAAGTTCCAGTTCCCCTTTGTCTAACAACAATAGAGCCAGTTTGCCATTGTCATCTGATTTAGTTTGCTTATATTGAGGGGGAGTTGGTATTATTCAGTGGAAATTTTCCTGGCCATAAAGCTATACAACACTTACCTTAAAGAGTACGTTTTCGGGGACCAGCAATTAACGTAATGGCTATGTCGCTGAACTCCCATGTATTTGACCCGGGTTCGAGGCCCAGACCCGGTGGCTTAAACTCACAATGGGCATGTGTGCCTGTGTGTGCCCAAGATCCTGAGAAGAGAATTGAGGAAAAGGGGTTGCGTCGTGGCCATCTCCCCCTGGGGGGTGATTTCTCACTTTCTGTCTCTGTCTCTCTCTGTCTTTCTGGTGAATGCATGTGCCCTATGCCAAAAATCTCTCCAAAAAAAAGAGGGAGTATCTGGCCTTGAGGATGAACTGGTCTTTTGGGAGACAAATCTTCTCTGGTTTATATAACAAAGAGAAGAGTAAGAATATTGCCCAGAGTTAATATTTGTACATTTAAAGCATGTTAAGTAAATGAAAGTTAACTGATACTTTTCCTTGCTCTATAAAGCTTCCAGTAATTATGTTTCCTTATCTATTCTTCTGTGAGTTTAGCAGAGCCCTTAAAGATGGTGATAAACTTTAGATTTATAGGATTTATATTATCTTTGAGATATGATTAGGTTGCATAAAAAGTACCCACCATACATGTCCAAAGATAAAAATGTTGATGTTGATAATGAAGAAGAAAAGGATTTATTGTAATATTTTTCAAAGTTTATAGCAATAGACCCATTACCCCCAAATAAAATTTCATATGACTCCAAAATAAAAACCAGACCAAATGTATTTTGCTACTAAGTCAAAATGTTTAACATTTACTCCTAAAGTCAGTAAGAAGAGACTGAAAAAAAGCATAAAAATCTGAAGTTGAAAGCTATAGAAATCTTAGTCTCCAGTTTATTTCTGTTTCATTTTGCTTATACAGTCTTGAAAAAAATTCTGATGCATCCAAATGAATAGTGAACATCATGTGGTGAGGACTTTTTGGTTTAACACTTAATCTTGCCATCTCAGGATACACTTAAGTTAAACAGACAGCCAACAAACATGTATTTTTGGTTTACACACAACTCTTCTTTCTGTCTTTCAAATGCGCGTGCATATACTTGCACACACACACAAATGCACACACATACAGTATACATTAACATAATTAGTGGTAGCTTCTAATGTGTTAATGTATACTATGTAACCTATTTGAGCAGTACATGCTTTGATTTATTTCAGTTTAAAAATAGTTGAAAATATATTGCTTAAAGAAAACTAAGATACGATCTTGTGCAATAGTTAAAGTACCTCTACAACATTAAAGCACTGAATTATATAGTGATCTGTCATTAAACTTCATTGGATAGAATGAAGTTCTATAGAAAGTAAGAGAAGAAAGAGGTCAATATGGATTGTAGTTAGGGAAGGCTTTAACAAAACTCTGGTTTGTGCTGGCCCTTAAAGGAACAGTAGAAAACTGATGATAAATATCTATACCTGTATATTCTAGAATTTTCAGAACATCCCTGATTTCAAGTTTTCTTTTCTAGGTCTTTATAAATGTATTTGTCCGAGTAGATGACTCATCTTTGCTTTGAAAATGTATCTTTTTACTACTGGGGACACAAATTGATCAGAGAGCATGAGCAAAAATAGAGAAGAGAAATCAGGACGCTGCTAGCCTACTAGTGTAGCGTCTGAAAAAACTGGATAAAGGGGGACCAGCAGTTAGCATAATGGCTATGTCGCTGAACTTCCATGTAGTCGACCGTGGTTCAAGTCCTGGTGACCTAAACTCACGCCAGGTGCATGTGCATGCATGCACAAGATCCCAAGAGGAGAATGGAGGAGAAGGGATTGTGGCATGGCCATCCCCCCTGGGGGGGGGTGATTCTGCGCTTTCTGTATCTCTGTCTCTGTCTTTCTGGCGAGCGCATGTGCCCTATAGCAAAAACCTCTCCGGGGGAAAAAAAAAAAAAATTGGATAAAAGCACATTTCCTCTAGGTAGCCATAGTTCCGAGTCATGCTGCATTCCATGATGAGAGTAAGCAGGCTGACTTTAGCCCCCATTTGCCCCTTCAGTCAGGTTTCCTTTTGCAGTGAACCCTATGAACAACCCTATGAACAACTGCTGCTCTAGCAGGAATGAATATGGTCGAGCGGAGGACAGTGAGAAGAGCTATCTGGCTAAAGCACAGGAGGATTACTGTGGAGGTGAGGGAAATGACTGTGGATAATCGGGACAGGGTCAGGCTAGGAGAGACTCCATGTTGAGGCAGAGAATTTGGCTTGATTGAGTGGGCATGTGGGTACTGTTACAACTTCTTAACCAGGTGAAGGATAAAAGTAGTGATTTAAGAGACTCGTATATAGAGGAGCCATCGGGTGATGTGGTGGTTAAGGGTGCTGGACTCCCACATGGCCAACCATAGTTTGAGTCCAGGACCTGGCAGCTTTCTCACTCCTCCCCTCATCCTGCTCTGTCCCTATCTGGTCAAATTAAAAAATAAGTCAATAAATAAATAAAGTTAAATAATTCTTTAATAAAACAAGAGAATAGTATATAGAGGGAAGAAACTAACGGCAAAGATTTGATTATAGCTAAAGAATTTTTTAAAATTATTTTATTTAACTTTATTTATTTATTTTAATTTGACCAGAGAGAGACAGAGAGAGAGAGAGAGAAAGTGAGAAAGCAAGACACCAGATTCGGGATGCAAACCACAGATGGTCTCATGGGAGTCTAGCACCCTTAACAACCACGCCACCTGCTGGCCCCAAGCTAGAGGATTTATAATAGAAGTGTAGATAGAGGTAGGGATAGATACATGCAACATACATATATCGTACATACATATAGAAAATTCTTGGTCATTACATTTATGTTATATGTGTGTGTGTGTGTGTGTGTGTGTGTGTGTGTGTGTAGCGTACAGGGAATTATATATACAGGTAATTATCTGTAATTAAAAAAGTGGGAAAGACCCATTGATCATGTCTATATTTCCCCAAAATTTCTATCAACAGGTGGCAGAAGCCAGGGGCATGTACATTCCATAATCAAGTTGTTAATAATGAAAGACTCTATTTAGAGAAAAGTTACTGTGGGCTAAGGGCTGGAATCAAACCATTAGATCACATTCAGAACTTTCTCTGCTATTTCCTAGCTGTTTCTATGTGGGGAAGTCATTTTCACATTTGTTGTGTCCCACCGTTTGTTCTATTTGTGAAGTAATACTACCTACTTCATAGAGTTAATAAGATGTTTAAATGAGACAACGCACATAACACTCTTAGCACTGTTCCTGCCATTCAGTATGTGTCAATTAAATCTTACTTAATATCATTATTACTGATGTTATGGTTACTGTTAGGAACTTGACACCAACCATTTCAATTCTTCCATTGGTGCCTCATTTCTTCTGCTCTACTGCTCAATTTCCGAATCCAGTTCTCACACTCCACTAAGTAATATAACCTTCTTGCCCTTATGAAGTATCCACATATTTAAAGCCACTTGTACAAGTATTATTTCCTCAAAGGAAGCGTTAGTTACCTGAACCCCATTTAGGATTGCAGTGTGGTCATCCTCCCAGTGGGTTTTCTCACTCTGTCTCTCTGTCTCTTTTTGTCTCTCTGGTGAGCGCATGTGCCCTATAGCAAAAAATCTTTCTAAAAAACTTTTTTTAAATAGTAAGAATAAGTGGAATAAAATAAATGAATAGTTCTTAAAAAATAAAAAGAGAATACCTACATCATGGCTGTAAGGATTAGCTATTTTATCTCTAAAGTAACTAATTGTTATATGTGCTCAATAAACTTTAGTTGTTATTAGCAGTTAATTATACCTCTGTGGTATGTCTCGTCGTCTTCCAACTTCCTGATTAAAGATGGCACTAATAGTCAGAGGTCATACCATTGATTCTTAAGTTCAAGTGAAGACTAGTTAGCCTCACGTTATAAAGGGATATATATGTTTAATTTCACCTCCCAAAACTTATAATGGTATTCTCAGCCTGGTCATCTTTAAGGGCCTCAGAGGATAAAAAGGTAATTCTCCTGTCCTTGTGTATTCAGCTTTGCCCACTCTGCTTCTAAATAGTCTGACAAATGAAAGCGGCAACTCTTTATGAAGGACACCTGCTTGCTTCAAGCTGGACGGGGGCCAGTTATTCTGGATGGGCCATTGAAGAGCCATATGACTTTCAGTCACTATTTACTTGGAACAGAGTGAGAGGAAGGATTTATATCAAGTTACCAATCCCCTGAGCCTGCCCTGTCCTAAGCTGTCCTCTTTATTTTTCATGTCCACTTTTAGCTGCCAGTAACAGTGACATACTTCTTTTTCATATTCATAATAGAACCTTACAGTATTTTAAGGCAGAAGCCTCTGAGAAGCACCAAGGCTCTTACTGCAGCTCATCTGTCCTGAAAAACAGCTACAGAAACCTGCCAATCTTTGCTTTTGTTAGGATAGAATGCTTGACTTCATAACTGCCATCCATTTTCTCAGGATAAGGTAAGATATATTACCATTACAAACAACTCTCCAAATCTCAGTGACTTAAAATAACAAAGGTATATTTTTCTTGTTTACATTACATGTCCATCATGAGTCACCTGGGGGACATTATGTGGTCCTCAATGTAGGACCCAGATGGAACAGCTGCCATCTGGAACATTGCCTATTGTTGTGGTAGGGGGAAAGAGAGCTCTGGAGGTCTTGTACTGGACTACAATTAAATCTTATTTCTGGGTAGGACATGTCACTTTTTCTCATATGTCATTGGTCAGCCTTGATCAGAGGTCTACTAGGGACCAGGAAGTGCAATCCTACAGTGTTTCCTAAAAGTGGAAAGCTGGAATTATTCGGTGTGCAGGACTAATAACCCCCTCATACTCCTACTTAAGGCACCCTGTGTAGAAAGAAGTTTCTGGTCTCTCTAGTCCTTTCCCTTTCCCATAACATCTTGCTAAGTCACTTCCCTTCAATTTCACCCATTCTTCTTTCCTTGTTTCTGCAAAATCCAAGCAAGTTCTTGTCAGTTTGGTAATTTTTATGCATACTGCCAGCTGTGTTAATGCAAGGTGTTTTTTTCTTGATTCGAGAATCCCTTTTATCCTTTTGGTATTTCTGCAGATGCATATTTCAATGATATAGAGATATTGATTTAGAATGGTTTTGTTTGAATAAAAATGCTCTCTTTTTGACTCGTCCTCACCTCCTGCTGTTTATTGTTATGGTAACGGTTAGCTTTAATTCTGTGATCCTGTGACCATAAAGATGAGATTAAATGACTTTCCCAAGGGTTTGTAACTACTTGGTATTAGAGAAGCCTGAACTAGAACGCAGAGTTTTTGACTCATACATCATTTGATTTCTTTTTATTCGGCCAGGTCCTATTATAAAGAAAGTTGTATAACTGATGGCAGTGTTATTTAGTCCCAGAGACAACTGGTAACAACAGAATCTGGTCTTTAATCTTAAACAAAAGGAATTTTCCATTTAAATGTCTCCTTTTGACTATTTTGATAAACTCCATGTCATAAAATCAAATTGCTAGGATTCCTACGACAACAAGCTTATATTCTTTCTTGAAACAAACAGAAAGCTGTCCCCAAATGGATCAGTGAGGTGATCTGACTACGGTAAAATGTAAATAAATAAGAATTTTCACCACCTCTGCTGCATCTCAATCTACAGTAAGGAATTGTACACATTATATTGTTGCATGTTTGTTTCTTACTACAATAGTATTTACTGGGTCGTTGGGAAGTCACAATGCATTTTTGCATAGAAAAATACATCATGACTTTACAAACAACCTATAGCATATCAGATAATCTTGAAGGAATAAAATTACAAATGGAATCAATAACTTTGTGAGAGCTTCACTGCATATGCTGTGCCAACCTGTCTCTATCAGTAGTTAATTTTTTATGACATGTTGTAGGCTCGAGGCATGTGTCATTTACTATAAAGTTCTTTAATGATGTCTTTTGTTTTAACCCAATTTTCTACTTTTTAACCCAATTTTCTATTGATAATGGCTTAAGGAAAGGCCCTACCTAATAAGACTGACTGAAAATCAATATGATAAAAGAGGTATCTCTAATATAAGGCACAGGGTTCTTTTCAAGATATCAACCAAATGTGACATGGATTGTCCATAGTACCTGCAGCTACCAGGAACTTCTGCCCAGGCTGTAGTTGAGGAATACAGCATTAGATTTGCATGTAGATTCAATTATAAATTGTACATTAGGAGGTCAGTGATTAAGGTGCTGGACTCCCAAGTGGTCGACCACGGTTTGACCTTAAAACTCACACCGGGCATGTGTGCATGCATGCCCCAAATCCCTAAAGGAGAATGGAGAAGGGACTGAGGTCATCTGCCTGGGGGTGATTTCTTGCTTTCTGTCTCTCTGGGAGTGCATGCACCCTACTAGTCCCCCCCAAAAAAAAATTCAAAAAAAAAAATTGTAAATTAGGAAGAAAAAAACTTTTCAAACAAAGCTATGCAGAAATGACTAGAATAATATTCTTAATTGTTTCAATATATTGTTCACTTTGTCCTCTGGCACTTGGTGATCTGGATTTTATTCTTCTGGCACTGAAATCTGGGATTTTCATTATATGTAGAAGCGCAAAAATAGATTTGCAAAGACACTGATCATTAGTGCAAAGTTGAAGCCAATTTCATTTATGGTATACTTGTCATGACAGAAATAATATTTCATAATATTATTGGAATTTGTTTTTTCCATGTATATTTAATATTGAAATAATATTTTCTTATGGTCTAGTTTCTTATAGTCATTTAAGCACCAACCTGACCTTTTCCTTATGGAAAATTTCATACATGAACAAAGCAAAAAGAACAGCCCAAGGAGGTCTTCAAAAAGTTCATTGAAAATGCATATTATGGGAGCTAGTACATGGTGTGATGGTTAAGGCACTGGACTTTCACATGGCTGACCTTGTTCAAGTCCCAGACCCAGCAGCTTGAAATTCATGCCGGAGCATGTGCATGCATGCCCAAAGTCCTGAGAGGAGAATGGGGAAGAAGGGATTGTGGTATGGCCATCATCCCTGGAGGGTGATTCCTCACTCTTTGCTTCTCTGTCCCTCTCTGGTGAGCATGCATGCCCTATGACAAAAAACACTAAAAAATAAATACTATGAAAAAGCAATGCATGGATTTCAATATTTTTGCACTGAAATAAACTTGCACATGAATTCTGTTTTTTTTTTCCATGAATGTTTTGAAGTCCCTGTGTAGGAGTCCACGGTCCTATCACCAAGTATTAACTATCAATATTATCAAATTGTGGCCAATTTTCTATGAGACCTTTATGAAGATAATCATAATTATTTGCATTTCTTGACTACAAACTATTTTTAATACCTTTTCACTTTTTAAAAAAATATTTTTGGGAACCAGCAGTTAGTGTAATGGCTATGTCGCTGGACTCCCACGTAGTCGACTGCGGTTCGCGTCTCGGACCCGGTGGCTTACAACTCACGCCGGGCACGTGTGCGTGCGTGCCCAAGATCCCGAGAGGAGAATGGAGGAGAAGGGATTGCGGCGTGACCATCCCCCCTGGGGGGTGATTTCTCGCTTTCTGTCTCTCTGTCTGTCTCTGTCTGTCTGGCGAGCGCACGCGCCCTATAGCAAAAAACCTCTCCAAAAAAAAATATATATATTTTTAAAAATTTGCTATAGGAAAAATAAAGGGGGGTGGGGGGACCAGCAATTGGTGTGATGGCTATGTCTCTGGACTCCCATGTAGTCCACCATGGTTCTAGTCCCGGACCTGGTGGCTTAAACTCACACCAGGCACGTGTGTGTACGTGCCCAAGATCCTGAGGGGAGAAAGAATTACAGTGTGACCATCCCCCCTGGGGAGTGATTTCTCGCTTTCTGTCTCTGTCTCTCTCTGTCTTTCTGGTGAGTGCACACACCCTACAGCAAAAATCTCTCCAAAAAAATTTGCTATAGCATGAGTGTACTTAATGGAGAGAGACAAAGAGAGAAAAGGAAAGTGAGAAATCACTTCCCATGGGGGATAGCCATGCTGCAATCCCTTTAACTCCATACTTCTCCCCAGATTTTGGGCACACAAACGCGCTTTTTTTTTTTTTTTCATACTTCTTTGTCTAGGACTGGAACTGTGCTATCGGACATGTGAGATTCAACTGCCTTAACTATCATGCCACGTGGCTGGTCCAATGCCTTTTCACTTTCTATGGCAACCATGTTAGACTTTTAAAAAGTTATTATTTACTTAATTTTATACATTATTACTTAATTTGTTATTGTGCTCACTAGAGAGAGACACACAGGGAGAGAAGGAAAGCCAGAATGCAAACAGCTGGTTTGGAACTCAGATGATGGTTGGCCATGTGGGAGTCCAGAGACTTAACCACCATGCCACCTGCTGGGACCAATATTAGGCTTTTACATAAGGAAAGATCATTTATTAAAACCACTTGAAAATAGTATCCGTAGCATTCTTGCAAAAGTGAACCACAGATGTCAATTTCCTAAGATATTCTTAGAGACAAGGGGAGCCAGCTTTCTTCTATTAGCACCTATTCATTATATTAGAGCATTTAACATCTAGAAAAAGTACTACTGCTTCTCAAACTGTGGTCCGACAACATTTGGGTGTCAGCAAATCTGTTCTTGGGAATCCATAAGTTTTTTTTTTTTCCTCTCCTGAAAATATTTTTTAAATTAATTAATTTACATTCATCCTCTAAGCATTGTCACAACATACAAAATACAAAATGTGGTTTCCAATCTAGAATACACTGCATAGTGGCCTAATCATGCATGTTATCACCAACTATTTTCCATTTCTAGTTTATATATATATATATATATATATCACTATGTCTGACCCTCTGCCCTTCCCACCCTCTTCTCATTCTCACACTATCTCTGGTGTCTGTAGTTGTCTTCAATGCCTTTTCCCCACACATTTTATTGATCACACAATTTCATAAATAATCTGACTACTTTCAATAGCAAGTGCAGCTGATAATTTCAAGAAAAGCAGTTTTGAATTGGTAAGGAAATTTTCTTGAAATTTAAAGTCTGGAAACAAGTTAGTATTCTGTTCAAATAGTAGGTACATGAACCTATTGACAGCTCAAGACAGGACAAAACGTCTTAAACCCAGACAACAAAGCCTAGAAGAAAAACAGCAATATTTTAGTCAAGTCACAGAGTGCTGTTTCACCAGATCAGTCTCATATACTTAATCTATCTTCTGTTGTGGTTCGATCTTCCCAGTTGAATTCTGGGATATAATATTCAAATCAAGACTTGTGCCTATGATTAAGTTGACCATTTTCTTAGTTTTTGAGCTCTTATTTCTGTGTGTCTGCATTTAATTTTCCTGACATAGCACTCCCTTGAGAACTTCGTGGAGATCTGGTCTGATGCTGGTAAATTCTTTCAGGTTTTGTTTATCTAAGTATGTTCTTGTCTTTTCTTCCCATATGAAAGATAATCTTGCCAGATACAGTATTCTTGGCTGAAATTGCTTTTCCCTTAACACTTTGAATATATTTTCCCATTCTTTCCTTGCTCGCATTGTTTCCGATGAGAGGTCTGCTGTTAGTCTGATGGGATATCCTTTGTAGGTAACTTGCCGTTTCTCTCTTGCCAATTTTAGTATCTTTCTGTGGTTTTGGTCAGTCTGTCTAAAATGGGTCTTGGAGAAGATCTTCTTGCGTTGATTCTATTTGGGGTCCTTTGTATTTCTTGGGACTGGATTTTTGAGTGCCTCTCTAGGTTTGGCAAGTTTTTTTGCAGGATTTCTTGGAATAGATTATCAATGCCCTTATGAGTCTGTTCACCCTCTGGGATAACAATTATCCAGATGTTTGGAAGTTTGATGGTATCTAGTATATCTTGTATATTCTCAAATTATGGAGCAATTTTCTCAGTCTTCATGGTGGATTTTTCTAGGCCAGTAATTTTCTCTTCTATGTCTGAGATTCTATTTTCTGTATGCTCTAGTCTGCTTTTAATACTTTCAAGGGAGATTTTGACTTCCTGTGTTATAGCCTTCATCTCTAACAGTTCCATTGAATTCTTTTGTAATGTGTGTAATTCCTCTTTTAGCTCTTGCAAGAGTTTCCTCTCCTCCTGGAACTCTTCGGCTCCTTTCTCCTTTATCTTCTGCAGTTCATTGTCTCTCTTCTCTTCCATCTCTGTTAGCTTTGCCATTATGAATGTTCTAAATTCTTTATTAGACATTTCCATGATTTCCATTGAATGGTTTGTGGATGAACAGGAGTTAGTCTTTTCCCTTGAAGGAGAGGTATTTTCTTGCTTTCCCATATTTCTTGTGGCCCTGTGGTGATTTCTTGTCATCTGATGGATGGTGTGTTTCTTCCTAAAGTTGAAGTTTAATATGAGCGTCAAGGAGCATGCAGAAAAGGAAACAGAGAGAGAGAAACAACAGCAACAAAAACAACCAAGAAACAGAGAAAGAGAGAAGAAAAAACTAAGAAAAAAAACTAAAAAAATTAATATTTTTTTTAAAGAAAAAGCAAAAATTAGAAAACTGTGCAGTGAACAAGCACGCCGTGTGAAATCACTAGTTCTCAGGAGCCATGAAGTTGTCTTTAAGAAGACCTGTTCCCTTGCCTCTCCTGGGTTGGGAGGAAGAGATGGGATTATTAACAAGATAAAGGGAAAGGAGGGGCTGAAAGCTCAGAAAATGCTTTACCTTAAAAAATTTTAAAAAGGAAAAATTAGCAAAAAAAAAAATGAGAAGACAGAGATAGAGAAAGACAGAGACAGAGACAGAAGGCTTGAAAGTCTTCCTACCACTTGAGTTTGTGGCTGGAGGCTGAATTGTCAGTGGAAAATCTTTATTTCTCTTATTCCCCTGAAATCACTAGTTCTCAGGAGCCATGAAGGTGTCTTCAAGAACTCCATAAGTTCTTAAGTGTATGTATGTATTTATTTATTTTCATAGAAGAGAGACAAGTACCCTTGACAAGTCTCACCACAGTGAAATCCTGCTGGCCTTCCAGCAAACCAGGTCATAGGCACACCCACAGATGAGCCTACCCAGCATTATTAGGTTGACTTGAGATCCAAGCCTGGGGCCTCCCGTATATCTCCAGTATTGTGCAGCAGTGCTCTACTGCCTCTGCCTCTAAGGTTGGGCTTCCAAAAGTTCTTCTGTTTAAGAAGCATTGTTCAGACAGATGCCAATCTGGTAATAATCATTTTGAGTATTCACATTTATATTCATGTTGAATTCTTTCTTCTTTTTTCTTTTTACTTAAATTCTTTTTATTTTGAAGTCTTCTCTGATTTTATGGAATAGTTATAAAAATAGTAGAGAGTTCATCTATGCTCTTCATATAACTTCCCCTAATGAAAACGTCTTAACTATGGCACATTTATCAAAAGATATTTTCATTGGCACACTAGTATTATACTCTATTAAAGTAAGCTACAGGCTTTATTTGGATTTCACCAGATTTCCTACCAATGTTCTTTTTCTGTTCCAGGATTCAACACAGTCTATCACATTTCGTTTAGCATTCTTTTATTTTTAACTTACATATATTATTGTATTTAATGTGGGTTTCTGGTAGACAGCATATAGTATGTCCATTTTTTTTAAAGTTCATTCTGACTTCTCACCCATCCCTACATCCCTCTTCCCCCTTCACCCCGTTTCTCTTTTTCTTTCATTCATTGTAGGAAGAACACTTTACATGAGATCGACTCTCTTAATAAATTTCTAGTAGAGAAACACAGTATCATGGACTATAGGTAAAATGTTGTACAGATCTCTAGAATTTATTCATCTTGCCTAACTGAAACTTTACACCCATTGATTAATAACTCCCCAAGACAATCTCAAGTAGATCTGTTTAAACCATTTACATGTCTTATGCCAGTACTTGTCTTTTAAAATGGAAATGAATTACTAAAAGACATCTTCATAAAATAAGATCTAACTTTCCTATGCTAGCATTTCTCGAATAGGTCCGTGAATCTATTCTAGGGTTACTTAGATTTCTGAAGGATGGAAAATACCACCCCAAGGGAAGAACATAGAACATTTTAAGTTTTGTTAACAAGTTGGCATCAAAACAAATACACAGACCCTGTGGGTTACATTAGTTGTGCTTAGTGAACAGAATGTGGACATTCTGGTGGAACAAAAAGCTTTCCAAAAAATGTGGGATTGGAAAGTTAGTAATGAAAATAAGGATAGAAGGTATATTGGAACTGGATTATTAGTTTTTTCTTCTTAATGAACTTGTACTTTAATTCTACTTTTCCTCAAACTTTCTTTATTTGCTAGAGGTCACTTGTGCTCATCAAAGAGAGGGAAGGAGAAAGTACCCACCAGTGGGGTGTGGTTATGATGCAATCCCTTCTCCATTTCCCCCATCCTGTTGGGATTTGGGGCATACACACACACCTGCCCAGTGTGTTTTACAAGCAACTGGGGTCAGGATTTGAACTTGAGACAACCATGTGGAATTTGGCCTCCTTGGCCACTCATACACAGGGCTGGCCCAAAACTATATAATTTAAACCACAACAAAACATCTATGGTCAAGTTATTTAATCTACGTTTTTATATTTTCCATTACTGTGAAATCATTTTACATGAGGCTAGAAATGTTATCTTTTGTAAAGGTGGATTCTGTAAATTTTGTAGGTCTAGTAGGAGAGTATTTTGGAGGTCATTTAATTTTCTATATGTACAATGTAGAAGCCCATTTACAAATTTATATAGGCTATACTGGTAAAATATTTTCTTTACACTTGTGTCCATTAACAAGCATTGAATTCAACAACAATTAATATGTTAGTCCTTTATTGTCACATAGAGCTGAGCATTTTATTTGGTTGTTTTTTTATTAGGGTTTTGCTATATGCCGCATGCACTTGCTAGAGAAAGAAGAGAGAGACAGTGAGAGGGAAAGTGATAAATCGTCTCCTTAGAGGGGATGGCCACACCGCAGTCCCTTCTCCTCCACTCTTCTCTTAAAACTATTGGGCACACACATACACACACCCAGTGTGAGTTTCAAGTCACCAGGTCTAGACTCAAACCACAGTCAACCATATGAGAGTCCAGCAACTTAACCACCATGCCATCTGCTTGCCCCAGAGCTGAGCAGTTTTTTTTAAACAAATTATACCTATGTTACATGGAACAATAATATGGTAGGGGACGGGTTTCTCTCTACTGTCACGAAGGCTATTCAGTGGTAATAAGGAACTTCTAGAGATATACTAGTGCTTTTATTTCTCACTTGAGAACTATAAAAGAATGAGAACATTGTTTAAGCCATTCTATGTCAATTAATCACTACTACTAATAATAATAACACAGCAAAATGATGGTGATTATACGATATGCCAGTCATTTTACTATGAACCTTACATTTTTTCAGTTCACCCTTACAACACACCAAATGCAGTAAGGTGGGAGGATTTTCCTTCCTCTTCGCTTAAGGTGCTATTGATAGCAGGCAGTATGCTTTGGTGGAAGTCCCTAAAGTTCATCTGTTTGGATTTAAAATGAGCAGTTTCTTTTTTCCCATCTAGCAGTGGGTTGCTCTGCTGTAAACTCATTCCCATATCACAGTATGAGTACTTCATCAGTGTCTAATATTTGCATGCAATTAACAAAACCTTTTTTACATGTACTATCAGATTTGATCCTGGCAAGTACACAGTGAAGAAAGGAGAATACAGTATTACACTAGTTTTATATAGTGGTGGCTAATTTTATAAAGATGGAGGCTAAGATATTTTTAATTGATCAAGGTACAAGTCTTCTTCACATCTTATGCTACTGTTATATTGAATCTTGACTCCCTTTTAACCATTGAAAGGACAGTCATCTTTTTTCTCACTTGATAAGGAGGAAAATTAATTCTCATTTACTGTGTCCTTCTGTACTCAACATGCTATCAGGCTACAATAGGCATTTAATCAATGCCATAAATGCCTATATACCTGGCTACTAAGATTTTTTACTTAACTGGATGAAGGGTTAGGAGAATAAAATAAATTTTAGGTAATGCTTTCCATTGGGTAGTATGTGGCAATTCATTAAGATATGTAATCTCTAAATGTTAGGAGCTTCCAACTGCAGAAGGGCTCCAAATATTTTCCCTGCTACTTGTCACACACTATCTAAAAGTAGACTATTTTTAGTTCATTCCTTTGGCCACAGACACACCTAGATGTTATCCTGAATTACATATCTCTCTAGAAACCACAAGTAATTCCCACATTAGAACAAATTATTCTTTTTGTTTGTTTGTCAGTCTTTGCTGAGGATTCTACTAGGGTAGTTTTGAGAGAGGTAAAAAAATTTTGGGGGGGGCCACGGATCACCACTTGGGAGCATTGTGGATGGGTATTTTAACAAATTGCTTATTATATACTTATACTTGTTGAGCATAAACCGTGTGCCAAATTCTATACCATAAATACTATCATTACCCCATTTTAAAAAATCTGAGACTCAGAGGAGTTAAATAACTTGCTTAGTGAGTGGCATAGTGGTTAAAGTGCTGGATCCCACATAAACTGTTGACCCCACAGTTTAAGTCCTGGACCTGGCGGTGGGTGCAAGTGTGTGCATGCACAAAATCCCAAGAGAAAAATGGAGAAGAGACTGAAGTATGGCTATCCCTCCTGGGGGTGATTTTTCACTTTCTCTCTCTGTCACCCTCTGTCTCTGCGATTGTCCACACCTTAATGGAAAAAAACTAAAAATGATTAATTTTTCTTTAGTTTTTAAATTTCAATTTTATACATTCAATCACATGTTACTTAGCTTGCAAAGTGAAAAATTATTAATTTTTTTTTAATTTTTGCTGAGGTTCAAACCAAGAGCTTCCTTTTGGAAGCTATCTTCCAGTAACTGACCAAGATGAGGAACACAAAGGGAAAGAGGAGAGGCACCCGATATATGTTCTCCAAGCCTTTTAGAACACATGGAGTGGTTCCTTTGTCAACATACAAGTGAATCTACAAGAAAGGTTATATTGTAAACATCAAGGGAATGAGTAATGCCCCACAAATGTTACCATAGCAAAACTGGAAGAGTCTACAGTGTTACCCAGCATGTGTTGGCATGGTTGTAAACAAACAAGTTAAGTCTAGATTCTTGCCAAGAGAATTAATGTGCATACTGAGCATATTAAGCATTCTAAGAGCAGAGATAGCGTCCTAAAACATGTCAAGGAAAATGAACAGAAAAAGAAGAAAGCCAAAGAGAAAGGGACCTGGGTTCAACTGAAGCGCCAAACTGTTCCACTCACAGAAGCACAATTTGTGAGAACCGATGAAAAGGAGCCTGAACTTCTGGAACTTGTTCACTATGAATTCATGGCATTATGAGTGTTAAAAATAAATAAACTCTGATCTATAAAATAAATAAATAAATAAATAAACAAAACCAAGGTCTAAGCCCAAATCTCCTGTTACTGATTTATCAGCGGGAATAAGAACAGAGAAGCAGGGAGGAGGAATGGAAAAGAATGTACAAATAGTTGCTAGGAAGATACCTGCCTGAGCCAAACATTTACTTAAGTTACAATGGAGACTTCAAACCCACGCATGGGCTGAAGTCCTGTGGCAGGTATTTTGGCCTGAATTACTCTAGGTAAAAACTTCCTTTCATTCAGTATTACTGGCTACTTTGGCTTTGCTTATGCTTATTCGGTTACTCTCTTTGGTCCTCATTGTTGTTTCTTAGGTAGAGTCTGAATAATATAGTCATATCTTCTTTGCATGTCTTATCTTCAGTGTGCACTTTAAAATGTTTTGCTGTAAATTTTTGCTTGTCATACAAGGCTAGCAGGAGCAAAGTATAATGCATAATGAGAGTTGCTTTTCACAACTAGTAAATTGAAAGATTGATCATTCTTCCAGAGTGAACATGAAAGAACCCATTCTCACAGGCTGAAATATTGGATAATAATACCTTTAACACTTATGTTTAGGGTATTCATATATGTTGTCCAAATCGAATACTCACCAGTTGACATGAGATAGGTAGGAATTATCATACCTATTTTATAGATTAAAGGGACTGAGAGGCTTCATGATATTAAGTGGTTAATGGTTACCTGGCTGATAGAGAAGTCATTTACAGAACCACAAGTTGAATCTGATCGTCTTCCCACAAATCCCACATTGCCTGTTCTGTTCATCCTGTGACCTGATTCATCCCATCTGATGAACAGTTTTACTGTTTTATTGCAGGCATTATCTTTGAACCAAATAAATGATGTAGGCATTAAGTCCTAAAGTAGTTGGTGGGACTGATCTAGGGGAGAGCCCATTTAATACCAGAATAATAAAAGAAGTTTTTTTGGAGGTAGTAAAATTTGAGTTGCAACATGGAATTATGTTTTACCAACTTCCCTCATTATTTTATCAATCCTGAAGGTAGGAAAGGGATATATTTTCCTGTTTCTAAATTGCAAGGGCTGTGTATAGACACGTTCTGATAGAGAGTGGTGGGTGGGTGTGGGGTGATGTCTGTAGAACTTTAAACGTATATTTACATGGGAGGGGCCAGCAGTTAGCGTAATGGCTATGTCGCTGGACTCCCATATAGTCGACCGTGGTTAGCGTCCCAGACCCGGTGGCTTAAAACTCATGCCGGGCGTGTGCGAGTGCGTGCCCAAGATCCCGAGAGGAGAATGGAGGAGAAGGGATTGCAGCATGGCCATCCCCCCTGGGGGGTGATTTCTCGCTTTCTGTCTCTCTGTCTGTCTCTGTCTGTCTGGCAAGTGCACGCGCCCTATAGCAAAAAAAAACCTCTACAAAAAAAAAAAAGTATATTTACATGAAAATCTATCAAGGTCCATTCAAATCACAAAGCACGTTATGACCATTCTGGTCTCCATTGATCTTTCTTTTCTCTGGAATCCTCTAATAATTTCAATATAAAATATAGGTTACAAATTGGTGCCCATCATTCAAATCTAGTTCAAAGACATGTTTTGTTTTCTGCAGCGCTGCTGTATCTTGGATGTAAGATTTTATTGGCTTTCTTAGAGAACGGGACAGGGCTCTGGCCCCTTGCCAGGCCCTCCAGGTGTTCTGGTGTGGTCAAATGCAGTCATACTGAGAGATTCAGGTTTCAACTGTTAATAGTTAAGGTCATATGTGGTCCATTGAGCAAGACGAACTTCTTCTTCTTCAGTGATGATATAGAGTACATTTAAGAATGGGCTCAGCATTAACCCAATTGAATAGAGAAAATAGAAAATGGCATCAAGCTTTCTGAGTGATTAGATCACTGCCCTATTATATTTCTTTCTCAGAGCATTCTCCACTGAAAGTGATTAAAGTCTTGTAGTTAACAGACAGATTGAATATAATCTTGTACTCCTCAACCTATTAGTCAGTAACTACTGAGCATAACTCTGAGAGGTTTGATTAGAGAGTTCCGTTAAAAATCGTCATATATTGCATTGTTCATGTCTCTGAATTTCTCTTTGTCTTGTGTAGTGGCCATAGACTTAACCCTCCACCCATGCACTTTGTAACAAATGACATGGGGAAAGAATGAGACCTTTAATTAGTGTCTCTTGAGAATGTGAAGGTTCTGAACAGGTCTGCACAGATGAGAACCATTAGGTATTATCCACATTATCCTGGAAAACCAGTAGTAATAAATGTTTAACTCCTATATTGCTTCAGGTTTTTTAACTCTCCGGAGTGCCATGGATCAATGCTGGGGAACCAGTTCTGAGTGGCTGTCTAGAAGCTAGGCAAGGCCAGTGCATTCTATTTCTATTTCCAAGCAGTAGAGATTGAATGTTGCTAGAAGCATAGAGATGCTTCTCATGATGGGCCAGGTTATTTTTTCCTTCAGGGTCCTACAGAACATGCTAAATTCTCTTGAATAAACAGGAGTCATCCTAGCCTCCAGTGTTACAATTAACTCTGTAAACCCGACAATCCATTGACTGTATTCTATCCAACCGATTACTTCATTTCTTCTAAAATGTGTTAAGATTAAATCTAGACTGGAATGTGGCATAATGATAAAACGTGGGGCTCAGCAAGGCTGACCCACATGAGAGGGTTCTAGATTTGTGTCTGGAGACCTCTGAATATTTAGGGCCAGAGCATGCCTAAAATTCAGGACTAGCTAAGGCTCAGAGTGATTCATGGACTCACAACCATGTTGGTTTTTTTTGTATGTGTGTGTGTGGGTGTGTGTGTGTGTGTGTCTGTCTCTCTCACTTATGGAAAAGATAAATAAAACTTTAAAAAAAGTATATCTGTCATAATCTTACACTTGAATTTTAATATTAATACTTTAACTTCGAGATTTTCATTTCCTTATTTGCTAGAGTACATGTGCTCTTCTCAGAGAGAGGGGAAGAGGAGAAAGCACCCCCCATGAGGCATGGTCACATTGCAATCCCTTCTCCTCGATTTCTGCCTCCTTTTAGGATTTTGTGCACACATGCACATGTATTTCTCAAGCTGCCAGGTCTGGGACTGTAATCATAGAGTTGGCCATGTAGGATCCAGCGACCTTAACCCCCAGGCCACAGAGCCAGCCTGAGATTTACATTTTTATATAATTTTGTGTGAAACTGTGGTGCTGACTCTCTAGGATGAAGATCTCCAAGTAAAGTGGTTTATTATTATTATTATTATCATCATCATCATCTTATATTACTTTAACTGGTATAGCAATCTGACTAGGTACCATTCAGAATGTTAAACAGATAGCGTATATAACCTACTCCCAAATTCCACCATAAGATATTACTGACCTTCAGCTTTCTTCAAACCAGAGCATATGAGTCAAATGATACAGCCTATCAAGCCATGATTAACAAGTCCTTTCCCAAGGAAATCACTTCCTTGGCTTTGATTTTTTGGCATGCATACACCAAATGAATTATATAGGACTCCAGGCTGTGATGATTTTTTAATTCTGCCAGAATTTTGTTTTATTATCTGTGACATGAAATTGAATGTGTTGTCTCCTGGGTCAATAAAATGTCTTTGTTATGCAGTAGCTGTTATGCTAACAGATATATATCCACTTGGCTTATTAAAGGGGGAGTCTTTAAAAAGTTCATGGAAAATACGTATTATATAAAAGTGTGCGTGGATTTCAAAATTGTTTTGCATCAAAATAAAATCATACTGGGACCAGCAGTTAGCGTAATGGCTATGTCACTGAACTCCCATGGAGCCGACCACGGTTCGAGTCCCAGACCCGGTGGCTTGAACTTATGCTAGACGCGTGTGCATGCGTGCCCAAGATCCCAAGAAGAGAATGGAGGAGAAAGGATTGCAGCCTGGCCATCCCCCCTGGGGGGTGATTTCTCACTTTCTGTCTCTCTCTCTCTGTCTTTCTGACGAGCACACGTGCCCTATAGCAAAAACGTCTCCAAAAAAATAAATAAATAAAATAAACTCATACTTTAGTTTATTTTCTCACAAACTTCTTGAAGTCACTTCATATACTGTCAGATTCTCTCCTTTCCTATGTCAGTGGGTTTCATTTTCTGTCACTTGAGCTTGTAGTTCAGGTGGTTGGATACCAGAATGTCACGGGAGAGGCAAATGGATTTGGTATTTTTGTCAAAATATTGAGGGCAGCTGTGAAGTGGAATGATAGATGCAAGATCGCCTACAAATAGAAAATGGCCCCCCAAATGGCATATCACCATAATGCATCCTTACTATTCACCCCTGCTTCTTCATTCTTTATGAATATATAGCAGTCCTAGATTTAGTACTACGTTCTTTCACATAATAGGCATAGACATATTAAGCAGTGAGAAACTGTGTTAGACTTTCCAGTGAGAAGATTATAAGTAGAAACTCATGCTAGGGTGTGAGTGGATATAAACCTTTTATTATTCTATGTTGTATGTGATCCTCTAACTAATATAATTACAGTGAATAGTAATAAAGTAATATTTATATACAAAATTTGTTTTTGAAAGGCTAGATAAGTCTACAAATCTACTTACATCATCTCTCACTTTTAATACTGAACAGGCATTTTGGATGGATCCCAAAAGATATTTCCTGCTTTTCTGTTAAAACAAACACTAATGCTATTACTCTTGAGTCTTTTCTTTTTCCCTGATAAGACTTATCACTGGCCCCTTTTCATTCAGCTATAGATATGTTTTGGTGACAATGCTTATTTTAGCCTTTGAAATGTGGCCCACAGCATGATAGCACCCCAATGGCCTCCCTTGCATAGTCTCTATAAATCTCTCTTCTTTCCCTCTGATACCTGGCCTGTCTTCAACATTCAGCACACCCTCACTTCACCAGCAGTAGAGGGTAAAAAATAAAACCATGGAATTAAAGAGATATACTGAAATACCTGCAGGTTTTGCAATAAAGCTCAATGTTTTCAGCATTAACTTTGGCATGTACAGGCATTCTGGATTCACAGGCTTCATAATTACAGTTCTAAGCACTTTAAGTATATCTCGCTCTCTTTTTTTTTTTCTGCAGCTGTATTAGAATATCCTAGATAAATTAAATAAATAGATGACCTAGTACATTTATCTAACCCTCTGTTTTTTAAGCAGGTGGGAATAATGAAAATTGTCTGGGTACCAACTGGGGGTTCTCTGGCCCTTTCACTATGGCCTTCTGGAAATTCACTTCAGTACTTCCCTTGTTGCTTTATTTATTAAATGGAGATAGCGATATCGATCCTGCTCACCTCACAGAACTGTAGCCAAGTTCCCACATAATAGTGGATGTTTACACAAGGCTTCACACAAATTTAAAGTCTTATTATTTCAGACATTTCCCTTCCTTATCACAGAGGAAACAAAATCATCTACCTCTCTCTATCAACTGGCATTGAGAAAAAAATAAAGGATAAACTTATTATCATAACTATCGATTGTTCCTGTTGTTTCCTTGCAATTTTAAGGCATTATCCATTTACGAAGTGAAAAGTAGCTCCTTAAGAAAACATTATGATCCTGCTATCGAATTGGGATTTATTGGCAAGATTTCTAAAAGAAGGCAGTCACTGGTATCTGCCATAGCCAACCTCTGGACCTTATCTTTCTTGTACATTAATCACAAAACTGAAGTGCAGTTTATTTTTTGTTTACTTTTGTTGTGCCAAAATTCTTCATCTTTGCAGATGTTGATTACTTCACAATAATCAAACTTTACAACATTTAACAGCTTTTTGTGCTGCCTTAGAATGAGTTGATATCCAAACAGATAATAATTACAGTTCAAGAAATGATTGCTATCCTACATGGACTGATATATAGTCTGTTTCAGAGTAAACATTCTGTCCGTAAGCTTAAAAAAAATAAATCTTTTGTCATTCCTGTGAGATGGAAATTGAATTCTTGATGGGAACGCCACTTGAGAAAATGGCAGTATGAGATACTAAAATATCACAGATGGCTGGAATCATGCTGGGGAGAGTATAGAGTAAGCCTTTGTTCACTCTAAAATGGTGGTAATCAGTTGCCAAACAGACATTTATTGATGACATTAATGAAGGCATTAAGGGATGAGGTAAGTTATATTTAAGTGTTAATATTCAGTACTTCCCTTAAAGAAACTGACCAGAGATGACCTTTAATATTTCTTGATTCTGTCATGTTTTATCCAAAAACTAAAAGCAGCAGCTAGCAAATTTTATGTGCTCATTTATTTATGGGCTTATTTTATGGCCCTGTGTTATACATCAGAGCCAGCCCATAGCCTGGTGGTTAAAAGACCTGTATCCCACATGGCCAACCATGCAGTTTCAGTCCAAGACCCAGTGACTTGAAAAACATGCTGAACACCTTGTGCCTGCATGCCCAGACAATGTTTGGAGAGATTTTCCATGAATCCAGGACTTTAGTTCCTACTCTTGAGATGGAAACCTTCAGAAAACATACTGATCACTTCCCAAACAGCCTCGGACCTGCTGCTTGACAGTCACTCGAGAAACTCTTCAATTTCAGTTTCTCACCTTCCCAAGGGATCTTTCTAATTGATAACTGGAGGGGGATCCTAGGGACGACTTCCAGGATCAAGCCTAGAATGAGCTGCTTGACATAAACAGAAGGGTTAATCCTTCCTAATTTAGGGGAAACATTTTTTGGGGTAATCTCATTAGTCCTTCAATGAAAAGGTAAAGACCTTCCTCCACTCTTGTTCATGTAGTGCAACTATTGTCCTTGAAGGGGCATAGCTTTCAGCAAGAGAGTTGACATCCAACCAACCAACTCTCTGGCTAATGCCTTTCCAACTTTTTTTTTTTTTTTTTAGATTTTTGTCATTCGGTATGTGCACTTGCAAGAGAAAGACACAGAGAGGGAGAGAGGGAGAAATCACCCCCCAGGGTGATGGTCACACCTCATTCCCTTCACCTCCATTCTCCTCTCAGGATCTAAGGCACACACACAAACACATGTACCTGGTATGTTTTTCAAGCCACCAGGTCCAGAACTGAAACCGTGGAGTCAGCCATGTGGGATTCAGTGTCTTAATCACCACATCACCTGCTGGCCCTCATACTATTTTCAAGGGCCTTAAATCCTAAAAAAGAGCTTTTATATAACTAACTGGGAGTGGGTGTGTGGTTGAGTTTGCTGTTTGCCATAATGATTAAGATCATAAGCAGGTACATTAACAAAATCTGAGTTTCATTTCAACTCCTACTGTGAGAACTCCCACAAGAGAATTAACTCCTTCAAACTTACTCAAATCTGAATTTTTGCACTGGTAAAATCATATAATAATTGTCCTAATCTCTCAGATTGTTTAAAGGAATAAACGAAATAATACTTTCGAATTACTTAGCATAGTAATTATTTGATTACTTGTGGTAGTTGTTCCCAATACCATAGTGTCATTGTGATCATTATTATAATAAATAATAACTTCCCTTCTTTGTGATAATTATAGGTTTCTATAAAGCTCTGTTGGCCACAGCTTGGGAGAATGCTAGATTTCTCTCATATTTGAGCCACATTTTTTTTTGTTGTTGTTAGAGGGCCCAGAGAAAGACAGAGACAGAAAAAAATAAAGAGAGAGAGAGAATCCCTGCAATCCCTTTTCCTCTATGTCTCCCTCCTTTTGGTATTTTGGACATTATGCACATGCCCCTGCTCTATTTCTCAAGGCACTGGGTCTAGGACTCCAACTGTGTGCTTGCCATGTGCAATTGAGCTGCCTTAACACCAGACTATGCAGCCGATCCCAGACCAAGTTATTTCTCTACAAGTTAATTATGTCTTCTGCATGTACAGTCTGCTTAAAGCTAGGCAGTGCATCTACAAGGTTCTTAGCTATGGAAACCAAAGGCCCTGAACATTTTGCTTAGGCTGCATGTCTTCTTAATTTCCACAGTTCCAAGGGCCGGCAGGTGGTGTGGTGGTTAAGGGTGCTGGACTCTCACGTGACCAACTGTGGTTTGAGTCCTGGACCTGGTGGCTTGCTCTCTCTCTCTCTCTCTCTCTCTCTCTCTCTCTCTCTGTGTATCTCTGTGGTCAAATTAAAATAAATTAATGAATAAATAAAGTTAAATAAATAATTCTGTAAAAAATTTTCCACAGTTTCAGTCCTTAAATGATCTGGACCAATGGTTTTCAAAAATTTTAAACAGTGGGACCAGCAGTTAGCGTAATGGCTATGTCGTTGGACTCCCATGTAGTCGACCACAGTTCGCGTCCCAGACCCAGTGGCTTAAAACTCACGCCGGGTGCGTGTGCGTGCGTGCCCAAGATCCCGAGAGGAGAATGGAGGAGAAGGGATTGTGGCGTGGCCATCCCCCCTGGGGGGTAATTTCTCTCTTTCTGTCTCTCTGTCTCTCTCTGTCTGTCTGGCAAGCGCACGCGCCCTATAGCAAAAAAATAAATAAATAAACAGCAACATATCCTTTTTTCTCCAAAGGAAAATATACACAGAACTACAATACTCAAAGGGTATAAAAGCAATATCTTATTAGCATGAAATTTTTTATAATTTAGTACCTATGATATATTTATATATAATTTTCAGTGCAAAAAAATGAAACTAAGTGCTAAGAATGACATTTGTAGCTTTTTGCCAATGTCTATAATTAAATTTGTTCCTGCATTTCTTTCTATAGAGTAGTGAATAAAATTCAAATAGATATAGTGAGCAAATGCCTATATATTTTGTTTCTTTGTTATAATAACTGATCTACATGTTTAAAAGAATACTAATATCAATAAGTTTTTTCTGTTTCCTAATATAAGCTCCTTAACTTTCTTGAGCCTTGCTTTCCCTGTTTGTAGAATAAGAATCATAATAGTACCTATCTCAGAGGGTTCTTCGGATTACATAAGATATTATATATAAAATCTTTGAGGAATTTGACAGACTTTTCAGAATGCTTGGCATGTAAGCAATTGGTAAATATTATCTGATACTATCAGAATCATCACTATCCGCAACACTATCTGTTTGAATTCCTTAAATCACACAGAAACAGAATTGGTAAATAGATTCCTTAGCTCATTGCATCTTCATTGCCTAGTAGGAAACAGTTTTTTTAAATGTGTCTTACAACATTATAAAATGCTTACTTTCAAATGCCCATCTCTGTAAAATTCTATATAGTACACAATTTGGAAACTGCTTGTGTAGAAGTCTGACTAGGTCTCTGCAAAGTTCTTGCCTGGTAGATTATGACCTTTATGAGAGCAGAAGCTATATTTACTTACTTGTGTATTCCTTGTGGTGCCTGAGACAGCAGATGTGTAAAAATATTTCTTGAATTATATTTGGATTCACTTTTCTGGATTATTATACTTTTTAGAGAGATTTTTGCTATAGGGTACATGTGTGCTTGCTGGAGAGACAGAGACAGAAAGCGAGAAATTACCCCCCCCACACCGCCGGGGAGTGGCCATGCTGTAATCCCTTCTCCTCCACTCTCCTCTCGGGATTTTGGGCTTGCATGCACATACTCCAAGTATTAGTTTTTAGCCACCGGATCTGGGGCTCAAACTGAGGTCCAATCTGGGACTCAAACTGAGGTCCACTCTGTGAGAGTCCAGTGATATAACCATTATGCCATCTGCTGGTCCCACTTTTCTGGACTTTAAAGATGCTTTCCAATCACCTTTCTGTCTAAAACGAAATTTTCTTTTTGTTTCTCTCTCCATTTTCTCCAACATTACTGTAATTTAAAAAATTGTCTCCTGAATCTATGATCCCAGCCTTTTGATGGTAAGGAATTCTTCAGTTCCTTGGTTCCTCGGCTGCAATTTCCAGATTCTGAAGTCCTGAATATCCTCTCAGGAATGTAAGCAAGCCAGTAGTGCTCAAGTCACTAAGGTCATTTCCCTTGCATCTCAAACTATAGTATGGGGTCCTCTTGAGAGTTCGTCATTTAGCATTCATCTCTCATGAGACAGGCAAGAGACATTTGATTTTGGACGTGACAGTTTCTGGTTATAACTGGTTATAAAAGTCATTCTTAGCCACAATGTAAAAGTCATTAGCAGTCATAGAAAAGTAACTTTATTACACATAATTTGCTCCCAGAGTTGAGATTTCTGATAGTAAAAGTGCAGATATCATAAAACCCTAGCAGTTGAATATTAATATAACATGTCCTTACATTTCAGTTATTGGATTTAGATTGACATTGTTAATTAGTCAGAGGGGCTGGCAATGGCACAGTGGTAAAATATGATGCTCTGTGAGGCTGATCCACATGGAAAGATTCTAGGTTTGCCTCCAGGAACCTTTCTGGACACACTTGATGTGTGCATGCCCATGATCCTGGGTTCATAATCAGAGAACCCCTGCCTTCCTACCTCCATTTCTTCATTATTTCCTTCCACAAATATTGTATCACCATCACCATCATCACCACTACCATAAGTTTCTACTTTCAAGAAGTTAAAACTCTACCAGGGAAGACAGACATGCAAAAAAATTTCCTTCACATTTCTTGTGTGGCATTCTAATTGAAATAAGCAAAGTATATTATAAAAGCACAAAGCAGAGAAGCACTTAAGGCAACCTCTGTGGGAAATCCTAAAGGAGAGATAAGAGTTATCTAGGGAAAGGGGTAAAGACATAAAGAGACTGTTTCAGGCAAATATTGCTGCACTGAGCATAAATCTAAGGCAAGAACCAGCATGGTGTGTGTGGAAGACTCCAGATAAGTAGTTCAGTGTTAAAGAAGCATGAAGTGCCAGATGGAAATGATGTAAAACAAAGCAGAATAGGCAGAAACAAGATCAAGGAAGACCTTGGATAAATTCAGAAGCCTGAAATACATCACATAAGTGATAGTTATTTGCTAGAAGATTCTAGTATAAAAGTGGGAACTGGAAAGTTAATAGAATGGTTGAGTGAAAATTTTCCTTAGTTTAATAAGTAAGAAGTTAAGGACAGGAATTAGGGCAATAATTATAGAAGTGGAATGGAAGAAATAGATTCAAGAAATATTTAGAAGGGCTACCCTCAAGCTTAGTGGTTAAAGGAACTTGATCCTACATGGATGACCATGTTTTGAATTTTTATCTTGGTGGCTTTAAAACACACATGGGGCACCTGTGCGGGTAGGTTCAGAATACTGACATGGTGGAGAAATGGAAAAAGGAATTGCAATGTAACCATGCCCCATTGGGAGGTGCTTTCTATCTACTGCTCCCATTGTCCCCTCTTTTTGTCTCTCTGGCAAAGGTACATGCCCTCTGGGAATTAAAAAAAAAGAAATATTTAAGAGATAAAATTGACAGGATATCATTATTTAATATATATAGGATAAAAGAAAGAGGAATTAATGAGGAAAACTCCCATCCTAGGTTTCCAGCTTAGTGATGTCAATGACCACTATGGATAACATGTGAAGAAGTGGAGATTTAGAACAGAATTAGACTTGACATCATTTTTGGATGTGTTATGTTTGAAATGCCCACCTTCCCTTGGTTCATGCAAGTGGAAATAGTTACAAGGCAGTTGGAAATACTACTTGTTGATAGGGGTTTTGGCTGAATATAGATATAGGAAGAATGGTCCTATTGATGATAGTTGAAACTATGGGAATACATGGACATTCTCAAGTAGAATATGTAGAACAAAAAGAACAGAGATACCAGCTCAGGCACAACACCAATATTTAACAAATATTTCCTATGTACCTATGATAAATATGGAAGGGCCCTGATCTCAAGCACTTTCTAGCCTAGTTAAGTATGATACTGAATCTGAAACTATTCCTCAGAGAATTGGGATTCTGGGGAGTTGCAGGGGACAAGAAAGAAACTGAGCAGGTCCTTTACTCATGCTTTGACTAGAACTGAACAGCTCCACTGAGTGTGTGTGTGTCTTGGTTTTTTTTTTTTTTTTTTTTTTTTTTGGTGGGAGGTGGGGTGGGATGACAGTGCTACTGTTAAAAAAGAGAAGTTTAGCAACCATTGCTCTAAAAGCCTGATTTTAAATATAGTGAAAACACAAACTATTCCATATGAGTATGTGACTCAAATTCTACGTTTGGTGAAAAGAATAGAGGTTGATGCTAAAGAAATTGCTAGTGATATATGAATATGTTCAGTTCTATTTAATTCACTTCAGCATCAAATCATCATGTATTATAATACTAAGTATGAAAGAATATAAAGGGGACCAGTGGGTTGCATGGTGGTTGTGCTCTGGACTCCCACATGGCTGACCACAATTCAAGTCTTGGACCTAGCAGCTTGCTTTCTTGCTTTCTCTCTCTCTCACTCGTGAATTTGATAATAATAATAAATATTGAAATAAGTAATTCTATTTTTTAAAAGTCGATAATTTGAAAAGAAAGAATAGAAGGGAAGATGGAATACGTGGTCATTAGGAGATGCCTGCCAGATGAAGTATGACCAAATAACGTAGATTTTTAAACAGTTTGCTACTGAGTTTGAAAATGATCAGATGAATTATTACAAACTATTATTTTTCAGTGGGCTTCAGCCATTACTTGTGTCTTAGAACTATCAGTGTAATTATTTCACCGATCATACCTGACACATGAGGTGAATTAGCAATTGCCATCCCTAAATGACAAAATTTCTACAAACTAAAACTTCTGCTAGAATATTGGTTAATGCTTCTTCTGAAACCTGAGAAATGGATGATTTGTATATGGGAGTGATTGCCCTGCTTCCCCCCCATCCCACTCTAGTAACCAAGCTACAAGATTAATATCAGGTTTAGGAATTATCAGTAGAGGGAACAAGGACCTAGAAATAGAGCGTGCAAGTTTAATAGATTATATAGTTCTCTGATAGGAATTTATTAATAATGTTTATATATTTTAAAAGTGGAAAATGATAAAGTTTTTGCCAACTACTATTTACTTATTAAAACAAAGTGCCTTAGTTTGTTTTGGGCTATAATAGACTGTCACAGACTAGATCATTTATGAAAAACAGAAATTTATTTCTCACAGTTCTGGAGGCTAGGAAATCCAAGATTTAGATGTCAGCAGGCTAAGGCCCAATCTCTCTAGTTTCAAGATGTCACCTTGGAAACTGTTTCCTCTGGAGGAGAGGGATAATACACTCTTACTTGGTAGAAGGACAGAAGAGAGAGAACACACTTCTACAAGCCCCTTTTATAGTGGCATGAATCCATTCACGATGGCTCTGCCTTCATGCCCTGAACATTTTTTATTAGGTTCTACCTCTCAGCACTGTTGTATTAGTGATTACGTTTCCAACACGTAAATTTTGGATGAGACAAATACACTGAAACCATAGGATAAGGTATAATTGATCCTTTGAAAAATAAATTATGCTTTTATTGTATTATTATCACAAAGACCTCTAGGTTTTCCTCTGTTTATGGAAACCCTGAATTCTAGCCAATTTGGCTGTGAAATGAAATTCCATAGATCGAAAACTGCAGTAGGAGTGCAGGGAGAATTAAGTGAAGCCATAAGAGTGAGTGGAAGATCAGCTGCCAGCAGCTGGAAAAGGGAGAATAGTTTTATTTGCTCGGATTTGATAAGCTTTGAACAAACAGCTTTTATGTGACTATCTCTTTGCCAAGTCAAATATTCAGGTAAGGCAGATTACATTTGTTGCTGATTTATCAATTCTTTACATTTAGTAATTCACACTGGACTAAGGGATGACAAGTTATGTATTCAAAAAAATTATTAGTGGTACAGAACATAGTAGTTTGATTAAAAAGGTTATCTGAGCTTAAGAATTGAGATATTTAATATAGTGATTGGGCATAAAAATTTACATTTTCTATACATTTCTGTTTCCAGCTATATGATGCAATAGGTGGAGTGCTCTCCAACTAAAAATAATAAGGTCTTGAATAAATTGTACAGTGGTTCCCTGTTATCAGTAAAGGATTTGTTCAAAGATCCCCAGTGGATGCCTGAAACTATATAGCACTAAACCCTAGCTATACTGTTTTTTTTTTCATACATGCATGCCTATGATATAGTTCAATTTATAGATTAGGTACAGTAAAAGATCAGCAATAACTAGTAATAAAATAGAACAATTATAACAATATACTTTCATAAAACTTATGTAAATGTAAACTCTCTCTCAAAATATTTTATGTACTGTACCACAGATAATTGCAATTAGAAAGCAGAACTACAGATATAACAGGAAAATACTGTCATTTTAACACACTTCTGGGATCACAGGAAGTACAGGGGAGATTCCAAGAAACACCTGATTACTCCAAAGTCAAAGAGATAAACTATGAACTAAAATAAGAATTGTATGTGAGAGCAATAAGCAAGCCAGAATGTGGCAATTATGCTAAGGGGGAAAGTCTACAGCAGTACTATTTTCAGATTGCCAAGATTTGGAATGACAGCAAAGTTGGGAGCACAGGGAAGGGGCCTCTGATCCTGAGACTCCCTCATTAAACCAGGACACACAAAGAGACCAAAGTGGTTCCAGGTTGGTAGTGTTCTTTCTTCCAATCAGAAACAGATAACAATGCTCTTTGAAAAAATCCCCAACTAGGTCTGCAGATTTATAAGAAATTATGGCGAAGCAGAAAAGAGTTTACAATAATCAAAGATCACCAAGTACTAAGAAGGTAAGCTGCCATAAACAATAGTCAGCAGAAACAATGATGAGCAGATTTATATCCCCAAGGACTTCAAATATTCAGAATACCTATGTATGAAGTATTATGAAAATTAAAGATACATCACCATGATGAGTGAGCAACAAGAGACTATTAGGAGTTCCCAGATAAATTTGAAAAATATCTAAATGGAATTTCTAGAACTGAATAATACATTTACTGAAAAAAAATAAAGGTACTGAATGCTTAAAATAATAGATTAGACCACAACTGAAGAGAAAACTGGTAAACTAAAAGAAATGTCTAGAGTTATCTACAATGGAGACAGAAAGAAAGGGAATTGCAATACTTATTTATTTATTTATTTATTTATTTATTTATTTATTTATTTTGGAGAGGTTTTGCTATAGGGCGTGTGTGCTCGCCAGACAGACAGAGAGAGACAGAGAGACAGAAAGCGAGAAATCACCCCCCAGGGGGGATGGCCACGCTGCAATCCCTTCTCCTCCATTCTCCTCTCGGGATCTTGGGCACGCACACACACGCGCCCGGCGTGAGTTTTAAGCCACCGGGTCCGGGATGCGAACCACGGTCAACTATGTGGGAGTCCAGCGACATAGCCATTACGCTAACTGCTGGTCCCACAATACTTATTTTTTAAAAAGATGTGGCATAGAGAGTGAGGACACTTAACTCATATCTAATTATTCCCCAGAATGAGAAAATAGAGGGGACTGAGAAGCCATATTTGTACTCATAATCCTGAGAATTTTCCAGAATTGATGAAAGATATGAATCCTAAAATTCAGGAAGTACAATATATACCAAACAGGATGAGAGAAAGAGAGAAAGTTAGCCTAGACACATTAGAGTGAAACTTTAAGATACTATCAACAAAAGAAGATATTAAAAGCTGGGAGACAGATCATTTACAAAGGAACGACAGACTAATAGGTCACTTACCAATCACAATGGAATGTGAAGTGTAATAGTCATGCAAGAAGAAATTCACAAATCTATCATCTTAAAGGGAGATTTTAAAACACTTCCCTTGGGACCACCAGATGTCATAATGGTTACATGGCTGGACTTTCACATGTTCAACCACAGTTCGAATCCCAGATCTGGTGGCTTAAAAGTCACTCCAGGAACATGTACATGTGTCCCCCAAACCCCAAGGAATGAATGGAGAAGGGATTGCGGCATGGCCATGACCCCTGGTTTCTCGCTTTCTGTCTCTCTTTCTCTCTCTGTCGCTTCAGCAAACGCACACACGCAATAGCAAAAATCTCTTTCTTACAAAAAAAAATAACAAAAAACCCCCACTTCCCTCAACTATTAAAACTTCATCCAGATAAAACATTTCCAAAAATATAGAATATGTGAGCAGTATTTAAACTTTATATAATGAATATATATTGAACATTGTATCCAACAATTAGAGAATGCATATTCTCCTCAGGCAGACATGCAACATATGTAAAAACTGACCATGTACTGTGCATGTAAAGCAAATTAAAACAAAATTCAAAAAAATCTGTATCTATGGAACATTTTGTCTAACTACATTAAAATTAAGTTAGAAGTCAACAGCAAAAAGATATATTTCAAAATCTGTATACATTCAAACATTAAAAAGACATGAAAAAAGAAATTGTGTATGATTATTATGTGTCAGTTTAGAAAATAAAAATAATTTTTCAGGGACCAGCAGGTAGCCTGGTGATTAAGGCACTAGATTCCCACATGGTTGACTGTGGTTCAAGTCCCGTACCAGGTGGCTTGAAAATCTCAATAAATAATAGCTAAATAAGTAAATGTTTAAAAATAATAATTTTACATAAAAGGAATGTTATTTTTTTCAAGTTTATTTTTTTTTCTTCCATGAATGTGACAGAGAGAGAGAGAAAGAAAGAAGAACAGGTACCCACAACAAGGTCTTCTATGCCATGATCCATCCCTAGCCCCACCCAGCCTTGGATCTTAGGCACAATTATGTCCTGTGTGCCTGGAGAAGTTCCTGGATACAAACCCAGAATCTTTCCATATGGTCAGCCTCATAGAGTATTGAACACCATCCAGCCCTGAAATACAATTTTTTGACATGTGAAAATTATATGAAATTCACACTTCAATGTCCACAATTAAAGCTTTACTGAAACAGATTAATAAAAAGAAATTGTGTTGACAGTTAAACATTGAAGTCGAATAGTAACGATAGGGTAAGATAGTGGCACAGCCATAAAACATGATGCTCAGAAGCTCTGTGAGGCAATCCCACATGGAAAGTTCCTGGCTCAAGGCCAAAGACCTTCTTGAGAACACCCAGCACATGTTTGCCCATGATATGGGGCTGGCTGAGGGCTGAGGGTGGATTGTGGCATTAGGATCCTTTTGGAGGTGCTGCCTCTCTGTCTCTCTCTCAGTCTCTATTGCTCATGGAAGAAATAAATGGATAAACTCTTTTTGTATTGCCAGAAGGTGGGAACCTGTGTACATGCAAGAGAGAGATAACCCCCAGTTCGGTCATGTGTGGTCATGCTGCAATCCTCTTTCTTCAATTTCTCCAACTCTTCAGGATTTAGGACATCCACGCACATGTGCCCCACTTGTTTTTCAAATCACCGCGACTGGGATTCAAACTGTAGTCAGCCATATGGGATTGTGCTTTCTTTTTTTTTTTTTTTTTTTGGAGAGGTTTTCGCTATAGGGCGTGTGCGCTCACCAGACAGACAGAGAGAGACAGAGACAGAAAGCGAGAAATCACCCCCCAGGGGGGATGGTCATGCCGCAATCCCTTCTCCTCCATTCTCCTCTCGGGATCTTGGGCACACACGCACACATGCCCGGCGTGAGTTTTAAGCCACTGGGTCCAGGACGTGAACCGCGGTCGACTACAAGGGAGGCCAGCGACATAGCCATTACGCTAACTGCTGGTCCTGGGATTGTGCTTTCTATACATAGCACGTAACCAGTCCATCACTATATAAAGAAATGAAGGCTATTTTTTATTTGTGCATGTTATTTATATTTAAACATATACCTATTCTTCAAGAAAAAAAGTCAAACCTTTTTCTTTTGGCCTTTTGCAGGTTCAGAGACAGAAACTAGATTTTCTGAGATTAGATGATAAATTACAAAATGCTTTTTAGTCTGGGATTCAGGTAGGATGAGGCAGAGCACTTTCACCCTGCTATACTTAGATATATCCTAGATAGAAGGCATATTGCTCTGAGATAAAGCTCTAGTCTTGAGTTGAGAGCAAAAATAAGTGAACTATGAAGGCTTGAGTATGACTATTATAATGTTGATAGTCAAATTATTCTATTCCAAGCTAAAATGAGTAATATAATACCATTCATATGTGATTTATGGCCAAAATCTTTCACATTGTAGTAAAGAAAGTCTTGCATTTTAAGAGACTCTGAATTAAATAGTTTCTGTGCAGCAAAACAAACAATAATTAGAGTGAATTGGGAACCCTCAAAATGGGAGAATAGGGACCAGCAGTTGGCGTAATGGCTATGTCGCTGGACTCCCACGTAGTCGACCGTGGTTCGAGTCCTGGACCTGGTGGCTTAAACTCACGCCGGGCGCATGTGCATGCGTGCCCAAGATCCCGAGAGGAGAATGGAGGAGAAGGGATTGCGGCGTGGCCATCCCCCCTGGGGGGTGATTTCCTGCTTTCTGTCTCTCTGTGTCTCTCTGTCTGTCTGGCGAGTGCACGCGCCCTATAGCAAAAACCTCTCCAAAAAAAAAAAATGGGAGAATATATTTGCAAAATATGCCTCAGATAAGGGACTGATAGCCAGAATGTACAGGGAATGCAAGCAACTTACCCCAAATAAAATGAACAACCAAATTAAAAGATAGACAAATGAGCTGAACAAACAACCCTAAGGAAGACATATAAACAGTCAAAAAGCATATGAAAAAATGCTCAACATCCCTTATAATGGAGATGCAAATCAAAACCACAATGAGATACCACCTCACCCTAGTCAGAATGGCTAAAATTTAAAAAATAGTGATAAGTGCTGGTGAGGCTTTGGATAAAAGGAAACTCTCCTATGCTTTTGGTGGGAATGACAATTAGTACAACCACTGCCAAGAACAATATTGTCCCAATCTGGGGGACAGTCGAACAGGTTTCCTGAGGGAAAGAGTGAGAGACGGGACGAATGATGCAGTGTTACAACATGGAGAAGATGCAGTGTTACAACTCTTCAGGGTCCTCCGTTTATTGTGGGCAGCACAGAGATGACACAGTGTTACAACTCTTCGGGGTCGTCCAGAGACGACGCAGTGTCACAACTCTTTAGGGTTGTCTGGAGACGATGCGGTGTTATAGCTCTTCAGGGTCTTCTGGGTTGTCTGGCGATTGTGGGCCAGGGATCGTGGTTATATACATGCTGGTGGGCAGTGATTGGTTAAATGAAGGATTGTAAAAGGTGGGTTATGATTGGTTGCTTTTGTGGACCAATCATGAGGTGCTGGATATGCAAATCTGAGGGATTCTAAGCTCACTGATTTGCTATGGGAAGTGACCAATCAGAGTATGGTTTTGAAGGTGAGATTTTGAAGGGGAGCCAATCATGGCCTTTGGCATTGTGTAATTGTTTGCTCTCTGAGAAACCAGCGATATTCGCTGGTGTGCAGCCTCCCACACAATATGGAGATTTCTCAAATACCTACAAATAGAACTACCATGTGATACAGGAATTCCACTCCCAGGTATCTACCCAAAGGATAAGAATACATTCAGTTGGAAAAGTACTTACATATCCATGTTTATTACAGCATTATTCACAATTACTAAGACATGGAAACCAACCCTAATGTCCATGAACAGATGAATAGATTAAAAAAGTGTGACACATATACACTACGGAATACTACTCAGCCATATAAAAACAATGAGACCTTGACATTTGATAAAAAGTGGAGGGACCAGCAGTTAGCGTAATGGCTATGTCGCTGGACTCCCACGTAGTCGACCGCGGTTCGAGTCCCGGACCCGGTGGCTTAAACTCACGCCGGGCGCGTGTGCGTGCGTGCCCAAGATCCTGAGAGGAGAATGGAGGAGAAGGGATTGCGGCGTGGCCATCCCCCCTGGGGGGTGATTTCCTGCTTTCTATCTCTCTGTCTCTCTCTGTCTGTCTGGCGAGCACATGCGCCCTATAGCAAAAACCTCTCCAAAAAAAAAAAAAGAAAAAAAAAAAAGTGGACAAATGTGAAAGATATACTGCTAAGCAAAGCAAGCCAGACTATGAAAGAGAGGCATTTTATGTCGCCACTCAATATATACCAAATATCTGCACTCTATGGCAGAAATTGAAAGGTTAGAAGGTATAAAAGCATGGAGAACAATTGTGGATGCTAGAGACAGTGTGGGAGGAGGGAGATAAATGGGGGAGGGTGAGAGGAAAGGAATCAAGGGGGAAAATAAAACATTTAAGAGACACAAAAATGGAAAATTATCTGTTGATGATAACGTGTGATATCTTTAAGTGGACTAATATGCAATGAATTCATATTGGGAAAAATCACTTTGCATGCTGTAATGATATACAGTGACTGAATGTATAATATATATATATTCTCTGAAAGAGAAGAAAAGGAGAGAGAGAGCAAAATTAAACTGCAAATTTAGGGAATTCTGGGGGCAGTAATGGCAAACTATTAGCCAGGAGTAAGTATTGCAGAGAAACCACCTTTTAGAGGATTGTCTTAAACACATTTTCCTAGTAAATATTGATATTTACTAACTTTCACCTCATAATGAAGAGGCTTAGTTTTGGTCTTCAAAAAAGAAATGTTTTATTGGCAGCCATGTATTCTGGGTAGTATGTGTTATAGAAATCATAAAGCATGTCTTGACTGGTAGTCATGATGACAAAGATAGAATGCCTTTCAGGCACTGAAGGGAACACAGTAAACTTCCCTGAAATCTACCATCTCCACTATCTTTCTTAATATGAAACTGACGATCTCTAGTTTACAACTCAGTATGGCTTTTTTGTTAGAGAACTAAGAAAACCAGAATGGGCTGAGAATTTGGGGAGATTTTCCATTACCCGGGTTTTTGTATTAGATGGGCTTTTCCATTGTCCCTTTTTGATGTTAAACTTTTAAAATGGTTAATAGTGGAAAATACTAGGATGAATCATTAGACTGTTCAGTGGTTATTAAAACCTGCTGCCTTCCCTGGGTGTCTCATCATCCATCCAGCCCCAGCATTTTGTGTGTTGAAATGAACATTGCCTGAAGGAAAAACACTTGGACAAACAGTACACTTGGAAACAATCCAACTACAAACTTTGAAGCATGTTCCTGACCCAAATAGGAACATAACCTATTGTCTTTTTGCCCCAGTTTTGCTTAATTTGTAGTATCTAAAGAGTTGCAGTTTTGAATAAATTGCAGTCTGATTTATAACAACCCAGAATATAAAAGTAATTTGGCAATTTACAAATTATATAGGTCTACTACTTACAAAAGGCACAAAACAGAATATCTTAGGGACTATTTGAAACCATTAATCAAGGCAGAGTCTAGCATAGTACATTGAACCTAGTGGGCATTTAGTAAATGTTTGTTAAATTGAACTGAATGAATTCATAAAACAACATTGTCTCTTGCTGCTTTGCTAAAAAATTTTCAACAATTTCCCATTAATAAGAAATCCAAGTTCAACTCTTCTTCCTATTCAGTACCCAGAAGTAGTCACCACCTTGATTTCCTACTACTTAACTGATGTGCCTCTTTCACCAGGGTCAAGTGGAAATGATGCCTCCCATGACCTTGACTGACCGTACTACAAAAAGGCTGTTCTCCCTTCAACCTACTCAAACACTTCATATCTTTCCATTTACAGCCTGAATTCCATATCCTTCTGCTTATTTTGCTCTGACACACTAGCTCCAAAGTATTTATTCCCACTTTTCTCTTTTAACTTTCTCTCTCCTTTGGCTCTTCTCAAATATTCTTGTTGGTTTCTTTACATTTCAAACTTGTCGGTCTTTTTTTCCTCAATCAAATGATCAATTCCTAGAAGTGAGGGTTTATGCTTCCTATCTCTATGTTTATTCTACTTCTTTTTTCTGGGTTCCGATTTTGGGTCTTAATTTAGTGAGAGGATCCCTTAAAGGTGTGTGGCTAGAACCGTACATCAATGTAATACATTTTCTTTGTAATCTTCTATGTCTTACATTATTGGGTAATAGGAAAAGTTTACATAGAAAATGAGTCACGACTCTTCTAACGACCCAATATTTTTTAACTTTCTCATTGAGGTATAACATCTCATTGAAGTATAGCATCCATACAAAAAAGTACACAAATCCCAAGTGTACAGCTCAATAAATTTTTGCAGAGTGAATATAATTGTATAACTAACACCTAGAAAAAGGAACAAGAACATTACCAAAACACCAAAAAACAGAATTCCCACAGGTAGCATGTATCCTGACTTCAAACACCACAGATTAGTGTTGCCTGTTCGTGAACTTTTAATAATAAGAATCATTTTAAGTGGTTTATCTTTTTTAAAAAATGTTGCTATATGGTGTATGTGCTCACCAGAGAAAGACAGAGAGAAAGAAAGAGAAAGAAAGAGACCTTGTCGAGGTTGAGGGTCACCTAGGGGACCGAGTGCCACACTCAGTGTACCTCAGTCTTTAGGCTGAAGTCTAAAACAGCGAAATGGCCCAAACGGCTGGTGGTCAATGTCAAGACTGAAATTTACCAGTTGTCACTTACTTGCCCATAGATAATCAAGAGTTGGCTGTATATTGACTCTGAGTGAAAGATGGGGTCTTTTAAATATGCATATACATTAAGTATCTTTTAGTATGCATGCATATACATACACATGTAGGTGTCAAAGATGGTTAGAGAACAGGGGATACCAATGATAGGAAAGAGTATTTTTGGTTTTTTTTGAGAGGTTTTCACTATAGGGCGCGTACGCTCGCCAGACAGACAGAGAGAGACAGAAAGCGAGAAATCACCCCCCCAGGGGGGATGGTCACGCCGCAATCCCTTCTCCTCCATTCTCTTCTCGGGATCTTGGGCACGCACGCACACGCGCCCGGCATGAGTTTTTTAAGCCACTGGGTCCGGAACGCGAACCGCGGTCGACTACGTGGGAGTCCAGCAACATAACCATTATGCTAACTGCTGGTCCTTGGAAACAGTATCTTTTGTGAGGGGGGAAGCCCTGCTCTTCCCATCACTGCCTTATCTCCATGGAGAACAGGACATACTGCCTCCTCCATGCTGAAATGTGTATCTATGCATAAGTTTCAGGGCAGTCCCTCGAACAGTCAGTGGGTGTGTTTCATGCAGAAAGCATTTGAAGTTCTCTTAGCATCAGACAGCTTGATTCTTAAGGCCTCCAATTTGTCACCAACAAAAACTGTATCCATAGGGACTTTCTTACTCCTTTTGACTAATTGCCCACGATCACAATTTACTAGATTAGCAAGTGTTAGATCATGTTCAGCAAAATGGCATCGATTATGGCTGTCCAGAGTTCTGCTGCAGAGGAGGTACCAGAAAGGAACTGGCCCACTTCTGCTCTTATCAGAACATGCAAGTGTCTGGCAATAAGGGAAGGCAGATAGGATGCAGAAAGATTATGCTGATGGGGAGGGGCTTCTCTACTGGAAATTTGTCCATTTTCCTTTCAAAAGGAAAACAGAATCCCTTGGGAATTCAGTATTCATATCTCAGAGAAACACAGGAGTGCAGACTTGATTTGAGAATTAATATTAACCCTTTGTGTCTAGTTTGAAGCTTCTTTTATTTGTCTAAAACTACAAGCCAGAATTTTGTATCTCCTTTGATAAAAAGTATGTACAATGTAAAGGAGTTTTGCATATTCTTGTGCTGCACATGGGCTGAATTTTTAATTTTTTTAAAGACTTGAAGCAAAACCTTGCAATTTCTGTAAATGACAAGTGTAAAATCCTACCATAAAATGCTAAAAATATGCATTGTTTCAAATAAAACCAAGAAATGCAAAAAAAAAAAAAAGTTGCTATACGGTGCATGTGCTCACCAGAGAAAGACAGAGAGAGAGAGATAACAAAAGTGAGAAAGCACCCCTCTCAAGCCTCCTCTCCCCCAGTGAGGGTACCACATCACAGTCCCTTCTCTGTTAGGGATTTTGGTCATGCATGCACATGTGCCTGGAATATTTTTCAAGCTACTGAGTCTAGGACTCAGCCATGTGGGATATAGCAAACTGAAACATGACACTGCTGACTCAAGGTGTTTTAATTTTTACATTTAAAACATTACTATGAGCAAGTGTCCAAAACTTTCACCAGACTGCCAAATGAGTCCATGGCATGTGCATACACACATACACACATACACACACACACATACACACACACAAAGATACAGGACCATAGACCACCTCTTAGGCCTTTGCAGTTTGATATTTATGAAAGTTTGATTCTTTACGTAAAATGAAGGCGAATTTGTCAAAGTAATTACAAAAGCAAAGTGACTCAGAATCTGATAATACCTAAAATAGATGGGCAGTGCCAAGGGTTTGCAAAGATTGATTCATCATTAGTCAGTTCTTGCTGTGAGGGCAGGGTGGGGAAAGTACTTTTTAACTTAGCAAAATGAGCTTTATTTAACTATTTTATCATATATTGCTCATGGCTTTGTGTTTTTCTCTTTCACAATAATGTTAGGAATAGTCACCTTCTTTGTGGACTAAACTCTCACAGCATCTAGCACTGGCTAGGTCTTGCAGGAAAAAGGAGCTCAATAAATACCTTCTTAGTTATTTTGTGTCTCAGTTGGCAGTTTTTAAATAAAATGTCAGCTGATTAGCTCTTTCAAAAAAGGGACATGGGACCAGCAGTTAGCGTAATGGCTATGTCTCTGGACTCCCAGGTCCCTTTTTTTTGCGTCCCAGAGCCGGTGGCTTAAAACTCACACCGGGCGCGTGTACGAGCATGCCCAAGATCTCAAGAGGAGAATGGGGGAGAAGGGATTGCAGCGTGGCCATCCCCCCTGGGGGGTGATTTCTCGCTTTCTGTCTCTCTGTCTCTCTCTGTCTTTCTGGCGAGCGCATGCGCCCTATAGCAAAAAAAAAAAAAAAAAAAAAAAAAAAAAGCTCTCTCAAAAAAAAAGGGACATATTGTTTAATTGGCAAGGTTTTTTTTTTTTAAAGTTTGTTCACTAATTTTTTCCATGAAAACAAGAAGCAGAGAGACAAGCACCACCAACTTATGCTGCAGTTCACCCCAGCCACCTGGGCATGTATAGAGAGGTCCCTGGACCTGGGTCCAGGATTGCAGAGCATTGTGTTACAGCTGTGCCTCCTACCAGCCCCTAGTTGACAGTTTTTAATAGACTTCAGTGTGTTTTGTTTGCTTGGTATTAGTTGCAGAGAAATGTGATTGCACTGAGGGGGGATAACACTACACAGACCTGCAAGTGTATGCAAAGACTGATCCACTTCATCAGGAAAAGTTTGCAAATGAGCATCAGTTCTCTGCAATGTCTTTGTGATATGAACACATATCCTCTCCATTTGCTTTGTTTAGAAGAGACATGGCTCCTATCTGCTTGTTCTTTTTGCCTAGCTGTTTTTACTGTCCAATATCTTCCATTCACTCAGTGTCATTTTTTTCATTTTGTTTGTTTGGTTTGATTTAAAAAAAAAAAAACATTTATCTATGCATACAGCACAGCATTCAAGAGCTGTGGCAGATGAAAAAGAAAGAATGTGCTGGTCCCAATCATCTAGTAATTTAATAACTACTTTGAGAAACAAGACACAATAAAGAAGAGCTAAAGAAAAGTGCAAGGGTGAGTATATTCAAGCAAATGTCATTAAATGTTAATGACATTAAAATTACTGAATATTGTGCCAGCCCATGATGTGATGGTTAAAGTGACTGGAATCCACGTTAACCATCTGACTGCACTGTTTGAATCTTGGACCTAGAGGCTTGAGAAACACACCATTTGCGGCATGCATGCCCCAAATCCTGAAAGAAGGAGAAATGGAAGAGAAGTTACTGCAGTGTGACCATTCCCCATAGGGGCTGTTTTCTTACTTTCCTTCTCTCTCTCTTTTTCTCTCTCCAGTGAGTGCACCCACTCTCTGACAAAATTTTTTTTAAATATTGAATGTTAAGTAGGTGATCTCCTTGGGGAGGATGAGGAGGGCCTCAAAGAACAGACATTGCTATTGTGACTCATTCAATATTTCTACAGAGAAGAAGCTTAAGGGATGACAACTTGATTAGAAGGAAAGGCTGACATACTTGTCCTGAAGATGCACTTACATTAACATAATTATTCTTTTGTGTCTTATGTGGATTATATATTTCTCTGGTGAATCATGAAAAGTAGTTGGAACCTGGCTTAGGGAAGAAGAGAGGGTCTTTTTGGTTGACAGTTCAGAATCTACTGTGTGCATAAGTGTCTTTGTGGAAGATATGATGTATAAGACAAAGTTTCTATTTCCAAGAAAGTTGCAATTTATATGGAGAGGCATGAGATGCATGCACAGAAAGTCATTACAAATAGAAAGAATTTTGAGATAAATGCAAAGTTCAAGTAAGCAATTAAAGGAGAGAGAGGTCACCATTCACCTTGATGGTCAGAGATGCCTTTCTGGACCAGGTGTAACTTCAGTTAGGGCTTGAAGGAGAGGCAGAAATTGAATAGGCAGAAAGAAGACGGTGCCTAGATAGAATTACACTGATTATCTTTCCTGACTTCCGGTCATCACTGAACTCTCTTCTTTTGACTCACCCTCTGAATAACATCATTTTATAAATCTTAAGTGTATAGTGCTTTGCATTGTTTTTGAATTGCAAACATTATTTCCCCAAAAGTCTGTTGAATGATTATTTATCATAGGGATGTGGTGCTGGATCATACATTTCTCTCTTGAAAGAGTTAAACAGAGTTTCTATAGATATTTCACAACCAGGAGTTCAAGCACTGGACCACAGACTTTAGATAAGAGAAATGCCTTTGTGTTGGAGTGCAGTTAATAAGAGACAGTACCTCTGTCCTGGCACATTTGATGAATTCAGCAATTTGGGAAAATCCAGCCAGTGCACAGACATTAAGATGGGTAAAGAAAAGGCTCCTTTCACCTTCTTCATTCCAAGCTTGTGAATTCATTCTCAGAGGCTTTGAGAAAGGAGGGTAAAAAGAGTAAGAGGAGGGGTGGAGGTGGGGGATACAGAGTTTCTGACCTGAATTCCACAACAGAGGAATGTGTGAACTGCAAGAGGCACAGGTACAGGCTAGTGCTCTCACATACCTGTGGAAAACAGTTTTCATCCAACTCTTATTACTCCACAGACAGTTGACAGTTTGCTCCAAAGAATTAAATTTTTATTTAATAATTTGTATTCTTTTATAGTTTTGCTTATTAAAATATTTATTTCCTAGGGTTTGGGAATGAGTGGAGACGGTATACCATGAGAACTAAGAGAATTAACATCATAAAACACTTAAATACACAGGAGAAATTGGCTAGAAGTATGGATAGTTTAATGTTGGTTGAAGCTGTCCTGGATCAGCCATGTTTAAGTGAGGAATATGGGGACAGCCAATGCCTGGTGTTTGGGAAAGCCAGATCCCACATAGCCCATCCTGCGGATTGAGTCCCGGACACTGTGGCTTCAAAAATACACAGTGTGTGCATGCATGCTCATAATCCCAAAAGGAGGGAGAGATGGAGAACAGGTTGTGGCATGATCATCCCCCATGAGGGGTGCTTTCCCCTTCTCCCTCACTTTCTGTCTGTTTCTCTCTGGTGAGCACACCTGCCCTCTGACAAGTTAAAAAAAAGTGAGGACTGCAAAGAACACAAGTCATGTCTTTTCTGATACATCATAAAACTACAAGATGGTTAACTAGAAAAGGAAAATGAAGTCAAGCTTCTCTTATTACAGAATTTCTTGAAAAAGCTAATTCCATACATTTTGGGTTGTCTTGGTGAAGGGCTCTTGAGACACAAGTTAGGTTTAGAAAATGCTGTTACCAGCATAGTACATTTATTCAAGTTGCCATGCAAATTGCAGGGACAGATATAATGTATAATTTAGGGCAAATACAAAGGTGAAGGAAATGTGAAAAGTGAGTCTCTTAATTAGTTTTCTGTTACTATAACAGAATACCTGAGACTGGGTCATTTACAAAGAACAGAAGCTTTCTTGGCTCATAATTTTGGAGGCTAGGAAGTCCAAGGACATGGCACCAGCACCTACTCAATATCTGGTGAGGGCCTTCTTGTATCATAACATGGCAGAGGATATCATATGGGGAGACGACACAAGTGCACTAGTTTGGGTATCTTTTCCTCCTCTTATAAAGTCACTAATATCATCATGGGAAAGCGGGGGGATCCCGCCCTCATAACCTTATCATAACCTAATTATTTCCCAAAGGCTCTACCTATTAATAGTGTTACAGTGGGTATTCACTTTCAACGTGAAATTCAAACTACAGCAGTAGGTTCTCTTGAATGATGAGAATGACAGAGTAAACCAAAATCAAATCATTTCTATTTTATCAAATATAATGCTTTCTATTAATAGGTACTGGGTTAAGGGAAAATATGAGATATCTACAGTTATAAAATCTAGTCATTCTAATTTTTCCCTTATAATGCTTTTCCTTTAAGATTGATGAATACTATTTATGGGGCTTTTTCTCCTCTCCTGAGAAATGGTCCTAGGAACTGGACAGCAGTGCAGCCGTAAAATGCAATGCTCTGCCAGGCAGACCTGCATGGGAAGGTTGTTGGTTCAAGTCCACCAACCTCCCTGAGTGAATATTCCCTTGTTTTTCGGTGGCTGACAGTGGGGCTGGATCACTGCTTTGAGATCCTGTCAAGGGAGGTATATTTCTGTGTCTCTTTTTCTGTCATTCATGTAATAAATAAATTAAATATGATAAAAAGCCAGCTGTGGCACACACTTTGCAGGTTTGAGTTCTTAAGGAAAAAAAAAAAAGATACATTTAGCCAAAGGGCACATTTCATAGTGCACACAGGATCTGCTGTGATGGAGAATAGTTCCCTTAATGCCCAACTGATAAGTTGTTAACCACTTTAAACTGTGAGTCAGAATCTAGTGTTCCAGAGCTAGCATGTGGAAGGTCATGTTTAGCCTTTGATGAAGTGCTGTTTATAAATTTTGCTAGGAGAAAATATTCTTGGCCTTATTTTCCTTTCTGTAGTGTATTAAGTGGCAAAGGTAAGCAATTGGTAAATTGGTTGAGGTTGAGGTGGCATGATGATGATATTAATATAAAACAACCTTCATTCAATGATATACATAAATATATCTTCCTAGATAAATTGGCGTATGGTAACATAGAACCCTCAAACCTGTATTCATATTTGGATAATATTACTATTCATTTTAAATTGAGCCATTAAATAAAGAATGCAAACCTTTACTATTCAGCTCAATATATGAAACTGCCTAGATCAAGACATAAAATGTTTCTAGAACTGCACTAGGCGCCCTTGTTTCTGTAGGGCATGTGCTTCTTTTTATAGGGCATGTATGCTTACTGAAGAGAGACAGAGAGAGAGTGAAAGTGAGAATCACCTCCCGGGGAAAGGCCATGTCACAATACCTTCTCCTCCATTCTCTTCTTGGGATTTGAGGCATTCACACATATGCACTCAGCATGTTTTTCAAGCCACTGGGTCAGGACTGTGCAGTTGACCATGTGGCATTCAGCCAACTTAAACACTATGCCACTGGCTGACCCCACACGGCTCACTTCTAACTTCTATCATAATAGATTAGTTTTCACCATTCTTGGTTATAAAAATAGAATCATACAGTATCTATTCTTTTATGTATAGCTTTTTATTGTCTCATCAAGTCTGTGAAATTTATTTATGTTGCAAATAGCATTTATAATTCATGTTTTAAAAAGTTTATTTATTCCATGAATCAGAGAGACAGAAAGAAACAGAGAGAGATTACCTCCATTCTCCTCTTGGGATTTTGGACACATTTGTAAACATACCTGGTGTGATTTTCAAGCCACAGGTTTTGAGACTCAAACTGTGCAGTCAGCCTTGTGGGATTCAGCCATTTTAACCACACCACCTGCTGGCCAGAGGCACAAAAGTTTTTAATTTTAATGAAATCTACTCTTATTTTTTTCCTTTGTTGCGCATGCTTTTGGAGTAATATAAGAGAATTTACTGCCAAATCCAAAGTCATGAACATTTTTGTTTTTTCTAAGACTTTCATAGTTTCAGCTCTTACATTTAGGGCTTCAATCAGTTTTGAGTTAATTTTTATACACTGCGTGTATAAAATTTCATTCTTTTGCCTATGTACATTCAGTTGTCCCAGCACTAATTTGTTTAAAATATTTCTTCCCCCATATAATGGTCTTAGCATTTTTGTTAAAAATTAGTTGATCACTGTTTTAAGGGTTTACCCCTGGACTCTCAATTCTATTCCATTGATCTATATGTCTATTCTGACAATAGTACCACACCATCTTGATTACTGTGATTTCAAATAAGTTTTGAAATAACAAAGTGTGAGTCCTCTTATTTTGCTCTTACTTTTCAAAATTATTTTGAGTAATCTGGAACCTTTGAATTTCATATGGATTTTAGAATTAGCTGGTTAATTTCTACAAATAATTTATCTGAACTGGTGAGTTTATCAAATCTATGGGAGTATTTCCATCTTTAAAATATTATCTTCTAAGGGACCAGCAGTTAGCGTAATGGCTATGTCGCTGGACTCCCACATAGTCGACTGCGGTTCAAGTCCTGGACCCGGTGGCTTAAACTCACGCCGGGCACGTGTGCGTGAGTGCCCAAGATCCTGAGAGGAGAATGGAGGAGAAGGGATTGCGGCGTGGCCATCCCCTCTGGGGGGTGATTTCTTGCTTTCTATCTCTCTGTCTGTCTCTGTCTGTCTGGCGACCACACGCGCCCCATAACAAAAACCTCTCAAAAAAAATATTATCTTCTAACCCATAAACATGAACGTTTTCACATTTATTTAGATATTTAAAATTTCTTGCAAAAATGTTTTATAGTATTCAGAGTATAAGTTTTGTACTTCTTTTGTTAAATTAATTCCTACATATTTTATTCTTTTCAATGCTATTGTGAATGGATTTGTTTTCTTAAGTTCATTTTCCAATTGCTCATTGCTAGTGTGTATAAGTAAACTAATTTTTAAGAGAGATTTTTTGCAATAGGATGCATGTGCTTTCTGGAGAGAGAGAGAGAGAGAGAGAGAGAGAGAGAGATAGAAAGCAAGAAATCACCCCCCAGGGGGATGGCCATGCCACAGTCTCTTCTCCTCCATTCTCCTCTCGGGATTTTGGGCACGCACACACACGTGCCCAGCATGAGTTTCAAGCCATCAGGTCTGGGACTTGAGCCGCACTAGGCCACATGAGAGTCTAGCAACATAACCATTTCACCAGCTGCTAGTCTTGACAATAAAATTTATTTTTGTATATTATCTTTTGCAACCTTGATGAACTATTTTACTTGTTCTAGTCGTTTTTTAGGGTATTGCTTAAGATTTTTAATATTCTGATCATGCAATTTGTGAATACAGATAGTTTTGCTTCTTTCTTTCCAATTGGATGCCTTTTTATTTTTCTTGCTTAATTGCTCTTGCTAGAATTTCCAGTACAATGTAGAATAAAAGTTACATCTTTGTCTTGTTCTTGATCTTAGAGGGGAAAGCTTTCAGGTTTTCACTATTAAATAAGATGGTAGCTGTGAATTTTTTATACATGCTCTTTATCGGGTTTAGGAGGTTCCCTTTTACTCCTAGTTGGTGAGTATCTTTATCATGAAAGAGTGCTGGATTTTGCCAAATTCTTTTTTTTCTAACTATTTGGATGATCATATGGTGTGTATTTTTTAATTTTATTGGTGTGATGTATTAAATTCATTTATATGTCTTTTTTTTTAATTGCTAGAGGGTGTGTGTGCTCATCAGACAGAGATAGTGAGAGAGAGAAAGTACTTCCCAGTGGGTTCATGCCACAATCCTTTTTTCTCCATTTCTCCTTTTCCACCTTGTCAGGTTTTGGGGCATGCACACACATGCTCCTTATGTGTTTTCCTAGCTGCAGGGGATAGGATTCAAGCCACAGTCAGCCATGTGGGATCCACCTCCAGTGCACAGTGTTTAACCACTGCACTATGGGGCCTGCTCTACATTCATTTTGTTTAAGTTTACTTTGTGCTTTTATAATTTCTTAATATGTAAACTTAAGTTATTAATTTGAAATATTTCTTTTCTCCATGTATGTATTTTCCTCATTTTGACTTCTAATTTAATTCCATTGTAATTGGAGAGAATACTCTCTATTACTTCCATCCTTTTAAATGTATTTTATTTTATGGCCAAGAATATCTTCTATTCTGGAAAATGTTCCATGTGTACTTGAGAAGAATGTGTGCTTTCCTATGGTTGGATTGATTATTTCATAGATGCCTGTTGGGTCTATTTGGCTTATAGCTTTGTTCAGGTCTTCCATTTCCTTGGGACCAGCAGATGGCATAATGATTATGTCGCTGGACTCCCACATGGTCAACCATGGTTCGAATTCCAGACCTGGTGGCTTGAAACTCATGCCAGGTGCATGTGCATGCATGCCCAAGATCCTGAGAGGAGAATGGAGGAGAAGGGATTATGGCATGACCATCCACCCTGGGGTGTGATTTCTTGCTTTCTGTCTCTCCGGGAAGCACATGCATCCTATAGCAAAAATCTCTCTCTAAAAAGAGAGAGAGAGAGAAAGAAAGAGAAAGAAGAAAGAAAAGAAAAGAAAGAAAGGAAGGAAGGAAGGAAGGAAGGAAGGAAGGAAGGAAGGAAGGAAGGGAGGGAAAAAGTCTATTTCTTTGCTGACCTTCTTCCTACTTATTGTATTCATCTCTAAGATTGCAGTCTTTATTATTGTTCAGTTATCTCCTTTTTTTCTGTCAGGCTTTGCTTCTTATATCCCGTTGCTCTTTTATTAGGTGCATAAATGTTTATAGTTGTTATATCTTCCTGATAAGTTGGCTCTTTTATTATTAAAAAATGTACTTATTTGGGCCAGTTCCATAGCCTAGTGGTTAAAGAAGCCAGATCTCACTTGGATGATTGCAGTTTGAATCCCAGCCATGGCAGCGTAAAAAACACAAGCCTCGGGACCAGCAGTTAGAGTAATGGCTATGTAGCTGGACCCCATGTAGTCAACCGTGGTTCGAGTCCCAGACCCAGTGGCTAAAAACTCACGCCGGGTGCGTGTGCGTGTGCGTGCGTGCCCAAGATCCCGAGAGGAGAATGGAGGAGAAGGGATTGCGGCGTGGCCATCCCCCAGGGGCTGATTTCTCTCTTTCTGTCTCTCTGTCTCTCTCTGTCTGTCTGGGGAGCAAATGCACCCTGTAACAAAAGCCTCTCCAAAAAAAAACAAAAACAAAAGCAAAAATAAAATACAAAAAAACAAAAACACAAGCCTCAAATCAAAAACATTCTTTTAAGTGTCTATCTCTAGTAGCATTTTATTTTTTTAAAGTCAATTTTGTCTTCATTTACAGTGTGACTCTTTTTTTTTAATTGCCACAGAATGCATATACTCACCAGAGACAGACAGAGAGAGTAGGGGGAAGGGAGTGAGAACACCCTCTAAAGGGGCATAGTCAATCCCTTATCCTCAATTTTTTCATCCTGTCAGGAGGGCATACATGTACATGTACCCAGCATATTTGTCAAGACACTGAGCTGGGACTTGAATGTGGTTGGCTATGTGAGATCTGGCTCCCTTAACTATTAGGCACATGGCTAGACCTAACATATGAGCTTTTGTTATTAAATTATGACTATAATTGGATTAGATAGGTTTTCCTTTTTATGTTTGTTTTATTTTGTTTTTTGTTTGTTTGTTTGTTTTTACTAGAGAGTAATTGTGCTCACCAGAGAAAGTGATTAAAGAGAGGGGAAGTGAGAAATCACCCTCTAGTGGGATGACCAGGCCACAGTCCGTTCACCTCTCTCCTCCTCTTGGAATTATGGGCATGCACACATGTGCACCCAGAGTGTTTCTCAAGCCACTAACTCTGGGACATTAACTACACAGCTGGCCATATGAGATCCAGCTGCCTTAACCTCCATACCATCTGCAGCCTCTTAGATCTTGCTTTTTATTCCATTCTGACAGTCTCTGCCTTTAAATTGCAGAGCTTAGTCCATTTATACTAAATGCAATAATTTTTATGATTGAATTTAAATCTAATGTAAATTTTGTATATTTGTTCCCCTCTTTGTTGCTTTGTTCTTTTTTTCCTGATTTTTATGAATTAATTGAAGGTATTTTTAATTTATTTTTTATTTCAGTATTCCATTATTTTTGCCTTTTGGTGTTGAATTTTTAGCTCTGTTTCTTGGTTATTGTTTGTTTCTTTTGAGGTGGAGAGAGGGACAGTTTTTCCTTTTTTTTTGTAGTACTTATTACAGGGATTACAATTAATTTAATGCAGTATACACGTGCATGGATATCGTGGTGCAGAATAAAGTGACTTGTGGAAACTGCCAGGCTTCTTTGTGCCTAAATTTTAGAGCTTAATGTAGGGATTAATATGACCACTAATCAGAGTAGAGTGATGATAATATTTTCATTTATCAAGTATTTATGATGGGCCAAGCACTGTGGTTACTGCTTTACACACATTAAATTAAGTTGTTTAATCTTCATGACCACCCAAAGGAGTAAATATGAGAAAACTGGGGCTTGGTAACTTTCCAAAGGTCACGTAGCAAGAATGTGGCAGATCCAGTATTAAAGTCCTGGCAGACATAATGGAGATTAAATGGAAATAATATATTACTGTTGGGGTATATTTGAAGGTTTCTAAGCAGAGGCAAGATGTGAGCAGATTTATATTTTAGCACAATCACTCTGGCTACTGTACAGGAAATAAACCAGAAAGTACCAAAGTTAGGACTGAGATAACAGGAAAGATACAATTGTTACAGACTAGATGAGAATTGATGAGGGTGGAAAATAAGATGACAACAGTGGGTGTAGAAAAGAAAATTTAAAGTCAATAGAAAAAGAAAAATGTATATATTAGAATCAGTATGACTTAATATTGAATTAATCATAAGGGGAGAGAGGAAGAAAATGGAGAGTGAAAAGTCCCTACTATGTCCCTACTATGCTATGCTTTGGAAGAAACAGGGAGAATATTGATTGATATTAATAACTATACTATCAATCACATATGATTATGTATGTATGTTAGACTGTAATGCTATTGGCATTAACGATACCATTATTATTTTTGTTATAATGATACTCCAGTCACCAATAATTTTTTCAATGGGTTATAATAGTTAATATTTATGAAGGGCTATCTATGTTCTGGGTACTGTTCTTATGATTTCTTTATATGCATTATTTCATTTTTTGTTGTTGTTTTTAGATTTTTAAAAATAATTGTTCATTTAATTTTATTTATTTTTTTTCTATTTGCTATAGGGCACACGTGCTTACCAGAGAGAGACAGAGACAGGAACACAGAGAGACAGAGAGAGAGAAGGCAAGCTGCCAGGTCCAGGCTTCAAACCACAGTTGGCCATATGGGAGTCCAATGTTTTAAATGCCATGCCATCCAGTGCCTTAACCACCATGCCACCTGTTGACCCTAATTTTTTTTAAAAGAATTATTTATTGGGACCAGCAGATGGCATAATGATTATGTTGCCGGACTCTCACATAATGAACCATGGTTTAAGTCCCAGATCCTATAGCTTGAAACTCATTCTGCGCATGTATGCATGTGTGCCTAAAATCCCGAAAGGAAAATGGAGGAGAAGGGATTGGAGTGTGGCCATCCCCCCAGTGGGTGATTTCTCACTTTCTGTTTCTCTCTCTTTGTCTCTTCAGCGAGTGCACACACCCTATAGAAAAAAAAAATCTCTCTAAAAAATTATTTATTTAATTTTATTTATCTTATTATTATGATTATTGTCATTTTAATTTGCTACAAGGCACATATGCTCACTAGAGAGTGACAGATAAAGAGACAGAAAGAGAAAGTGAAAAAGTAAGCCCCCAGGTCCAGGACTCAAACCGTGGTTAGCTATGTCTGAGTTAGCGCCTTAACTACCATGCCATTAGCTGGCCCCTGTTCTTTGATTTTTTCACTACAGGACACATGCACTCACGAGAGAGAGACAGAGAGAGAGAGAGAGAGAGAGAGAGAGGGAAAATGAGAAATCATCCTCCCCAACCCCAGAGAGGATGGCCATGCTGCAAGTCCTTCTCCATTCTCCTCTCAGGATTTTGGACATTGCGTGCACATGCTTAATTTTCCAGCTGCGAGGTCTGGGACTCAAACCACAGAGGCAGCCATGTGGTATCTAGCTGCCTTAACCTCTATGCCACCTGCTGGCCCTATTACCTTATTTAAACTCCATTACAGCCTTGAGTGAGGAACTATTATTCCCAATTTGCAGTTTTGCAACGTGAGGTACAAGGAGGCTGTCTCACAGAAACCAGTAAGTTGTATAGCCAAATCTAACCTGAAGGTATTTGTATCTTTTATGTGGTCTGTACAATGCTCTTTTTAAAAGCACAATTTGTTTTCAACACATAAACATCAAATTAGTTCACATTTTTTAAAGATAGGATTTTTAAGCTTTTACACTAGGCTTATTTCCCACATGGCAATGTTTAGCTGGACTTAATGAGCTTCCCTTTTAACGGCATAGGTTCTCAATGCCTACCCACCCTACTTAGCTCTTTTTTTACCTGACTGTCCTTATGGGAGATATGAGTTAAGGGGTAAGACATCCCTTAAGTTCTCAGAAAATGTTGGAGAAAGATAAATATAGATTAAATTATAATAAATAATACAACTTATACTTTAATAATACACTCGTAGCTGAGGGCACAACATTTTAAAAGGACAGTGATGAACTGGGCAATTTTATAACAGGTGGATTGTATTGAAGAGTAGATGTAAATAGAATTACAAAGGTAGAGTTGATCTACTTTATAGGAAATAATACTCTAATGCTAGTAATAGTGCTCACTATGTCTCAGGCATTGCAATAAATGTTTTAATTTTCTCTCTCTCTCCCTTATTTTAAAATGTGCTATAGAGCATGTGCATTTTGCTGGAGAGAGAAAGAAAATGAGAAAGTACCTTCCTCCTCCCAGGGGTATGGCCATGTCACAGTCCCTTCTCCATTCTCCTATCAGGATTTTGGGCATGCACACACACATGCCCAGAATGTTTTTCAAGCCACCAGATCTGGGACTGTAACCATGCAGTTGGCCATGTGGGATTCAGCTGCCTTAACTACCATCCTACTGGCTGGCTCTTGCATATATCTTTAAGTCCTTTCAACAATCCTATGAATTAGATTATTATCTTCTTTTTACAGATAAGGAAAATGAGGTTTCTACCAGTTTGGTGATTTGTTCAAGAACACATCATGACTTAGTAATTCAAGAATACTGGGCTTCTTATTTCCAGCTCAGTGTCTTTCATAGTATGGTTCCAGAAAGTGCTGAAAATCTGCAGTTTCCCCATTCTCTAAGGAAAGTTTGTAAACTGAGAAGGTAATGGTATTGCAGAGAACTTACAAGTATGATTTGCCTCAGGTGTTCCATAGCTGCCTCTAAATTTCTTTCAGTGAGCTGTTGAATAAAAGATGAGACAGATCAGTAGTGGTGAAAGAGATCCCCAAAGTTAATCAATACCACAGATTGTTCTGGATTGAAATTGATGTTATTGCCTCATGGAAAAGCTCGTAAGTTCAATGTATAGTCAGTCCCCTGTCTATTGTAAAGCTCAGTAAATAACCCTTAGGCCAATAGAGGCTTCACTATTCACTCTGGCCAGTGCATGATCTATGCTTTTAGTCCTGAAGAAATCGTTTCCAAAAAGTGATTCAGTTAAACTTTTTTTTTTTCTTAAATGGCAATTCAGCTATTTATGAACTAGTTTACTGAGGTAATCCCCTTAAGCTGTAGAGAGCAATTTATGTAGGAAAGCATATCAACAACATTCTCAATTCACAGAGGTTAAAAACAATAGCAATCTTAAATTTAATCTGTGTTCATTAAATATCCTAAGATCTCCATTAGGTTGTGTTCTTAAAATAGTGGACTGACAGCATTACCCAGTTAATTGAGAATAAAGCAAAAACGCTCCTGCTGAAAAATCTCAATAAATGCATAAACTCAGATTTTATATTGAATACTTAATGCTGGGTCAGTTAGTAGATTGATTATTGGGATCGCTATCAAATACTAGGGACAGGGGGATTTAGGACAATTCCCCAGGTTCAGCCTTCTGAGGAGTTCTGACCATTAGCAATAACGAAGGGAGAAGACACAAAGTGAGTCAAAGCAGAGCAAAGAGAAAACTCTAGGTTTCCAACTAATTGAACGATTGTTTTCTCTACCACTCAGCCTTGAGAGCTTTTTAAAACTATTTATTTTAAATGTGATATAGAGACAAATATAGTATTTTTTTCACCTGTATGTACCATACTACTACTACTTGTCTCCCTCAGCTGTGAAGTATACCACAAGTAACTTATTAGCCATAAAATACTAAAATGTGTAAATTTTTTAATGTAAATAAAGCAGAGTCAGGATTATCTCTGTATCAGTCAGGGTCTCAGCAGGATGCAATATCTTACTCAAAACACTAATAAAAAATAATTTAAGACCCTTTTTGCCAAGAACCTTTTCACCAAAATTGAAGAAGGAAGCTCCTACCCCTCCCAAAGCAGAGGCCAAAGCAAAGGCTTTGAAGGCCAAGAAGGCAATGCTGAAAGGCATCCACAGCCACAAAAAATAAAGATAATCCACATATCACTCATCTTCCTGAGGCCCAAGACACTACAGCTCTGAGGCAGCCCAAATATCCTCAGAAGAGCACAAACTTGACCATTGTGCCATCATCAAGTTTCCCCAACCACTGAGTCTGCCATGACATCCACAATGAACACAAGTGTGTTGCTGTCTTCTTTCTTCTTCATGGCAGACTCAGTGGTACATGTGTGCCTAATACCCCAAGAGGATGAAGAAATTTAGGAGAAAGCCGTGGCTCTGTGATCATGCCCCATTGGGAGGTGCTTTCTTCCTCTCCTTCTCTCTCTGTCTCTCTCTGGTGAGTGCATACACCCTCTGGCACATTAAAAATATATACTGGAGCTGGCAGATAGCATGGTGGTTAAAGTACTAGACTCCCTCATGGCCGACCAAGGCTTGAGTCCTAGACCTGGTGGCTTGCTTTCTCACTTTTCCTCTCTCTCTCTCTCTCTCTCTCTTTCTCTGAGTGTGTCTCTCTATGGTCAAATTAAAATAATAGTAATAAATAAAATTAAATAAATAGTTCTTTCATATATATAATATATTTTATATATTATATAATATATTATATATATATTTATGGGGCCAGCAGCTGGCATGGTGGTTAAAGTGCTAGTCTTGCACATGCCAACAGTGGTTTGAGTCTCAGACCTGGTGGCTTGCTTTTTTATTTTCCCTCTCTGTCTCTCTCTGTCAAGGTCACATGCCCTATAGCAAAATTAAATAATAAAAATAATAAATAAAATTAAATAAATAGTATTTTTAAAAATATGCATGAAAATGGTTGGATTTAGCCTGTGGGTAATAGTTTGTAAACCCTGGCCTAAGGCATTATGGAATCCATGACATCCTTTGCAGCTGATGGCAGATAAGAGAAGGGAGAATATGTAAAGGATTACATGAGAAAATTTTATGTATTGCACCTGGAAGTGGCATACAAGAATTCTACCCAAATTTCATTGGCTTCGTCTTAGTCATATGGCTGTACCTAATTTCAAGTGAGGCTGACAAATGTATTCTAACTATGCTCAGAAAAAAAGAAACAAGTTGATAAATATCTAACTAATCTTTACCACTTAAGACTTCTAACTTTATCTAAGCCAGCATTTTCCAAAGGGTATTTCATTTATGTATTGTACTAGAAATTTTCTTATGGGAAAAAATGGGTTCTGAGACCATGTAAGGGTATTTCATTTATGCATTTGTACTGGAAATTTTCTTAAGAAAATAAAATGGGTTCTGAGATCATATAAAATTAGAAAATACTTTTATTAGATTCTTCCTCCACGTTGAAATTCAAGATGCATATATATTTCTATATGCATATGTGCATATATATATATATATATTTTTTTTTTTTGGAGAAGTTTTTGCTATAGTGCACGTGCACTCGCCAGAAAGACAGAGAGAGACAGAAAGGAAGAAATCACCCCCCAGGGTGGATGGCCACACCACAATCCCTTCTCCTCCATTCTTCTCTCTCGGGATCTTGGACATGCACGCACACGCACCCAGCATGAGTTTAAGCCACGGAGTCTGGGACTTGAACCGTGGTGGACTACATGAGAGTCCAGCGACATAGCTATTAATGCCAACTGCTGGTCCTAAAATTCAAGATGCATATTAACATATCAAAAGTCCTGAAAAGTTCTGCACTGTAAAGCAAAACAAAACAGAACAAAACTCCATAACTTTAGTAAACACTGTTTTATAATAAAGTTACTGATCCTTACTTGCATTCTAGGAGATAAAGGGAATAGGGTCCAGGAAATGCTGGGAGAATTAATCGTAATCCCAGATATACTCAAGGGAATTTCTTGTGCATGAAACTAGTGAAGCTAGTACATGCACATAAGTTACAGAGACAGTATCATTCCTTCTAATCCTTCCCTACCATCAACAACAATATCCTACCTATTTTAAAGAGAAGTTTTTGCTATAGGGCACATGTGCTTGCCAGAAAGACAGACAGAGACAGAGAGACAGAGAGAAATCATTCCCCGGGGGATGGCCATGCCACAATCCCTTCTCCTCCATTCTCCTCTCCAGATTTTGGGCATTCATGCACATGTGCCTGGCGTGAGTTTAAACTGCACCTTCCAGGACTCAAACTGCAGTTGACTATGTGGGAGTCCAGTGACATAACCATTTCACTATCCACTGGTCCCCCTCTTTTAATTTCTGTATACTGCTTATATGCCTGTTGCTGTACTCTGCTTCACACATCTGGCATATGGTCTTTCATGCCACCTTTGCTTTTAGCTCTCCTACTGGAATGCAAACTATGATCCCAGGGATGGATGTTTGTCAGTTTGATCCATCACTGTGGTATCTTCACTGCTGAAAATATTGCCTGAAATATAATAGGTGCTCAAGAAATGTTGCTTAAATGAAACCTTGCACTACCTGATAGACTAGATTTTCTCTTAGTAACTGAAGCTAGGTAAAACCTTGACATTTCTCTCTCTCTCTCCAATGGTCAATTCTAGTTCCAGACATCCTCCTGTTAGGGCAAGCCACTTAAGACATCAAAGGCCATTTCCTTATTGCTCTGAGCAATGATTCACAACCCTGGATGACTATGAAAATCACCTGGGAACTTTTTTTTTCTTTATGAAAGAGAGCGGTATTATTTTCAAGCTCTTATGTTGTGATCCTCCTACCCAGCCTCCAAATGAACTAGGATTTGCACACAATTGTGCCTGATATGTTTAGATTGGCCCAGGAACCAAACCCAGGTCTCCTATGCAGCTTCCAGCCTCCCAAGCAGTGACACAATTTGGGCCCCAGTATAGCTGGGCCTGAGAAGCTTTGAAAACAGCATAGATTTCCAGATTTCTAGAATCAGAATATCTAGGGATCAGAGAATCTGGAACTGTTAAGAGCTCAATTTTTTAAAAGTTTTTGCCATAGGGCACGTGTGCTGTCTGGGGAGAGACAGAGAGAGGTAAAGTGAGAAATCATCCCTCAAATAGGATGGCTATGCCACAATCCTTTCTCCTTCATTCTCTTTCTGGGATTTTGGGCGCACACACACACACACACACACACACACACACAAGTACCTGGTGTGATTTCAAGCCACCAGGTCTGGAAATCAAACTGCAAGCCTGCCATGTGAGGGTCCAGTGCTTTGTCTACCACGTCACCTGCTGGCTCCAAGAGGTCAATTTTTAAATGTATTTTTTCACAATAGAGAGCATGTGTGCATACATGAGAGAGGCTCTCTTTACAGCATCCAGTTACACAGAAATCCTCTTTTCTTTTTCCCTCCCCTCTGGCTAGAGGATATACATGCACTTGCCAGAGACAGAAAAAGACAGAGAAAAGAAAGCACTCCTCCCATAGGGAGTGGTCATGCCACAATCCCTTATCCATCCCTCCCACCTTTTGGGATTTTGGGCACATATGCATGCACATGCACCCAGTGTGTTTCTCCCATTTTTTTTAAAGAGAGATTTTTGTTATAGCCCACATGCATGAACTGGAGAGAAAGAGAGAGAGAGAGACAGAAAGTGAGAAATTACCCCCCCCCCCCCGAAGGGAATGACCATGCTACAATCCTTTCTCTCCCATTCTCCTGTCAGGATTTTGGGCACACACACACACATGCAGCCAGCATGAATTTAAGCTGCCAGATCTGGGACTCAAACTGTGGTAGACTACATGGAATTCCAGCAACGTAACCATCACATCATCTACTGGTCCCGCACCCAGTGTTCTGGGTCTGCGACTCATAGTGTGCAATTGGCCATGTGGGATTTGGTTGCCTTAAACACCAGGCCATAAAGATAGGTCAGTAACCCTCTTTTACACAGGCCTCTAGCTTTTTAGATTCTTAAGCATATGCGTACACACCTCCTGTATTGTCAGGCTGACCCAGGGACCCAAACCTTCAAGCAGCCATGCAGCTTCCAGTATTGCAGTTTAGCTTGCTACCAACTGTGGTGGCTCACACACTTAATTTTTGTACATTTAAATACATAAATATTCATTTAAAGGTTATTAGATACCAATAAGGAACAAAATAGATTAATACAGCCCTTATTTCATGGAGCTTTTATTCTGATGTGAGAATTCACAAATAAAATAATTAACAAGAAAATACATTTAATGTCAGATTGCATCAAGTTCTGTGAAGAAAGATAAAATAGAGTATAAAGGGGTACAGAATGGCAAAAATGCATATGATACTTTCAGTAGAATAGTCAATGATGGTGCTGGTTTTTCTCTGATTTCTGCCACCTTCCCACTCCCACCTATCCATTTTTCTTTGCTTTGCTCTATGTCTGTGGTAGCCAGTCTACAAAATGACCCTGAATGATCTCAACTGCTATTCACGCCTCTGTGTGATCTCCTCCCACACTGACTCAGAACTGGTCTGTGTAAACAACCAAATATGTCAGAAGTGGCAGTGTGTGATTTTTTGGGCTGGGTTATAAAAGACATAGCAGCTTCCACTTTGGCCTCCTGGATCATTCACTCTGTGGGAAGCCAGGTTTCATGTCTTCCTTGCATGATCGAGTACACTCAAACCATATGGAAAGGCCCACACAAAGGAAGAACTGAGTTTGCTTGCCACCAGCCTTCACCAACTTCCTAATTATGTGAGGGAGCTACCTTAGAAATAGATCCTCCAGCCCTAGTCAAACCTTCGAATGACTGCAACCCCAGCTGATTTCTTGACTGCAGCCTAATGTAAGACCCAGACGTGAACCACCAACATAAATGATTTCCACATTCCTGACTCAAAGAAACTGTAAGAGAGGGGGGAAAATATATATATATATATATATATATATATATATATATGTGTGTGTGTGTATAAAGTAAGTATATATATATGTGTGTATATATATGTGTGTGTATATATATACATATATATACATATGTGTGTATATATATATACATATATATGTATAGGCTTGTTGCATTTTTTGCTATGCAAAAGTGCATCATGACTTTTCCAATGACTATATATAATAATCTATATTATCTCCCCCAGAGCTTGATTGCATGACTGTATCCCTGCAAACATTAGTGTACTAAATTAAGAGTACTAAGACACTCAGACAACATAAACAATTCATGCAAGGATAGAGGGATCCATTTTCCATTATTAACAAACACAAGGTGATGACTAGGTCTCTTCTAGACTCATAACACCTGGGCATACCTCAAGTCCTAAACAAATGCTATATTTTAAGATTACATGTCTGAAACTCGAATAAACTGAGCTATGTCCAAGGCCTAACTGGGGTACCTGGCATATAATTGGTGCTCATTAAAGTTTGCTGAAGTGAACTAAATAGAATTATGAAAATAGGGGTACAGAGGTAGGATCAGACCAACAATGAAAGTGATGCTTAAGTGGCATTAAGTATGGGGTAGAAAGTTAAATTAGAGTTCTTTAAGTGTCCCCCCACACCAGATATTTAGATTTATTCTGGGGCTTCGAGTATGGTTGAGACTACAGGTGGGAGGCAAATAGCTCCAGAACTGAGGACTGCAAATTTTGGAAATCAGGTAAGGGTCCAATTCACATATTAAGATACCTAGAGACAAGATAGTGTTGGAATAGGTAAGGGCACCTGTACTCCTGTACTATACCAGAATACCAAGAAGGGTGTTAAAATCCAGGGTGGGGTAGCATTTTCCAAGAATCTCAAACATCATGTTAAATTTCTAAACTCTCACTGATTCTTAATATAAAATGTCTGTTCCTCAGACAGCACAGAAAAAAAATCTTTTAATATAATACTACTTGCTTTCATCTTCAGATTGGATTAGTACAGATTCTTGAGCCCAGCAATTTGCAGCCCTTGAAATAAGGAGAAGCATACCAGCCATCGCAGATTAGTGGTGTTCACCGAAGAAGTAGATTGTTACACAGACCCACACAGATCAGAATCTTTCATTAAATACCAAATTTAAGAGAGAGAGAGATAGAAAACCTTTAATTCCTGAAACAAGCACCATCAAAATGATTGGAAAATCTACAGTCCAAATCACTCACTTCTTAATCCCTAGAGATACTCTTCCCCTTCAACCTAGCTGAGTGAAGAAAGCACTTTTCTGGAGATGTGGCAATTAGATTAGAAAGCCTGGAGCCTTTTCCTTGATTACTTAAAATGATACTAAGTCCTTCAGCTAACTTAGATGGATAGTAATAGTTTCCAAGGGACAGGCAACTCAGAAAAGACAACTTCATTGCATTTCTCATTTACTTACTTAACACTTTTAAAATACTTTTGTAAATTTTATTTAAAGAAGATTCAGGCTTTTTTAAATGAATCAGAGCACTCTCTTCCTGATTTCAAATAGCTGAATGAAATTGTACCAAGTGCTGATAACAACAATCCTTCTGTGTCATGGATGGTCAACCCTTACTCCCACCCTTAAAGCAAGCGTGAAGTCTAATCAGCATAATGAATGAAGTAGTTATTAACATTTCAGAAAAACACACCCTAAATTGCTACACTTCTATGAATTATACTGATAGATTCTATTTCTTTTTCTTTGACCTGCTTGTCCAGGGACTTTTTGTGATTAAAGAGGCAGAAGGCTATTTGCCAAATGGATAAATGAGGGAGTTGTTTACTTTGCTAAAGAATTCATTCACCACCAGAAACCTTCTCTATGCCTTAAAAATAAAATTTGATTTATACGCCTTTTTAAAATTACCTTCAAAGATGAAAATGTCAGGTACATCTGTATTTGAGGGACAATTCTCTTGCTGGTTTACAAGCATTAACAAATACAAAGAATATTTGTTCCATGTCTACATACCTTGTATAGCTTCAGATCTCCACAAGTCACTTAGCCTGACTATCTTAGTTTCCCCATTATTCAAGTGGGATAATAATACTTCCCTACCTCAAAGAGATGTTTTGAGAATTCAGTGGTGAGTGAGCTGCTTGGAAGATGAATTGCCGTGTTTTCCTGGTCTCTTTGCTTCTAGTCTGGCTCAATTGCTACAACAGTTAGACATATAATGTTGTAAATATGCCCTGTTTGGTTTTCAAGTAAGCATACACTCTTGAAAACAAAATTTACTTAAAATATTTTCCCACTTTTCTGCCTTTGCTTTTTGTGGAGTTTGGGTTTAATTAGCATCCATAGGCTCTTATCTAAGCCTTTGCTAAGGACTAATTAACTGGTGTATACTTTGTCAAGTTCTAATGAAAACTGATAAGTCTTCTTATTCTGTTTTCTTTTTTCTTCTGGGGGAGGGTATATTCTTTCAGCAAACATTTATTGTCAAGGAGACAATATTTGTGCATTTAACCAATGTTTATTGATCATCTTTAAGGCCTCTGGGGGACACTATATTTAAAAAAATATTTTTAAAAGGGGCTGATGTATCTGAGGAGAGTAAGCAAGTTATAAAAATCTGTAAGCCACCAACGTTATGCATATTTGCGAAGAGACTTGAGTAAATGAGCATTGAAGTGGGCTTAAGGGGTGACAGGCTTTCCTGATGTAGAGGCTTTGCTTTGGGTAGTAATGAACAAGATGAAGTGTGTAAGATGGACTGGGGGGTGGGGAGATATAATGGATTTAATCAGGGAAGAAGAGCTTAATCAGGGGTGGGGGTGGGGAAACAAGAAGAAGGAGGCTGGAGAGAAAACAATGCTGGACTGAGACTCAAGAGACCTGAGTTTAATCCTAATACAAACTCCACCATTAGGTAAACCTGTGACCTTTGGCTTGTCACTTTCCCTCTCTAAGCTTTAGGTCACACCCTCAGCAATGCAGGAGTTGGGACTATGGATAGGACTTCCAAAGAGGGCATTCTAGAATTTGAAAATTTCCTCGAGATAAGTGAGTTTTAAATTATCAGTCCAGTCAGGCTGCCATGTTCTTAGTAGGTCTCATAACTGAAAAGAAAGATTACAAGATTACAGAGGAGACGAATTAATCTTATGAAGACCCCTTCATTAGACCCAGGACCAGAATAAAGAAAAACCTTATGGAAAAAAAAATACATGAGAGAAAAAATTCTGTATCAGACACATTGGGTAGATTTCTGGAAAGGTGCCATCATGTAGTAGAAATAACACAAGCTTGAGTTGAATAGACTTGGCCAAGGCTTAAACTCCAGTTTACCCACCTATCTCTGATTTCAGGCAAGTTCCTTAACCTCTCTGAACCAGAATTTGTAACTATTAAATTGGAATACTATCACTATATGCTTAGTAGGGTCGTTCTGGAGGCTAAAGGACTTAATCCGAGCAAAACACGTTGTACGGAGTACTCACTGTTTTACTAAACAGGTTAGCTTACTCAAAAAGGCCTCTTCAGCTCCTCCTTAAAGACAGCTTTTATCATCCTCAAATTGAGGGTCTCCGTTACACAACAGCTCATTCCCCCCACACTATTAGACTTCCTGAGCTCCCATTCCAGAAAACAGGTTTTGAGGCATCTCTGCTATCTTCAGTTTGTCAGTGACTCGGTCTGTCAAGTCGCATTCGATCTAGGTATAGATAGTTAGACTATATCCTTGTTCACCGAGTGCCTTTGGTCATGTCTGATTTCATTCCTGTCAATGCAAAGTTTCCACAGGAAACTGAAGAAGCCATTTCCCATAGCCAGGCAGCCTGACCATCCTTCCTCTCATTCAAAGGGGCTTATTGGAGGCCTCTGTTAGGGCAAAGATTTCGGCTCTGTTACTCAGATATGTTAGGCAAAGATCTGTTTGGTGATTAGTTTTGATTAGATAGGAGTTCTACACAAAAGGGGCTTGTGCATGTATTGTAGTTACTGAGATTAAGGGAGCCAGGTAGTGCTGTGGGAAGCTGCCCCACTGAAAAGAGGGGCCATTCTTTGATGTTCAGAAGCCTAGCATTCCCCAATGAGAAAAATGACTATTAGTTTCCTTGATTTTGCAAAGCACTTGAAAAGCGCTTTAACCAACTCCTTGGCTTTGATAGTGCTTGTTTGAGAGTGAGGGTTTAAGTCTGTGCAGGGGAAGCAAAGTGCAGATTTCATTTTTTTTAACTTGTTTCCCATGATCTCAGGAGCAGCTCAACTGGCTTTTTTTTCTGCTTTTGTTCTTGCTCTTTTTCCCATCTTTTACACTTAGTCACACACTCTTCTTCCCTGCCTCCCATTCTAGTCTTTTCCTCCCCTCCAAAAAAATATCTCCTCTGGCATGGTCTATAACGACCTAACTCCTTACCTCCCTATAGCATCTACTTATTTTATTTGTTTATTTTTTGACACATGCACCTCCCAACACTGCTCACACTCCTTGCATTTGAGCTCTTCATTGGTATACATTTAATTACTTATAAAATTGAAGGAAGAAGAGGTATAGCCATTATCCAAAAATGTATAAATTTGTCCTTAGTCACTACGTATATATGTTTGCATATGTGTGTATGTGTGTGTGTGTGTGTATGTATGTAAATTTTGCTATGGGGTGCTCACTGAAGAGAGGAGAGAGAAACAGAGAGAGAGACAGAAAACACCCCTAGGGAAGATGACCATAATACAATCTCTGCTACTCCTTTCTCCTCTTGGGATTCTGTGCATGCACAGCAGCCTCCCAAGCCGTCAAGTCCAATACTAGAACTGGGAAGTCAGCCATGTGGGATCCAGCTGCCCCAACCACTACACTACTGGCTAACCCTGGTTGCTGGATTATGTATAATAGGAGAATAAAAGTGTATCTTATCTAGAAATACCCCCCTAAATAAATTCTAAGGGTATGCTATGAGGAAGAACTAATAGAACAAAAACTTCAGAAGTTGATCACTTTGCCTTTTCCCTTCCTTGTGTGTTCAGTATACTCTGCAGTGAGGCTGGACAATGCCAGTCTTTACGATGATCTAAAGATAAGCTTAAGCTAAGTGGTGCTGTTTTCTTCCTCCTCCCTCCCCACTCTTTGTCTCCTCCTCTCATTTCACTGTGTATAGAACTGGACCTGGCATCTACTAGGTACCAATAAATGATGGCTCAACCAACTCCTAGTTTTCCCTATCCTTTTCCCTGCTTTATTTTTCTTCATCAAACTAACCTCTATCTACCGTAGTATATAATGGGTTGTTATAAAAGTCATGGTGCATTTTTGCATAGGAAAACATAGAAAAATATGTCATGAATTTTCTGACAAGCAAGTATTTTATTTAGTCTAGTCATTGTTTGTGTCTTTCTCATTCCACTCCCCCCCACACACACACACCCACACAATGTAGGTTCCACAGAATCAGGGGTTCTGGATCTTTTGTTCACTGCTATACTACTAGTACTTAAGACAATGTCTGATATCAGTAATTGTTCAATAAATATTTGTTGAATAATTTAAGTAGCTTTTGTCTGTCTTCTCTTCTATGGGACATTTGAATAGTGATAACTCTATTAAATCTCCATGAGTTCATTTCTCCCAGTGGAGAAGTTGCATCAAACAGCCATTTCTGTCTTGGTGAAGATGAGGAATCACCCATCCCAACACCAATAGGACAACAAAAAGTTCTTAGGTCATTGGAAGTGCATTGTTCTCAAAGGCAAGTTTGAGTTATCTAGATGTCAGGATCTTTGGGTGAAATAGACCATGTTTTCCTAGAGGAGATAGATATTTTCCCAGAAGATGCATGGTTTAGGACAGATTTGGAGACTGGCTGAAACTGTGGTCCAGAAACCCAAGAACCAAATCAGCTAAGCAAGGTCAGGAAAGGGGACAGAGATGGCTAAACTTTTGCTTCAAACATGAGTGATCTCAGCTGACCCTTTGGGAAGAAGTGTTTTTCCTGTATAATATGTCCAATATTGCATCTGTCCTTATTTTCTCTTTTGCTGTGCTTTGGCTCAGGGATGCTGCTTTGAATGTCCAATACTGCATCTGTCTTTATTTTTTCTTTTGCTGTGCTTTGGCTCAGAGATACTGCTTTGAATGAAAATCTTCCTCTTTGAATGAATTTTTACTGGCAAACTTCTGACTTTCTGGGATAAATCCACTGTTGAAATTTTGCAAAAAATCTGATTATCTCCAGGCTGAAAGATTAAGAAGGCATTTAATGCATTAACTTTCAGATTGTACTTTCTGAATGTAAGTTAAGTGCAATCTTTCTTTGGCGATTAAAAAGCTGGCTATTGCTAAGTGTTGGCAAGAACGTATGGAGGAATCACAACCCGAGGCCTATTCTGAGATGGCTACTGAACTTGAGCTGTGAACTATTGCTTTCAGGGACTAAAAATGAAGATTTTCTGCTGAGATGTCTCCCTCCAGATTCATTTCTAGATTGGAGAGGCACAAACCCAGGCCCATTCTGAGATGGCTACTGAACTTCAGCTGTGAAATACTGCTTTTGTGTGGCGGTTTTCATTTTTTGCCTTTTAAAATTAAAATATAAATTTTTTATTGTCTTTTTTCTCTTTTTCTTCTTTTCTCTTCTTCTCTGTTCTTTTCCTTTTTCTTTTAACTCATTCCTTGGCTGCTCAGCCTCCACACACTGAGTGTCTAGACAGGTCTAAGTGAATGGTATCCAAACAACTGATTACTATTAGGGTTAGAATACTCCTCAAGTTCCACTGAGTCTGACACACAAAGAGTGAAAAACAGAATGGAAGAGAGATTGCAGATCACCTCCTCCAGCATGCCTCTGAATGCTCAGATTGAACTTCAAAAATTAGGAAGAAATGCACAACCCATCAGATGACCAGAAATCACTGAAGGGGCATAAGGGATATGAGAAAGCAAGAAAATATCTCTCCTCCTCCAAGGGAAAAGAATAATTCTTTTTCATTCACAGACAGTACATTGTAGCTCATGGAAGTTTCAGGTAAAGAATTTAGAATATTCACAGTGACAAAGCTAAGAGAAATGCACGAGAAGAGAGACAGTGAACTCCAGAAGACATACGAGAAAAGAGGCAATGATTTCCAGGAGGTGAGGAAGTTCTTGTACTATCTGAAAGAAGAAATATGCACCATAAAAAAGAATCAAATGAAGCTGTTAGAGATGAAGGCTGTAATATAGGAAATCAAACCTCCCTTGAAAGTATTAAAAGTAGACTAGATCATACAGAGGATCAAATCTTGGATGTAGAAGACAGAATCACTGGCCTAGAAAAATCCACCACAAAGACTTAGAAAATAATCCTCCAAAATGAGAATAATATACGAGAAATAATAGATACCATTAAATGTCCAGACATCTGGATAATTGGTATCCCAGAAGGTGAAGAGACTAATAAGTGGATCATCTGTTCCATGAAATCCTGGAAGAAGATTTTCCAAACCTAGAGACGCATTCAAAGATCCAGTCCCCAGAAATACAAAGGACCCCCAAATAGAATCAACCCAAGAAGATCTTCTCCAAGGCATATTATGGCCAGATTGACCAATACCACAGACAGAGACAAGATACTAAAATTGGCAAGAGAGAAACATCAAGTTACCTACAAAGGATATCTCATCAGGCTAACAACAGACCTCTCATCTGAAACAATGAGAACAAGGAAGGAATGGGAAAATACATTCAAAGTGTTAAGGGAAAAACAATTTCAACCAAGAATACTATACCCGGCAAGATTATCCTTCATTGGGAAGAAAAGAAAACCTGAAAGATAGAGATAAAGAAAACATGAAAGAATTTACCAGCACCAGACCAGCTCTCCAATATGTTTTAAAGAGAGTGCTAAATGAGGAAAACTAAATACAGACCCACAGAAATGAGTTCAATAACAAGAAAATGGCCAACTTATAGGTAGGAACGAATCTGGAGTTCCAGAATTTAAACAGGAAGATCGGACCACAACAGAAGATAGATTAATACATGAGACTGAACTGGTGAAACAGAACCTTATGACTTTTGAATAAAGCATTACTTATTTTCTTCTATGCATTGTTTTCCAGATGTAAGGATTTTTGTCTTGTCTTGAGCTGCCGATAGGTTCATGTACCTACTATTTGAACAGAATCCTAACCTGTTTCCTGGCTTTAAGTTTTAAGCAAAGCTCTCTTAGCATTTTTTAAATTTCGATTTATTAAAGCTAAAACAGCTTTACTTGAAATTAAAAAATACATTAAAAATACCTATTTTATGACCACAGTAAGCAATATAGCATCAGCTAGGTGCTACTTTATAGTATATTCATTCTACTCAGAGCTTCACGCCTAAAGTCAGACATGTGTTCACAGATAAGTATATATAAGCCAAACTTGCTATTCAAAGTAGATAGATTAATTAAGATATTTTGTGAATCAATAAAATGTGGGGGGAAAAAAGAAATGGAAAAAAACTGTAGACACCAGAGACAGTGTGGGAGGAGTGTGGGAAATGGCAGAGGGTGAGAAATAGGGGGAGAAATATGTGCGTGTGTGTGTACACACATATATATACATATATATACATACACACACACACACACACACACACATATATATATATATATATATATATATATATATATGAATGAAACAAGAAATGGAAAATTATTTGTCGATGATAACATGTATGATTAAGCCACTATGCAGTGTATTCTGGATGAAGAAATCATATTTTGTATGCTGTGATGTTGCTCAGTGAATGAATGTAAAATAAATTAATTTAAAAAAGGAAAACAAAAAAGAATGTGTGGAAATGGTTGCTCTCATATCATGTTAGTGGGAGTCAAAATTGATGTAAATTTTATTAAAGTTTATTTTATTTCTTCCATGAGACAGAGAGATAGCACCCTTGCCAGGGTTTTGACACTCCAGTCCACCCCCACCGTTAGCAGCCCTGAATCATGAGCACCCATGTGTTTGATGTACTTAGGGAGGTCTCCAGAAACAAACCCAGAGTCTTCTAATGTGAGTCAATCTTGCAAGGTGTTGCATTTTACCACTGTGCCACTGTCCAGCTCCTGATGTAGCCTTCTTGTTGGGCTTCGGCAACACATGTCAAAATTTCAATTCACGTGTTCATTGATATACCTATTCTATTTCTTGGGGACTATTCCACAAACATACCATATTTCAATAATTCTGAGATGCACATTTATTTTATAGATGTACATTTTCATATACATTTTAGTATTTCTGAAATTGGGATGCATCTTTGATTTGGTAAAATATGGTACTTTTTCACATTCACAAGGAGTTAACTATAGAGATTTTTATTGCAGTGTCACTTGTACCAATAAGATTGAAAAAAGCCTAAATTCCCATAGTCAGTAGACTGGTTAACTAACTTACATTTATCCCAAATAATATCTTATGAAGCTACTTAAAAGAATACGGTCAATCTATATATGATGATTTGAAAAACTATTTAAGATACATAATTAAGTAAGAAATTATGGAATTTAACATTGTGTTTAGAAAAAGTTTTTAAATGTTTGGGTAATATAAAACATATATATATATGTATATATATATAAGTTATGACATACATGTACAAACATTTTTCTGTATATTCAAGAAACTATATTATCTATGATTTCTTCTGGAGTGAGGGTCAGCCAGTGGGAGGCTTAATTTTCATTTTTTACATTTTTGTACATTTTGAGTTTTCAAACCATGCTCATATACTGCTTTATTTTTTTAAAGGTCAATAGGTGGTTCTGGGAGAAGAATTATCATTTTTCTTCTTTTATGCTTTTCTCTATTAAATAACACACACTAGATGTTATTTTTAAAAGGAAATCAATATGACAGTCCTTCTCGGTAGAATTCTCGGTAGAATTCATAGTGAGTGTGATAAACCAGAGAACTGTTGCTTTACTAGATCCAAAAATAGAGGTTGAATAGAAGTTGAAATGAAGTGCTAAGGAAACCATGGAGGGGAAACTGATTCCATCTCTCCAGAGACATTGGAAAAGTGTCACAGAAGAGGCGACATGTGAGCTGAGTCTTGGTAGAACAGAGGACATCGATTGGCAGTGTTTCAAGAATGGACAACCTATGGAGAGACCCAGTGGTGAGAAGACCATCACTTGTTCAGAGAGTGTTGAGAGGTTCAGTGAGGTCAGAGACATGCTAGTATGTGCCTGGGTGAGCATGTGATGAAGAGTAGAAAGTAATAAGAACAAATGAGTGCATACTATGCACTCTGGATTGAGCTTTAAATTTTTCACCTCCCAGTTTTAGATGTGTGTTAGGAATCTATGGCCTTAAGAACTTCAATACTGGTAAAGACAACCCAGAGTTTAGATGTGGGTCAAATTGCATATTTATCCAAGCAATTTAGTCTATCTGATCCTTCCTTAAAACAATTTTACAGAAACTATATATAATGTGCTTGACATACAGCTAGAATTCAAAAAAGTCAGTTCCTGCTGATATCTTCATTCTTACCATTCCTTTCCTCTCAACTCTAGCTTACTGCTGCATATACAGTTGGAACTAATTGAATCTCTGCTACTAAGTGATTTGTGGGAGAGTTGGGTAAGGTGTATGTTAAGACATTATATAATAGAGCTCTTACCTCTGGTTTCCCCAATACCATGGAAGTCAGAACATTTTGTCTATGAGAATCCAGTACACACTGTCTCTGAAGTTGTTAGGAGGCAGAAATCCAGGAACCTGAATGAAATAGAGATATGGAGCCAGCAGGTGGCATGGTGGTTAAGGGTGCTGGATTCCCACATGGCCAACCACAGTTAAAGTCCCAGACTTGGCGGCTTGCTTTCTCACTTTCCCTCTCTTTCCCTCTGTCCCTCTCCAGTAAAATTAAAATAAATAAATAAAGTTAAATAAAATAATTCTAAAACAAAAATAAAGAAAGATGTACATTTTCTCCATTAAGCTGATATCCCCAAAGATTTTCAGACTACATGGATGACAGAATAAAAAGTAAAAATGAGGGCCAGCAGGTAGTGTGGTGGCTAAGACACTGGATCTCACGTGGCCAACTCTGTGGTTTGAATCCTAAACCCGGTGACCTGAAAAACACACCAGGTGTGCACAAAATTCCAAAAGGAGAATGGAGAAAAAGGGACTGTGGTATGGTCATCCCCTTTGGGGGGTGATTTGTCACTTTCCCTCTTTCTCTGTCTCTCTCTGGAGAGCACATATGCCCTATGGCAAAAAAAAATAAATAAAAATGAAAAACCAACAACACGGAACCAGCAGTTGGTGTAATGGTTATGTCGCTGGACTCCCATGTAGTCGACTGCGGTTTGAGTCCTGGACCTGGTGGCTTAAACTCATGGTGGGTACATGTGCGTGTGTACTCAAGATCCCAAGAGGAGAATAAAGGAGAAGAGATTGTGGCATGGCCATACCCCTGGGGGGTGATTTATCGCTTTCTGTCTCTGTCTCTGTCTTTCTGGTGAGCGCACACACCCTATAGCAAAAACTTCTCAAAACAAACAAACAAACAAATGAACAAAACACACACACACACACACACACACACACACACACACAAATTAAAATCCCTTAGCTTCAGAAAACAAGACAGGACTAGTACATGTACCAAGACTGAAACAGGCAGACCCTGAAACATGGCTGCTATGTGGTGTCATGAGAATTAAAGATGAGAATTTTGAAGTCTTCACTTTTATCTATCAGCTATGTGACCTTGAACAGTGACATTTCCCCTCTGGGAAAATGGTTCCTCTTTGTTCTTACCAGTAAGATTTAGGAATTAAGGTTGGATTGGAGTTAAGAGTCAGAAAACTGCAGCCAGATTCTATCTACCACCTATTTTTGTAAATAATGACTTATTGGAACACAACATACCTAATTGTTTAAGTTCTGTCTATGGTGGCTTTTACACTATGATAGCAGTATTGAATAGTTGTAACAGAGACCATATAACCAGCAAAACTGAAAGTATTTATTCTTGATTCCTTTATATGAGAGTTTGCTCCCATCACGTCTTTCATTTTGGAAAGCAAAGCCTACAAACTATTTCATAGTAGGTTGAATGATTGACCAGGTTTACATATGGGCTTCTGAATACCTTTGCTCATTCATTTATTAGTTTATTCATTCATATATATATATATGCTTAATGAATAACAGAGACAGACAGAAAGTGAGAAATCACCCCCAGGTGGGATGGCCACACCACAATCCCTTCTCTTCCATTCTCCTTTTGGGATCTTGGGCACGCGTGTGCACACGTGCCCTGTGTGAGTTTAAGCCCCTGGGTCCAAGACTAGAACCGTGGTTGACTACGTGGGAGTCCACTGACATAGCCATGACACCAACTGTTGGTCCCCCCCTTTTTTTTCCTATAGCGAATTTTTATATGTTATTAGTAGTAGTAGTAGTGATTAATTGACATAGAATAGCTTATGCAATGTTCTCATTCTTTTATAGTTCTCAAGTAAGAAATGAAAGCACTAGTAAGTCTCTAGAAGTTTCTTATTACCACTGAATAGCCTGTGTGACAGTAGATAGAAACCCTTCCCCTACCATATTATTGTTCCATATAAAACAGGTATAATTTTTTTAAAAAATGCTCAGTTCTGGGGGCAGTAGGTGGCATAGTAGTTAAGTTGCTGGACTCTTCATGGTTGACTGTGGTTTAAGTCCTAGACATGGTGACTTGAAACTCACACTGGGTGTATGCCTATGTGTGCTCAAAATTTTAAAGAGAAGAGTGGAGGAGAAGGGATTGCACTGTGGCCATCCCCTGTAAAGGGGGTGATTTATCACTTTCACTCTCTGTCTCTCTCTGGTTCTCCAGTAGTGCACACAGCATACAGTAAATACTTAATTAAAAAAACAACCAAACAAAATGCTCACTTCTATGTGACAAAAAAGGACTAACATATTAATTGTTGTTGAATTCAATGCTTGTATTAACAAGCATGAGTGTAAAGAAAATATTTTACCAGTATAGCCTATGTAAATTTGTAAATGGACTTCTACATTGTACATATAGAAAAGTATATATAAAAAATTATATATATAAGTATATATAAAAAGTATATATAAAAATTCAAAGCTTGTATTAACAAGCATGAGTGTAAAGAAAATATTTTACCAGTATAGCCTATGTAAATTTGTAAATGGACTTCTACATTGTACATATAGAAAAGTATATATAAAAAATTATATATATAAGTATATATAAAAAGTATATATAAAAATTCAAAGCTTGTATTAACAAGCATGAGTGTAAAGAAAATATTTTACCAGTATAGCCTATGTAAATTTGTAAATGGACTTCTACATTGTACATATAGAAAAGCAAATGACCTCCAAAATACTCTCCTACTGGATCTACAGAATTTACAGAATCCACCTTTACAGAAGTTACAATTTCACTGTAATGGAAAATATAAAAATGTAGATTACTTACCTTGACCATAGATGTTTTGTTGTGGTTTAAATTATATAGTTTTGGGCCAGCCCTGTGTATGAGTGGCCAAGGAGGCCAAATTCCACATGGTTGTCTCAAATTCAAATCCTGACCCCAGTTGCTTGTAAAACACACTGGGCAGGTGTGTGTGTATGCCCCAAATCCCAACAGGATGGGGGAAATGGAGAAGGGATTGCATCATAACCACACCCCACTGGTGGGTACTTTCTCCTTCCCTCTCTTTGATGAGCACAAGTGACCTCTAGCAAATAAAGAAAGTTTGAGGAAAAGTAGAATTAAAGTACAAGTTCATTAAGAAGAAAAAACTAATAATCCAGTTCCAATATACCTTCTATCCTTATTTTCATTACTAACTTTCCAATCCCACATTTTTTGGAAAGCTTTTTGTTCCATCAGAATGTCCACATTCTGTTCACTAAGCACAACTAATGTAACCCACAGGGTCTGTGTATTTGTTTTGATGCCAACTTGTCGACAAAACTTAAAATGTTCTATGTTCTCCCCTTGGGGTGGTATTTTCCATCCTTCAGAAATCTAAGTAACCCTAGAATAGATTCACGGACCTATTCGAGAAATGCTAGCATAGGAAAGTTAGATCTTATTTTATGAAGATGTCTTTTAATAATTCATTTCCATTTTAAAAGACAAGTACTGGCATAAGACATGTAAATGGTTTAAACAGATCTACTTGAGATTGTCTTGGGGAGTTATTAATCAATGGGTGTAAAGTTTCAGTTAGGCAAGATGAATAAATTCTAAAGATCTGTACATTTTACCTATAGTCCATGATACTGTGTTTCTCTACTAGAAATTTATCAAGAGAGTCGATCTCACGTAAAGTGTTCTTCCTACAAGAGTGAAAGAAAAAGAGAAACGGGGTGAGGGGGAGGGAAAGAGGGATGTAGGGATGGGTGAGAATTCAGAATGAACTTTAAAAAAAATGGACATACTATATGCTGTCTACCAGAAACCCACATTAAATACAATAATATATGTAAGTTAAAAATAAAAGAATGCTGGGACCAGCAGTTAGCGTAATGGCTATGTTGCTGAACTCCCATGTAGCCGACTGTGGTTCGAGTTCCGGACCCGGTGGCTTAATTTCACGCCGGGCGTGTGCCCAAGATCCCGAAAGGAGAATGAAGGAGAAGGGATTGTGGCACCGCCATCCCCCTAGGAGGTGATTTCTCACTTTCTGTCTCTGTCTCTCTCTGTCTTTCTGGCGAGCGCACGCACCCTATAGCAAAAACCTCTCCAAAAATATAAATAAATAAATAATAAAAGAATGCTAAATCAAATACGATAGCCTGGATTGAATCCTGGAACAGAAAAAGAACGTTAGCAGAAAATCTGGTGAAATCCAAATAAAACCTCTAGCTTACTTTAAGAGTATAACACTGATGTACCAATGAAAATATCTTTTCATAAATGTGTCATGGTTAAGATGTTTTCATTAGGGGAAGTTATATGAAGAGCATAGAAGAACTCTCTACTATTTTTGTAACTGTTCCATAAAATCAGAGACGACTTCAAAATAAAAAGAATTTAAGTAAAAAGAAAAAAAAAAGAAAGAATTCAACATGAGTATAAAGGTGAATACTCAAAATGATTATTACCAGATTGGCATCTGTCTGAACAATGCTTCTTAAACAGAAGAACTTTTGGAAGCCCAACCTTAGAGGCAGAGGCAGTAGAGCACTGCTGCACAATACTGGAGATATACGGGAGGCCCCAGGCTTGGATCTCAAGTCAACCTAATAATGCTGGGTAGGCTAATCTGTGGGTGTGCCTATGACCCGGTTTGCTGGAAGGCCAGCAGGATTTCACTGTGGTGAGACTTGTCAAGGGTACTTGTCTCTCTTCTATGAAAATAAATAAATACTTACATACACTTAAGAACTTACGGATTCACAAGAACACATTTGCTGACATCCAAATGTTGTTAGACCACAGTTTGAGAAGCAGTAGTACTTTTTCTAGATGTCAAATGTTCTGATATAATGAATAGGTGCTAATAGAGCAAAGCTGGCTCCCATGTCTCTAAGACTATCTTAGGAAATTGACAGCATCTGTGGTTCACTTTGCATGAATACTACGGATACTATTTTCAAGTGGTTTTAATAAATGATCTCTCCTTATGTAAAAGCCTAATATTGGTCCCAGCAGGCGGCATGGTGGTTAAGTCCCTGGACTACCACATGGCCAACCATCATCTGAGTTCCAAACCAGCCATTTGCATTCTTGCTTTCCCTTCCTCCACATGTGTGTTTCTCTCTAGTGAGCAGAAGTTCCCTATAGAAAATTAAGTAATAATGAATAAAATTAAGTAAATAATATTTTTTTAAAGTCTAACATGGTTGCCATAGAAAGTGAAAAGGCATTGGACTTGGTGTGGTAGTTAAGACAGTTGAATCTCACATGGCCGATAGCACAGTTCAAGTCCTAGACAAAGAAATATGAAAACAAACTGAGCTTGTGTGCCCAAAATCTGGAGAGAAGAATGGAGGAAAAGGGATTGCAGCATGACCATCCCCCATGGGAAGTGATATCTCTCTTTCCTTTTCTCTCTTTGTCTCTTTCCATTAATTATGCACACGCCATAGCAAAAAAAAAATTTTTTTTGGAGAAGTTTTTGCTATAGGCCATGTGCATTCACCAGAGAGACAGACAGAAAGCAAGAAATCACCCCTGGGGGGGATGGCCACGCCGCAATCCCTTCTCCTCTGGGGATCTTAGGCATGCTTGCACACGTGCCCGGCCTGAGTTTAAGCCACCAGGTCTAGGACTCGAACCACGGTGGACAACATGGGAGTCCAGCAACATAGCCATTACACCAACTGCTGGTCCCTCATTCAACATATATTTATAGAATACCTACTATTTGTTAGGTGCTGGGCTGTACTAAATGCTAAATTATACCAATGAAAAACATGGACAAACTATCTGTCCTCAAGAACCTTATATTTTATTAGCGGGGATACAGATATTAACAACAACCAAAAACATCACACAAATAAATATATAATTATCAATTGTAAGAAAAGAAAAAGAACATGGCAGCATATAACAATGGAACATGAGCTGAACTAGAGAGACCAGTGAATGCATTCTAAAGAAACATTTCAGGTAAAATCTGAAGGATGAGTAGGTCTGATAATCTAGATAATACTGCTGAAAACTGTTTATTTTCTTTCTTGATGGAAATTGAGTTTGGGAGCATGTAAATCAGTAATTTTCAAACTACAAGTCAAAACCCGACATTACTTACAATTGCATGAATTCTGACCAGTATTTATGCCCTATTGCAATAGAATGGAATGGACAAAGTTGAAATAGAAGAGAACAAAAATTTCCATTTGTATTAATGCAAATAATTGTTTTTGTAAAATGCATTTCTTATTATGGGTCTCATTTCCAGAAAGTGAAAATCCCTGATCCAAATGATCTGCCTTGTCTTTAATAATTACAACTTATCAGACTACAGCTGGGCTTTCCAATTCCTACCTTTAAACACATGGGGGCGGGGGAGAAAACTAGATAGTAGTGTACTTGTAAAATGTAAATGCTCTATGAGGCAATCTCACCTAAGAAAGTTCCAGATTCATGTCCGGAGACCTCCCTGAGTATGCCAGACACAGGTGTGCCCATGATCTCGGACTGGCTGAGTCAGGGAGTGAATTGTGGCATAAAGATCCTGTTGGGGTACTGTATCTCTCTGTCTCTCTCACTCATGGAATCAATAAATAAACTTTAAAAAAAAGATGCAGGTATGTGTTTTCAGGTCTTTCTGGGTTTTCTTTCACGTTCTTTCTAGAGTAAGTATAGGAATGAGTGGGAGAGTAGCAGCCACCATTTACTGAGCATCTACTCTGTACCAAACAGTGTGCAAAATGCCTTCTATACAATATACCATTTAATCCGCACAACAATCTTATGGGGTAGGCACAATTTATTTCATTTTCAGAAATTAATAAAGTTAGAAAGATTGGTTGAAAACCAATCTTGAGTTTTTTTCACCTGTTCAATGATCCAAATTCTGTAGACTTTTGAATTGAATCCATCTTTATTTCTTCTCCTTTCTAGAAAAAGTAATTCCTAAGTTGCTTTGATGGCATTTGGACACACTTAATTCCAATGTGACAAAACATATTTGCAACCGAAAAGAAAGCATAGGAACGTATGACGCGGACACTATACAATAACCAGTTCCCTAGTGCTATGGATCTGCAAAAAAAAAAAAAAAAAAATGATTTCTAAACAAGAGAACTTGGGGCAACAGGAGACTCTTACCGGAACCACAAAGGGAATAATAGCGTAATCAATTCTTCAGGCTGGGAGATGCAAACAAAAGGTTCATTACAAGTGAAATTACAATAGCAAGGCATCAGGGAGGGAGACCCTGATGCTATCAATATGACATTCAAGCTGGTTCCATTTAATTTTCCCAAACAAAATAGGTTAACAGATACCTCCCTACATTCTTATTTCAATAATTTCATTCTTCATTAACATAGGATGAGAGTGAAGAGGCACAGGGAAAATCCCCTCAATGACTTAAGTAGAAAGAAATTAATAGTCTTTTGGGTCGGAGAATTATAATTCTAAAGGCAGATTTCTGTTAGTCAGATAATGAGTTGCAGTTAAAAAGATTGGGATAATGTGAAGATAATTTCACAAGTGCCCCCTTTTAAGACCCCATGGTTTAAAGTGGCAATCTGCAGCATGATGTGATGAAAAATCACTTTGAAGTGCAAGTCATAAAAATTTGGCTTTGTTACTGCTTCTAATCCAAGTTTGAGTAACCTTGGGGAAAGTAATTTCACTTCTGTGGACCTCAGTTTCCTCAACCTGTAAAATGGGAATTAAAAAAGAAACACCTGACCTAGCTCTCTGGGTTGTTGTGAGGATCAGATGACAATCACACATAGAAAAAAACATTTTTTATAAACCGAACATTTCTATAAAAATATAATTTGTGAAGATGATACATCAAGTTCTTGATCAAAAATTTACAAAGGCAAATTTAAACTCAGTTTTTGTTTAAGTTTCTTTCTTTCATGAGAGGAGACAGAGAGGAAGAGAAAGAAAAACAAGCACCCTCAACAGGATCTCATGTGACAGTCCTCTTTGCCACCTTCCCAACCAGCCAAGACCATGGGTTCCTATGCCCAGAATGTACAGGTCGACCAGGGAACTGAGTCTGCAATCTTCCAATTCAGCATCCTCGAGCAATGAAATGCCACTGTACTACTGAGCTTTTACATTTTAACCAACTCCTCAGGTGATGTGATTGCACATTAGCACTGTCCTACAGGGCTCCAGCTCACACTTCTCCCTTCTTTGAACTTCTAAAACATTAGGGATTATATTTCTTGTGAATGAATTGCTTACCAATTCAACTAGTCTTTTCAATTTTCAGACTGTAGATATTGGAGTGGGAGGCATCTATATAATCTATATATATATTTAATGCTTTTGTGTTTATGAATAATTTTAACCTACTTTCAATTCCACAGAGGAGTATTATGGGTTTTCTGCATATAAGCTACTGAAAGTACACAATACAAGTAAGAGGTAGTACTCTAAAGGGCCTCAAGATCTAGTTGAGAGAGAGAGATTGCTTGCTCTCTTGCTTGCTTTCTTCCATCCATCCTTCAGCATTTCCCAAACGTTACCCTATTCCAACACTGCACCAGTTGTTGGGAATTTGAGAATATCTCAGGCAAAGTCTCTTCATTTGAGTCTGGTGGAAATATATATGACCATAAACAAATAAATTTAATAAACATTTATTAATAATATAATATCATTGCCTTGGAAGTGTAGTTGAGTGATTAAGGTGGGAAGTGAGGAGGTACGAAAGGCAACAGAAAAAAAAAATAAGGGTTAAATTTGAAAGTTGTCTACCCCCAGGTAGACAGGGATCTCCCTCACAGAAGAAATAGCATGAGAACATACACACTAAATACTCTCTATGTGTAGAGAAAGGCAAGTCATTAGATGTGGCTGCATTGTAGGATTTGTATGTGTGCTGGGGGTGGGGTTGGGGTGGCTGGAAGGTTCAAAATTAGTCTTGCCATAAGATCACAAAAGTCCTATATAACATGTATCACACAAAAATAGTTCAGTTCTTTTTTTTTCCTTTCATTCGACAATAGGGAGTTCTTAGTGATTTTTAGCAGGTGTTCAATAAAACTTCCCTGAGTTGATTGTAGAATAAGTGAAAGGGTTCAGGTCTTTTTAAGAGTATAGGCAAAGGAACCAGCAGATGGTGTAATGGTTACATTGCTGGACTGCCACATAGTTGACCACGGTTTGAGTTCTGGACCCAGTGGGTTAAAACTCACAGCAGGTTCATGTGTGTGCATTCTCAAAATCCAAAGAGGAGAATGAAGAAGGGATTGAAGTGTGGCTATCCCCCTGGGGAATGATTTCTCACTTTCTGTCTCTCTCTTTTTCTGTGTCTTTCTGGCAAGCACACATGCCTTATAGCAAATGCTCTTTAATTTGCTCTGGAATCTTCAATCTTGATTAGGATTGCTAAGAGGCTGCTATGGTAGGAAAGAGAAAAAGGCCTGACTGAAAAGACTTCCCTATCAGAATGCAGGAGTAAAGCACAGCTTTAAAGTCTCATAACAGCTTGATCTGAATAAAATGTAAGTTATTTTGTCATACAAACCCAGATAGAATATCTTGATGTTAATAAAGAACCCACAAAGGTCCCCTTTACAAGTAGCTGGCATGCAGGTGCCGGGAAAGTGAAGATGCAAGTGTAGGTAACTGGTATTGACAGAAGCTTGAAGTTGTAATGATAAGTCCTTGGGCTTTGGGGTCTGGATACCTAGCTTCTAAACCTCACTCTTTCCTTCTTTTATTCTTCCTCCTCCTTCTACTCTTAGGTTCCAAGCCTCACTGTTCTTCCTCTCCTCCTCCTCCTCCTCCCCCTTCTTCTCTTCCTCCTTCTCTTTTTCCTCCTCCTTCTCCTCTTCTTCTTTTAAATTTGCTAGAAGGTGTATGCTCTTGCTGGAGCGAGACAGAGAAACAGAGAACAGGAGGAAGAGGGAAAGTGAGAAAGAACCTCTCATGGGGGTTGGTCACACTCCAATCCCTTCTCCACCATTTCTTCTTTTGGGAGTTTGGTCATACACACATGACTGGCATGTTTCTCAAGCTGCTAGGTTGGAACTCACACCACTCAGTCAGCAATATGGGATCCAGACTCCTAAACCACCATCCCACCAGCTGGCTCCCACGCCTCTTCTAATTTACCAGTGGTGTGATTTGAGAGCAAGTTATGCCATTATGCCTGGGTTTGGGGGCTGAAAATATACCCCTGCTACTTTTCATTTTTGTCACTTGCTTTCGTCATTAGAAAAGATCTTGTATAAAACCCTCAGAGCACCTGTGGTATTTACATTCTGAAGAATGCCCACTAGTTCTCTTGCAGGAACTTCCTTTACTGACTTAAATTTTGAGGAACGTTTTAAGAGGTTCTGATCATTCCAGATGCACATATTTTTGAACAATTGTAGCACAGCATGAACTTTCAAGGCTTAAAAGGAATAGACAAAGCTATCACTTAACCCACCAAACCCCCTCTATGATATCCCTAACAAATAGTAACCCTGCTTCATGTTCTTGCCCTTGTAGTAGGACACATATCACCTTCAGCTACATACAACCCACCCTTTCCTGTGCTTGTGCAATTCTCTTCGGCTACTCTGAGCTTTAGGTGTTTTATCCTTGTTTTGAGCTACTATAATCTCACACTGCATAAATAGAAATGAATATAACATAGTCTATGGCAGAGACTTGATTATCCTGCATTATTTTGTACTCAAGTTTAGATCCAAACTCAAGGTTTAAAGGTAGTCTGGGCCATTAGGTTTAGCACATAAAAAGCAACTGTATTGTGTTCAGAAGAGCATGACTTGGGACATGAGGGCATAAGTGAAGGAAGTGGGACTGTTGATACTGGAGCCAAGGAGACTTCTAGACATGCCAGCTGTATTTAAATATTTGAAGGGCTGTCATGGGGAAAAGAAATTAACCTTTTTTTTTTATATTGCCACAGGGCTAGAGCTGGGATTAATAGCTTAAAGCTATAGGAAATAAATTTCAACACCATATGAGGAAAAGCTGAACAAGAGTCTGGGTTCTCCAAAGGAGCAGTATGCCACCTTGAGAAGGAAGAAGTTCCCAGTTATTCCAACATAAACCAAATGTTTTTTTGAAAATAACTGAGGATAGGAGCCCATAGGTAGTGTGGTGGTTAAGGGCCTGGACTTCCACATAACCTACAATGGTTTGTGTCTAGGATCTCGTGGCTTTCTCATTTCTCTCTCTCTCTCTTTTTTTTTTTTTTTTTTTTTTTTTTTTTTTTTTTTTTTTTTTGGTATAGGGCGTGTGCACTCAACAGAAAGAGAGAGACAGACAGAAAGCGAGAAATCACCCCCCAGTGGGGGATGATCACGCCACAATCCCTTCTCCTCCATTCTCCTCTCGGGATCTTAGGCACGCACACCCACATGCCCGGCATGAGTTTAAGCCATCAGATCCGGGACTGGAACCGTGGTCGACTACATGGGAGTCCAGCAACGTAGCCATTACGCTATCTGCTTGTCCCTGGCTTTCTCATTTTCTCTCTCTCTCCTCTCTGTCCCCTCTCTGTCCCCTTTCTCCTGGTGAGTGCATGTGCCCTATAGCAAATCAAGTATATAACAAGAATAATAAATTAAATTAAATTAAAAAAATAGTGAGGATGTTGTACAGGATATTTCATGATTGTATTGGAACCCCAGCCCTCTTGGTCCCTTTAGTGGACCCTGAGATGCTCTCAAAGAGCCTTGATGCTTCATGGAATCATTTGAAAACCATTGGACTAGGTGACCTTTATAGTCCAATTTATTCCTATGATCATATATTAACGTATTTTTTTACTCATTTGTCCAAATTCTACTCTTTTGCAACCTGCTCCTCTTTTTAAATGTTGTAAGTGGATGACTTTAAGCAGTCTACTAGATTGTATTCTTCAGGTTTTCAAATGAAGTCTCAAGCCAGATGACTTGTGACAGTTCCTGCAGACAGGCAAAAGAATTATTAGAGTTATGTAGTACATTCTCCCTATATATATTCTTTCTCCCTCTCTCTCTCTGTTTCTTTGTATCTCTCTGCCTCTGTCTGTCTGTCTCACATACACACTAGTTTGAGGAAATTAAAATCCAGATATATCAGATGACTTGTCCAAGATCATTCAGTACTTAATGTTAGATCCAGTAATGGAACCTGAACAACATACGTTTCATTATTAATCGATTGCCTTGAATTTCTGAAGAGGTTATAAACCCTTTTTCTCCTCTAATATACTTACTAAGCACTTACTTAATTTATTTAGAAGTGTGTGTTAATAAGATAAATCTAAAATTTCAAGATATAAAACAGTATCTGATGGTATTTGTGACTTTTATCTCTAAACAGTGAGGTTTCACTGCCCTCTGAAGCTGCTGTAATCTTAACACTTGAAACTTAAAATGACTATCAGAAAACCTGCTACTCCCAGGCTCTCTCCTGTGAGAAAATTCTGGCATGTTCTTTATGCACGCTGTCTAGGTTTTATGACTTGGAAGTTCCATCTTGCTTCTTTTAAAACCCTTTGGCTAAAATCGAATGCTGTCCCAGGAATGACTTAGTGCACTAGGTCTGGGAGAGAGGGCTTCCTCTCTTGGTTGACTGAGTAGCTCCTTTAATCTATTTACCACAAGTGTTCATTGCTCTGGGGATCTGGGATTCTTCAGGATGAAATCCCTCTATAAATATTTGCTATTGTTATGATAACCAATATGGCTTCCTTAGTTAGATAAATTTGTCTTCTGGCTTCTGCTTCTCATAACTTCCCTCCCTATCCTTTTATTTCTCTCTCTAGATAATTTTTGTGTTAGAGAAACAATCTATTTGTGAAGTTAATTAAGCAGAGTGCAGTGTGATAGTCGTTAGTGACTTTCTATGTAGTGAATGCTAAGGGGTAAAGGCCTTTGAGCTGGGGGGATTCATACCATAAATATATTAATCAACCTGAGGGGGGATATCCTTGCAAACATCATTAAAAGTGATAGCAGAAGAATAATTAAATATTGCATGGAGGGGTCACAGGCACTGGTTTACACAGAATTAAAAGTGGTAAATCAATGTTTGCAATATTCTGTAGACTAGCTTCATGACAGCCCTGGCTTTCAGTCAGTTTTTACTGCGAACATAAGTCCTCGCTGATCTGGCCCAAGACTTATTTTGTGTACTATCCTTCTCTCTCAGATGAATCATTCCTATTCTTCTTTGTTTACAAAGCGCATACTCCCTCTTCGAAATGACAACCCCCTGGTCTGTCAAAATTTCAGGTGACAACTCCATGAAACTGCATTGACTATGCTAACCCCAAAGCATCGATCTGTCTGCTCTCTCTTCTGAAATCCTATACTCCTGTCTGCATTCTCATTTCACATGTCACAACTGAGGGCAATAAATTCTAGTAATCTTCTCATGTGAGTCATTCTTATCTCCCAAATATTAGCAGTTTGTAAGCTCCTGAGAGAGAGAGCACAATGCTGCCTTATATGATATGTACTTGTGTAACTAAAAGCACCATTTGCGTAGTAGATACTAGATTAATTGTTTGGTTGATAACTTCACGTTTGCAAAGAGTCGTAGCTGAACAGAATTGAAAAGTGAGGCTCACAGTTAGATATGGACATGAATGAAAGGATGTGAGGATGTTAGTAATTGAAACAAAAGAAAACCAGATAGATCTCTGGGGTTTGAGATACTTTAGCAGTTGAGTAAAGGCATTCGACTCAACTACCACACAGACTAGAACATCTGGTTTCCTCCAAATATGGTTGACACAGCTGTTGGTGTGCTTAGAAATACTTCTTTTATGAAGTTAGTGACTTCTGTCCAGCTGTGTTATCTTCTAGCAGCTGCTCAGAATATAGCAGTTTTGTATCACATCTGCTGATCCTATGTAGGTAAGATATGTACATGGAATTTCTTTTAGTTCCTTAACTACAAATGTTATGCAGGTGGTACTAGAAGGACTTCTAAAAACTTATGGAAAATACATATTATGAAAAAGTTGCATGGGTTTTAATTTTCTGTGGTGTCAAAATAAATTTGTACTTTTTTAAAAAATGTTTTTGCCATAGTGCATGTACGCTTGCCAGAGAGAGAGAGAAAGAGAGAGAGACAGTGAAAGGAAGAGTGAGAAATCAGCCTCTATGGGAGATAGCCACACTGCAATTCCTTCTCCATTCTCCTCTTGGGATTTGGGGCATGCACACACACGTGCTCAGCATGCTTTTCAAGCCACCAGGTCAAGGATATTAACTGTGGTCGGCCATGTGGGAATCCAGTGCCTTAACCACATCACCTGCTGGCACTAAACTTGTACTTTCAATTTCACTTTTTCCACAAACTTTTTGAAGAACCCTTGGATTTCCTTAAAACTTGTACTTCCCAAAGGCAAATGATTACATACCTCTCCTTAAACTTTTCTAAACATATGAACATTCAAAATGAGTAGTATACATTTACTTAGTCATGCTTGCTCCACACTGTATGCGATCAATATTTATACCTTCTCTGACTTTGAATCAAGAACTTATATTGAATTCTGAAACACAGGGTGGCACTTAGTAGGCACCTAATACATTTTTCAAAGTTTGGCTGATTTAATTAAAGATCTGCCAAATAGAGTCTAAAAGAAAACCGTCTGTTTAATTTTAAGAAGAAATTATTAGGAATAAACATGACCATGAATATCCTAGTACAGGGAAGAGAATTACATGGATAGTATAGACAGTAATTCACCATTACCTTGGAAGATGAAATAATAGGAAAAATCCTGCAACTGAAGCTTGCCAGAGCTAGATAAGAAGGCAGACTGATTTAAAACAAGGACTTTGGTGTTAGGTAGATCTAGATTTGAATCCTAATTGTGGTCATTGACAAGTTGTGCAGCCTCAGATAGTTTACTTCATTCTCTGGCCTTTAATTTTCTCATCTCTAAAATGAGAATAATGATACTGCCTACTTCGGGGGGTTGATTTGAGAATGAAATGAAATGATGCAGTAGACTCGGACATTTTTTAGGAGGTAGGGAAGGAGCCAATGGAGAATGTGAGGTTGTGGATATAGGAAAGGGAGAGAATAATCCATTGGCAAAGATTGGAGATAGTATATATTGAATATTAAGGTTAGATCTGCTTCCAGAATAGTTTGAGGTTCTGCTTGCCTTGAACCATTTTCAAACTATCTCTAGTGAGGATCCAATCCAGTTCCTAGGATTGTGAAGGTCTTTTTTATTAATTGACAAAAGTTGCAAGTGCTCACCAGAGAGAAAGAGAAAGAGGGAGAAAGTACCCTCAATGGGGCATGGTCATGCTACAATCCCTTCTCCTTTATTTCTCAGTCTTACTGGGATTTGGGGCACACATGTACACGCACCCTTCATGTTTCTTAAGCCACTAGGGCCAGGATTTGAACCTTGGTCAGCCATAAAGAATCTGGTTCCCCTAACTACTAAGCTACAGGGCTGGCCTGTGAAGATCTTTTTGATGTGTATTATCTCCCTATGCCTGATCCAAAATTGTCACCCTCTGGAAAGTCTCAGGACTCCCTGTTCTCCATTGCAGTCACTTCATTCTACCCAGACTTTACCTTATGCCGTGTTGCCAGACAGAAGGGTTGCTATAGAAGCCTTCTGTTATGTCTGCAGTCTCCCAAATCCACAAGAATATCAACTGAGATATATCATAGCCTAAGAGAATGAGAAGATCAGAAAAGCTTTAAAAAGTCATTATCTATTGAACATAGGTCTGCTTAGATGTTACAGGTAAAACAGGGTGGAGCCATACTAGTCCTAAAAGGAGTTCTTTCTCTTTTCTTTTTTTTTCCTTTTTTTTTTTTAATTGCCAGATGGTACATATGCTCAGCAGAGAAAGATAGAAAGACAGAGAAAGAGAGAAGAGATTGTGGTGTGGCCATCCCCCAAGGAGGATGATTTCTTACTTCCCTCTCTCTTTGTCTTTCTCTCTGGTGAGTACACAGGTTCTATGGCAAAAAAAAAGTCTAAATAATAATACTAATAAATATTGGGTTGTTGGAAAAGTCATGATGCATTTTTGCATAGAAAAACATAGAAAAAAAATGCATCATGACTTTCAGACAACCCAACAAAGTCATCCCCGCAGGGAGACCTTTTGATCTAAAGTAGATCTCTCCCTGCCATGCTCTGTTACATCATCCTATGATTTCCTTCATTGCTTATAACCCACTATCTACAAATATATCTGGTTTCTTTATGGACTATTTTCTGAGTACTCTCTCCAGAATATAAGCTTCATGAGGCCTGAGACTTTGCCTGTCTTGTTAACTGCTGTATTCATACAACACATGTCAGTGTTCAATTAATATGAGTTGAAAAATTAAACAAATACAGTGATTTGAATTTCTGAACTAAAAACTGGAGCACCTCTTCTGTCAAGGAAACTTTATGTGTATATTTCTACACATAAAAACAATGGGAAGATATAGTTTTGGTCCTAAAATATTAAAATTTCTTGAACACTTTTAATTGTTTAGGTGGGTTTCAGACAGAGACTGTCATCAGAACTGACTTGGAAAATCCACACATATGAAATCTATAATTTGCTGGTGCCTCCTACAGTGGTCACTGCAAAACCATTACCTGATAAGGTTGATTACTCCCTCTTGTTCCCATGAGTATCCCTGGTTGGATCTTGACATTTCAAGGGTCATGTCCTTGTCATTTTTATTAAGGTGTCCCTAGAGCTCTTAGCACAGTGATTTATACACAGTGAGTGCTGAGTAACTGTCCACCCTATGAATAAACTTTCTCTTTTCCTTTAGCATCACAAACTTCATTATATGTCAGTGAGGAGTAGAAAGAAATGAGACCACTTCTATAGGAATGTCAAAAGTCAGGGCTTATATATATGGGTTTGAAAAGTAGATGTACTAAAAACAGCCAACCTCTTAATAAGAGATTGTCTAACCCAGGCCCTAGGGTCTTCTCAAAGAGACCATTGTTCGGTGATTTCAAGGTGGGATCCCTCTCAGACTTGCAGGTTTCCATAGAGATGGCATGTTTTTCTTCCTAAATGATATTTGCTTGTAATCTCAGAAGTCTGTTCTACAAATTAGCACAGGTGATTTGTAAGTAGGGAGGAGGTGGCTATGGCAGCCTCGAGTCTTGCTACCCTATAAAGGCCTAGTTTGCTAAGTGAAGTGAGAAAAGGGAATTTAAAGACTATCCAAAGAAAAGGGCTATTGTTGTGAAGCCCTGATTTTCCTGTCTGTGAATGAAGAATTGTTAATACAAGGAAAGAAAGAAGGGTTCCAGGTCACAGAATTCAAAGTTCAGGGATGCAATGTAATAGTTGTTGACAAAGAAAATAGCACTTGAGAAAAAAATGTATGGTCAGAAGTCATTATAGTCAGCATCATGCAATAAAGCACTTACAGAACTATACTTAGCAGCCTGGAAACATTTCATGGTGTATGTTACTGTTACTTTATCTGAATGTCTGCTTCTTGAGGGAACAGACTATTTTTTACCATTCCTTTGCATCCTTTATAGGAACTTAACCTGTCTCACCTATTAATACAAAATCTCTCCTTTTCCTGCTCTCTTGTATTCATCTTTCCAAGTCACTTCTCTAATAGGAACACTTCCTATCAGAATATTTTAATGGCACTTCCCTGCCAGTTGAATAAAGTCTGACCCTTAAGCCTGACACTAAAACCCTTTCAAGATCTACCTTTCTAGCCTACTTTCTCACCACTTCCATATAATATCTGTAATCTCAAATATTCCATAGTACTAATCTTGCACTTTCTGTATATGCCCTGTGCTTTTCTGGTTCAATCTTTCCCATCGCACGCTCCTCTACTGAATGTTTGCTTTTACTGTTCCTTCCTTCTGGAGTGCCTTGTGTTCACCCTATAATCTCTAGCTAATGAAATTCTTACCACCCTTTAAACCTCATTTAAATGCTACCTCAGTGGGAAGTGATTTTTTTTTTTTTTTGGTGTTGTGAATTCCTTTAGCCTTTTTTACTAATCTTCTTTTCCTCTTCCTGAGTCTTAACACAAAACCTCCCATATAGGCATTCAACTATTTTAAAAAATTGTAGATGAACTGTAGGTTGATTCATATGTACCCAAGGCCATAGAAGCAGAAATGATTGCTATCAAGCAAGACTGACCAAGAGATATTCTGTTAACTGAAGCCTGTCTTCTTACTGTCTTATACCATACAAGGAAAAGATGGATTTGGGGATTGAGAAATGATTACAAGACAAAGAGATGGAGGCTTAATTGAGTACAACTAGTAAGGCATTTTGAGGAGATCTGTTTTATCAATGCTCTAAAGACTACAACCCAGGCCTTAGTGGAAGAACATGAGAACCTAGAAACATTGAGGACTGTTCTTATCTGGCCCTTCTTATTTCTTGCCACCACTACCTTATGGAGCACAGCAACCCTGTTGGGCAGCTTAATGCCTTCATGATCCTTCTTCAACCAGTGGCCTATCACCCTGATGCTGAGGAAAGCAGGTAGGGGGATTCCACTTGTGGGGGATCTTGTTGGGGATTGATGAGAGAAGAGAAAATCAATATACATTCTCTGAACAAAAACATCCACACAGGAACCCCAAAGTTCTAGCAAGTCTTATAAGATGATAAACAAAAATCACCTGCTATCTTACTGAGAAGAGGTTTGGCATAGCTTAACTCTAATGACAGAGAACAGGAAGCACATAACTCCTTAGGGATCTTAGCATGGTGGTCCAAAGCACCCACCATAATTTCAGTTCTCATGCTTTATCTTAAAAATTCAGACCTATTTTGTAGTCTTCCCCTAAATGTAATTGTTGGAGTATTTAAAATAACATTTTAGGTCAAGTTGGATGCTCCAAATATGTGTACCAGGTTCATGTTATGCCTTTCAAGGACTACTTGGGATACCACTGTATTTCCCTATAGTAGTCTCAATCCTGACCTAGTATGGTAAGCCAGAAACACAGTAAGTGCTCCATACATGGGACTCATTCATGGTTAATTCCTCTCATATTATTTATCTTCATCCATTAACAGAGATTAATATCTTCCTCATAGGTTTGTCATGAGGATTCTGTGAAACAAGCACGCAAAGCACATTGACTCCTTGCTTTCTGGCAAAGTAAAAACCAATTTTTGAGGGAAGCACTTTACTATTCACATGTTACAGAGTAAAATATTGGGCTGTCTTCAAATCAAACACAGTTTTAGAATCTACTTCTCCCCCCCCCTTTTCTGAATTTCAAACAAAAGGGTGCTCTGGGCTAGCTGATAGTGTTGTGGGATGGCTTCTGCAATGATATTCAGGTTCTTGGTGTTCTGGACAAAGAACTGAACGAAACATGCCAATAGCAAAAGGAAAAGGTAGTTTATTAAATAAAAACAAAAGTACACTCCTGAGAGGTAAGAGCAGGCCTAAGTGAATGGAAAAAGAGTGGCTCAAATACTTAGAAATATACTTCTCATGGGTCAGATGTCTCTCCCTTTATGTCTGGAAACAGGGGAAATAAAATGGTGGCAACAACTCAGTAAGCAGCACATGTGCATATGCACACTGCACTGCAGCTTCACAAATATTCCTCCAAATGCTTGTGCTCACTTGATTCCAAAGCAAAGATCGCAAGCAGGGGCCTTCTGACCAAGTCCCAAAGACCTTGACACGTTGATTATAGAAGAGGCTTCTGTATTAAGATGGCATTTACTCAGGTAATTTACAAAATGTGTTTTACTTGCCAGTATGCCTACTGGCAGAAATGATCCCTGAATTACCAGCCTCATGCAGTGAGTTGTTTGTTTGTTTGTTCATTTTGCTATCTTTCCTGTGTGTGTGTGTGTGTGTGTGTGTGTGTGTATGTTTAAGTGTGTGTTTATTTATGTTTCTTGCTTCCTGAAGAGACACAGCTTCGATGGTTTTTCTTTGCACACAACATCACTATTTATCTCCAGCTGGAAATAACATTTTGTTCTTGTTTTTCTCTCCTTCTTTCTGCCCTTCTACAAGCAAAGCTTCCTGTTGAATCTAGAAATATCTGACTTTGAAATCAAGGTACAATCTTGTGGGGTATTACCATCTGTGACCTGTTACAGAGACAATGCAGCTATGTGCCTTAGCAGAGATCATAGCCCCAAGGTTTTATGAGAAGTCTTCAAAAACTTCATGAAAATGTTAGGGAAAGATACTCAAATGATAGGAAAACAATCAGAAAGATATTGCATGTCCATGTTTATTGCAGAATTATTTATAATTGCTAAAACATGGAACCAATGAAGTGTTCAAAAAGTGATGACTGAGGGACCAGCAGTTAGCGTAATGGCTATGTCGCTGGATTCCCACATAGTCGACCGCGGTTCGAGTCCCGGACCCGGTGGCTTAAACTCACGCTGGGCGCGTGTGCATGCGTGCCCAAGATCCCGAGAGGAGAATGGAGGAGAAGGGATTGCGGTGTGGCCATCCCCCCTGGCGGGTGATTTCTTGCTTTCTGTCTCTCTGTCTCTCTCTGTCTGTCTGGCGAGTGCACGCGCCCTATAGCAAAAACCTCTCCAAAAAATAAGAAAAGAAAAAAAAAGTGATGACTGGGTCAAAAAACTGTGGCACATGTATACTACGGAATATTACACAGCTATAAGAAACAGTGAAATTCTATCTTCTGACTTCATGTTGAACAAAGTGAGCCAGAATTTGAAAGATACACATTGTATATCCTTACTCAATTTGTACTGAGTGCTACAGCAGAGGTTGAGAGACTTGAAAATGTGATGATGGAGAGGATGGGTGTAAAATGCTAGAGACTGTAGTGGGGAGAGTGAATAGATAGAGAGTGGATGGTGGAGGCTGGGTGTGAGGTCCAACTGGAGGAAACATTCGACATATGGAAAACTGTAAAGTACACAATTTTTGGGAGAGGTTTTTGCTATAGGGTGTGTGCACTCACCAGAAAGACAGAGACAGTCAGAGAGATAGAAAGCAAGAAATCTCCCACCCAGGGGTGATGGCCACACCGCAATCCCTTCTCTTCCATTCTCCTCTCAGGATTTTGGACACGCACGCACATGCACCCAGCGTGAATTTAAGCCACCGGGTCCAGAACTCGAACCACGGTTGGCTACATGGGAGTTCAGCAACATAGCCATTACACTAACTGCTGGTCCCTAAAGTACACATTTTTTGAAAAGTAGTTTATATTACTAAAAAAGAAAAAATCATGGAAATTTTGTGTCATGAAAATCTATACATGGATTTAAAAATTTGGAGCAGCAAAATAAACTCACACTTTAATTCCATTGTTCATAAACTTTTTGGAGTCCCCTTGTACTTGTTCAAGGAGTAATTATGAGATTCTCCCCATCTACCCTTCCAACAAACACACAGATACCCATAGGCATGCACATACACACACATACGTGTCATCTACTTTTTAAAATACTACTTACTTCTTGATATTGCAAACCTAAGTTTTAAAAATTAAACCATACCCACTGCTAAATTAATTTATTTTAAAATAAAATATATGGATAAGTATAAAGAAGAAAAATAATTCCACCTCCCCAAAATAGCAACTGTTAAATATTTATAACAGTGATTATTATATCTTTCAAGAACACAAATTCATTTAATTTCATCTGAGAAACAAAAATGAAACTGTCAATAGCGCACAATTTTTGGGGGGATGACAGTAATTTGACTTGAAGCAAAGTCAGGGTGCCAGGTAATGCCTCTGGGAGCTTCCTGGGACCCCTGAGGTTAAGCTTGGAAGCAGCACACTCTATTGTGGAGGGCACAGAGAATTAAATGCCAGAACAGAAGGCTTTTCAGAGGGATTGACTATCCTTGCCCACACTCTGTAGCATAAGCAATGCTTCCCTTGCTCATTACGGGCTAAAACCTGGAGTTCTAGCTCCTAGAAAGGAAAGAGTTAGATTTGGACAGCCAACTACATGTACTCACCACTGCTCCCCACTCCCAAGCTAGAAATGGAGTCAATACTAAGTACCAAGGTCCTTTGAACATCATTTAATTTTCAAAATCACCTCCTTCAAAAAAAAATCAATTATAGGTGCTTTTTGGGAGATTGGGATATGTGAGCTCAGTGTTCTGCAAGATTTAGTTGTTACTGGAAAGATGAATGATTCAAATCTTTCTTGAAGCTGAAGCACTTTAAATATTCATTTATATTGTCACCACCCATAAGCATGTCAGGGCAATATGTTTATACATAAAGATATTTCTAGATGCCTGATTGAATTTGTTTGCGTTTCATTCTTTCCATCTATCCTTATAACTCTGATATTCCAACTGTAGCATGCTTCGGAAGCACCTCTATTGCATTGGGGTGGAGGTACTGCTCCGAGTTTATACCTTAGAAAGTCTCGGTGGGGACTTACAAATTTGCATTTTTCACAAGTTCCCTTTGGGAACCATATTTTGAGAATCACTGTGCTACAGGAATGTATAGAAATGGTTCCATCCCAAAATACTTACAGAAAAGATGAAACTGTAAATTTTCCTAAATATTATATATTTATTTATTTTATTTATTTATTTATTTATTTACTTTTTTTTATACATTCAATCACATTATTTAGCTTACAAAGTGAACATTTCAATATGTGAGCATTTTCTCCCTGGTCCAGTTGATCAAAATATAACAACACTACCTCCCTGTCCCAACAATGCTCTGTCTCCTTATCCCTCCTCCAAATGTTCTTCCCCAGGCCCCACTCCTCCACACACACCACATCTGGCATTCACACCCATCTCTTGTGTTTGTACATCCTTTAGCCCATCAGTTTCAGTCATAGAGTGCAGATACTCGATATATATTAAGTGGGGACATACAATGTCTCTCCTTCATAGCCTGGCTTGCTTCACTCAGCAGTAAATCTTCCATATTCTTCCACTTTCTGTCAAAAGCCAGGGTTTTGTTGTTTTTTATTGCTGAATAGTATTCCATAGAGTATATGTGCCACAGTTTTTTAATACATTCATGAAAATTATTGGTTTCAGTCACTACCGCCCTATTACACACCTATTACAGCTTTATTTTTTAATCTATGATTATATTTTAATCTATGATAGTATTTTTAATCTATGTCAGTATTTTTGTTTCAGAGTTCCTTTTAATCTGTCTTTATACCCTCTAATTAATAGAATTTCTCCCATGTTTCTGTTTTGGAAAAAATATAGTCTCCCTTCAGTGGCATATGGACTGGGTACTTTTGGTCCAGTCAGTTATCTGCTCTAGATACTTGAGCAAGTTATCTAATATTTCTGAAACCCAGTGTTCACATCTGTATAAAAGGACAAAAACAAAAAGAAACAGAAAGACACCTTACTCACCCAGAAAATGTGAGCATTAGAAAAGATGAAGTATGTATGAAATGCCAAGCACAGGGGACCATAAATGTTGGGCCCCTATACTACTCTTATTATCTGTATTTATGGTACAAGAGATATCCTAGCACTATTTTCAGGGCTGATCAATCTGTAATAGGGTATAATATCTATCTAATGAAGCCTGGGCAACATCTCATAGACATTTTTACAAATCAAGTTTTCCCGTTGGCTTTAAGGCATTTTTGTGTCAGGGACAAGTGAGAACAAGTTTAATAATTACAGTTAGTATTTATTGGTGCCTGCTACTGTGGTTGCTGACATGATCTCATCTAATCCTGAGGGCAGCCCTATAATGCAGGTATTCTTATTATTTTATAGATGAGAGAATGGAGGCTCAGAGAGGTTTGATAACTTGCCTGAAGTCACACAAATGCTAATTAACACAAAACCAAGATTGAAACCAGGGCTGTCTTTTTAAAGTCTGAGTCCCTAACCGCTGTGAGCATGGCCTCTCCAGCTCAGAATCATAAGCTATCCATGTCTAGAAGGTGCTTCACACATAATAGAGTAGTTCTATTGTAATAGAGATGAAAGAACTGAAGCCAAGGAACAGGAGTGAGATACCCAAGTTCACTGATGGCAGAGCAAGAGCTAAATTTGGGTTGACTCGAACCATTGCAGATTTTACAACAGGGTAGTTTTTTGTTTTGGTTTTACAAATAGAAGTTTTCACTCCCTAATTCAAGCATCAAACCAAAGCTTTGCTTAAGAGAAGGGGAAATTGTCTATTCCCATGTTTAACAACCAGCTCTCTGTGGGAGGAAAACACTCAGATTTGTAGCATTTGCCAATTCTCATGGTATAAATATTCTCATCAAGGCTGATTTTAAACTATCCCTGTGATGGCACTGGATGCTGAATTGGGAAGTGCACCCCATCAACTGCACTGAGCTGGTGTGAGCTAGTTCTAACCTCCATCCTTGTAGAGAGTAACAGACCAAATCCTGAGTATTGTTCTCAGGTAAGATTCTGATAGTTAAAAAAAAAAAAAAAAAAAAAAAAAAAAGAAAGAAAGAAAGGAAGGAAGGAAGAAAGAAAGAAAGGAAAAAAAGAATATTTCTTAAATGACAGGATTTTGAAATCCAGTAGAATTGGTATATTGGTATTCTGGCAAACTCTTCTCTACGAGTTTAAGACTGGCTCTATTACTGAGATTGAGTCCTTGCCAAGGGCCTCTTGTAACTTATTTTTAGAGCTCTTTTTTTTTTTTTTTTTTTGGTTCCAAAGGGTACATGATTATATTGTGTCATATTCTATCTTTAGAAATGTTAATCCCTTGTCTCAGATTATATCTTTGAGATTAAGGATGAAGTAAAGTGCTCATAAGAAGTTGTACGTTTTTATTTTTAAAATTTCAACAACAAAAAACCATATTAAAACTTATAAAATGTCCCAAATAATATGTATGTATTTTTAAAAATTTATAAAACACAAGCAAACACAAGTAAATAGCTTTTTTAAAGAATTATACTTTTAACTTTATTTATTTATTTATTTTAATTTGACCAGAGAGGGATAGAGCAAGAGGGAGAGCAACAGACAGAAAGTGAGAAAGCAAGCTGCCAGGTTCAGGACTCGAACCGTGGTTGGCCATGTGAGGATCCAGCACCCTAAACCACCACAACACCTGGAAGTTTTTTGTTTTTTAAAGCACCTGTTATTCCAAGATCCAGAGATAAACATGGATAAAATTTTATCACACTTGCTCCTAATATTTTGTCTTCCTATATGCAGATAGTGGTTTTTTTTCTTGAAAAATGGCTCTACAGTAAAGAAAACCCATTTACAAAATGAAAAGCTATCACAGATTATTATCCTCTCTGTACAGGTCCTGCCACTCTATTTGTATTCATGGAAATGATATGTTAGCTGTATTTATGCTGATGTTCTACACACATTTGAAGATAATATTATTAATAGGGATTGTTATCTGTGAGTACAGAAGGGCCTAAAAAGACCAGGGTGACCATCTCAGCCCTTTCCACTCTATGGACAACTGTACGCACAAAGATTGTTTTTAAGTTCCAGTTGCAGCTGTGCCGATATGGTGGCTGAGTGGGACTCTGAGACCTGAGGTCATCCTGGAGCTTAGAAAACAACCCCCTCCTCCACTCCCTTATTGCTGTAGCCAGCCTGGCCGGCCTGCTGCTTGTTTCCTGCTGCCTGCAGCTCTGTCCCATTGTTTGAAGTGGGGCTTCAGAGCCTCTTTAATGGGTTTTCTTCTGCCCTCCCTGCTTGGGGCGACCTCACTGCAGTTCACCATACAAGGTCTGATCTGGTATCCTGGGGCCATCCATCCTTCACACATGTCCAGCCCAGTAGGGAGCTTTTAGAAATGGAATTTGTTCATTCCCTCAACTCAGTCTTGATTTCAGTGAAACAATAGTTTAGAAAATTTACCAGTCATGGTAACAATGCTAGATGACCAACGCTGGGAAATTAATGTTTCTTTCTGAAGTAGATTCTTATTATTAAGTTGGGGAATACTGGCCAATAGGATTTACTGAAAGGTAGAGTAAAGTAACTGACCTCTCTGGAACCTTTGCTCTTATGTGGATATGTCTCAAATGTGGATTTTCTTGACAGATCCTTTTCTGACATGTTTCCGGAATTAAATTCCCTTCTTGAAGGCCAAGAAGAAAAGACAGCCACAAAATGTTTTGGGAAATGTGACTCTTAATTAGAAGTTGCTTAAAGTTGTGGTAAATTGCATATATATAAACAGGTACTATTTGATGGATTTATGCTGATATTTTTCTTGTAGTATATTAATTATTGATAAGGGTAGCCTGTCAGGTTCCCTCCAGAGAGAAGTCTTTTCGGTTGAAAAACAGCATAACAAAAGAGAACACAGGCCATTTGACAGTTTGTGACAGAGTATTTTTGTTTCTTTGTTTCAGAGGAGTTAATAGTACTAGCTATGTGACCTTAAGAAAATCATTTCACCTGCCCTTGCCTCAGTTTCCTCTTCAGTAAAAAGGCAATAACAATGTACAACCTTTTTAAGGATATTGTAAGGATTAAATGAGACAGGGCACATGAACTACTTAATATACAGTGCTTGGCACACAGTAAGTGTAATGCTCATCAAATATTGCTACTTCCCTTCCTTCAAGAGAAGGCAATATCCACCTGACTTCAGTTGTTAAGGTAGTGGTCCTCAGGCAGGAAGCCAGCTGTCTCTCCAGTTAAATGAGGATGCCATGTTGGGAGGGGGGTGTTCCTGATTTCTCCTGTGTTGCTTTGAATACTTGTGAATCACAAAATTTAGATCTGTTCTTCTCAGCTTTGGCTCCACATTAGGTTATCTGGGGAGCTTTAAAAAACTGGATGCCTGAGTCTTCAGAGTTTATGAATTCATTTGTCTGGGGTGGGGCCTGGGCAATGGGATTTTTAAGCTAAATGACATGTGATTGAATGTATAAAAGAAATTGAAATAAAATGTCAGTGGAAGAAAAAAATAATTCTTTTAAAAAAAACCTCTATTCTATTAAAAAATTCATAATAAAACAAAGCTCCTCAAGTATTTCTAATGTACATCAAGTTGATAACCATTTCATTGTAGGAAGAGGCTACATATCAGTGACAAAGATGCTTAAAATTAACATCACACTATTGAAGAAGGCAGAGCGCCACTACAGCCTTGATCATAGATAGATTCTTTCCAGGTCTCTTGACCCAGAACAATAATCACCAAACATAAAATTTGCATTGGTCCCACCTGTATTTATCAAATGTCATCCCCCAATCATACTGTACCCCTCTCCATGTTATGGATCCAATTTGCATACAGGGGCTAAAAAGCTTACAATTGGTCTTCTAATCAGGTTGAGTAAATGTATGACAATAGGCATTCTAAGAGTTAATCTCATTAATGCGGATCTCCTATGCTTGGGCTGTTAGCAATTGCTCAGCTTTTATTAATTTAGGTTTCAACATGTATCTGCCTTGTCCACGATTCCAGATGGTGCTATAACTCATGCCTTTCTGTCGGTTCCAGGAGATGACTACATGTGTTTTATTTAGATAAACTGTAATTATGCCGACTTTCAACTGTTTGGGTAATTTTGGTCTATTTGCAGATGATAAGTGGTAGAATACACCCTTAATTATTACATACTAAAAATCATCTGAAAACAGATTTGTTTGGTTAATAGAGTCTTATGGGATGGGGATATGGAGGAGGGAACAACATAGTACTTGAGGTTTTAGTAAGTATGGATTAAAAACAAGTAGGGCAACTTTTGTTTGCTTGGAGGGCTCAAAGCCATATAACAAAAATCTACCTTGAGAGGACAGCAGTTTGGAACAGGTCTCCACCCTACATGTCTATGATGTTTTTCTAGCTTAGTTCAGACTCTTAATCCAGGTTGGAACCTATTAGTAATATTTGTAACATTCATCTTCCATTTACCTCCCATGGTTAGTATTCATCTGGATAACAGACTCAGTTTACAGTTAGTTTTTATATAAAAGGAAATATAAATTATATCCACTCACATACTTGCATTTATGCTTGGATTCTTTCCTATAAAGGTTTCATTGCTCTTGATGGAGGAAAATGGATATGGTTTTTACACAGGGACATGATTCATGAAGTAGCTGTATGAACCCCAGAAAGCCTACTTGGCAAATAAATTTGTCACTTTGATATCAAAGGATTTTGAATAAGAAACAAGTGATGATTGATCATCATGTTTTCTTTTTAAAGAATTATTTTATTTAACTTTGTTTATTATTATTATCATTATTATTTTTTAGTTTGATCAGAGAGAGAGAGAGAAAGGAAATGAGAAAGCAAGCCACTAGGTCCGAGACTTGAACCGTGGTCGGCCATGTGGGAGTCCAGAGCCTTTAACCACCATGCCACTTGCTGGCCCCAATCATCATGTTTTAATTTAAAGTGTTATTAAATTAATGTGTGTTCATTTAAAGCATTATTTTCTCATAATCGTTCATTGAAAATGAATTATTGATAATACAACTTTTATTATGTGACTTAAATTGCTCAAGAAAAGTTAAAAGTATCTTTTTGAAATGTTAAAGGAAAAAAAAGACTTCTGGAAGGACCTTACTGCTGAGCCTTAGCAAAATTCAAGTTTTATCTTAAGCAGAAATCTTCTATGTTCCAAAATAATCCCCAAGACTCACTGTGAGATTCTGCCAAGTTGGATGAAGAAAGCAGAAGGGGGAATAGTTGGGTTTTGTTTTGTTTGTAAAGCTGTTCTTTCTTTCTTGTTTATTCTTGGTGGCCAAGAGAGAAGTCCTGGGTTGCTTTGTTCTTTGGCTGGGATCACTACCTTAACGTATGAAGGGTTTTTGAAAACTTTAATCTGCTTCCTTGAAGTGAAAGGCAGATGCAATCTATGACTTGAAATATATTCTAAGTGAAAACTAATGTTTTAGGTGTTTTGAGGGGCTGATTGAGACGTGGAGTCCTGTCCTGGAAAAATTTGAATACAGATTTGAGCCTGGGAGAAACATTACTTTCTGAAATGGAGGTGATTTTATTCACCTCCAGGTTCGATAAAACTGATCTAGTACTTACTAACTTCAATCACTAAAGTGGATTTATACAGACAAAACATTCATAAGACAGAAAACAACAAAAATCAAGCAATTGTATTTTATTCTTACCATTTGATAAAAGAGAGTTAAGGTTGTCTAATCAATTTTGCTATTGTTTCTTTTCCATGCTGCTTGATTGGAACACCTTTGGTTAAATAGTTAGATGTGTTTAAATGTTAAGCAAGTTAACTTCCCCCAGCCTTCCCCCATCCTCCCCTCTCTCTTGCCCCTTTTGGCCTTTTGCCTTTGCAACCAAAAATAACTGGCAAATTATGTTCATTTTCATCCTAATTTGGAATGGAAGTATAAAGCCAAAATTCACTGAAATCTTTTTGGTGTCTCGGTCACTCTGAGCATTTATTGATTGTCTGGATAATGATACTCTTCTTTTTTCCATTTCTACCAAGAGTTAATTCATCTTAAAATTAAATTAAATCTCAAACTTAAAGTCATTTCCAATAACCAACTCCTGTTATCTCCTATCTCAAAACTATATGCCTCTATGACTAAAGATAATTAATTTTGTTTGATAATGATTATGTAGTTATGTTTTTATTCTTTAAAGAAGGGCTGTTTTGGGAACCAGCAGTTAGCGTAATGGCTATGTCGCTGGACTCCCACGTAGTCGACCGTGGTTCAAGTCCCGGACCCGGTGGCTTAAAACTCACGCCGGGCGCGTGTGTGTGCGTGCCCAAGATCCCGAGAGGAGAATGGAGGAGAAGAGATTGTGGCGTGACCATCCCCCCTGGGGCTGATTTCTCGCTTTCTGTCTCTATGTCTCTCTCTGTCTGTCTGGCGAGTGCATGCGCTCTATAGCGAAAACCTCTCCAAAAAAAAAAAAAAGGGCTGTTTTATAAGCAATAACTTTAATTCTATAATTAGACATCTCATCCAACCAAAAATGGACCTTGAAAATCTCAATAAATTTTTGGCAACACCAGGTTATTATCTATATATCCTAAATCTTGCCATAGTACTGTCCCACTAATTTAGATGGCAAGAAGGCAGAAGCCATATTTTAGTGGCTTACACATACGAGACGTTTGTTAAATTGAACTGAGTCTACTTTATGGCTTATGGTTACAATATCAACCCTCAGCCTTTGCACATATAGTAGGTACTCAATAAATCTTGATGAAGTAGTATTGTGTGCTCAGATTAGACTAGGGTAGTAGCTAGAGAATGACCTTGGCTAGAGTATAACTTTGTAAATAACTTCATATGCTTGTGAGGTATCGCTTGGGTCATGCATGTTTTGCTAGAAAACCAGCTTAATGCCAAAGTATTCACATTTACAAATTTAAAAGTTCCATATGATTTATAAGATCAAGTAACTTTTAAAAATATTATTCATAGGGACCAGCAGTTAGCGTAATGGCTATGTCGCCGGACTCTCATGTAGTCGGCCACGGTTCACGTCCCAGACCCGGTGGCTTAAAACTCACGCCGGGTGCATGTGCGTGCATGCCCAAGATCCCGAGAGGAGAATGGAGGAGGAGGGATTGCGGCGTGACCATCCCCCCAGGGGGTGATTTCTCGCTTTCTGTCTCTATGTCTCTCTCTGTCTGGTGAGTGCACACGCACTATAGCAAAAACCTCTTAAATATATATATATATATATATATATATATATATACACACATATATATATATATTATTCATAAATATTTCAATGTGTATTTCTGGACTGTACAACCATTCATTTTTACATAAGCTCAATACTATTAGCACAATTGCAGAAATTAACAGCCATATTTGTGTTTTAAACATTACATATTATATTTCCAAAGTTCTCAATTTCTACCTGCTGAGTACTTTTTTTTTGGAGAGGTTTTTGCTATAGGGCACATGCACTCGCCAGAAAGACAGAGAGAGACAGAGAGACAGAAAGTGAGAAATCACCCCCCATGATGGCTACACTGCAATCCCTTCTCCTCTGTTTTCCACTCAGGATCTTGGGCACGCACGCACACGTGCCCGGTGTGAGTTTAAGCCACTGGGTCCGGGACTCAAACCGTGGTAGGCTACATGGGAGTCCAGCAACATAGCCATTACACCAACTGCTGGTTCTTCTACCTGCTGAGTACTTCTAGTCTTTCTCCTAGTCCACCTTTATTTAGCTTCTTTCACTCTGCTCTTTTGCTTCCTCAGAAGAGTGAGCCTCATATGGTTTTTGGTGGAGTGTGACGGGTCTTTCTGAATCATTCAGTGTGGGGTCCTGGCCTTGGATATTTTTTTCAGTAGACTTTTCAGAAACAGAGCATAGGAGTCTTTTTTATAATGTGGACATTGGACCAGGCACATGAGTGCCACATCTCCTTTAATCCTTGTAGTATCTCTGCCAAATAGATTTTATCATCAAAAACCTGATGGTTGAGTTTTCTAAGGCCCTTCTGGACACTGGATATAAGTCTATGTAGGTGACCTGGACAGGGCAGAAAGAACATTACATGAAGTCAATTACCAATTAATTGATTACTTCTGTGAGCCAGGTAATACTAGGAGGTTTGTATGTATTTTATTTAATGCTCAACCCTAGGAAGTAATTATTCTGATCCCTAATTTATAGATAAAGCATCTGAGGTCACAAGATATGAAATATTTGCTTATTTTTCAGACTCTTAAGTTTAAAAATATAAAGATCCTAAAGTAATGAGATGAGGTGGAGTTAGAAGTATAGAAAGAGAAGGAACTTGGGACCAACACTTGGCGTAATGGCTATGTTGGTGGACTCCCACATAGTCAACCGTGGTTCAAGTCCCGGACCCAGTGACTTAAACTCATGTGAGGCCCATGTGCATGTGTGCCCAAGATCCAAGATCCCAAGAGGAGAATGGAGGAGAAGGGATTGCAGTGTGGCCATTCCCCCTGAGGGGGTGATTTCTCGCTCTCTGTCTCTCTGTCTCTCTCTGTCTTTCTATAGCAAAAACCTCTCAAAAAAAAAAAAAAAAAACAGAAGAAAGAGAAGGAACTAAATGTTCCAGGTCTGATATGCATATATTCTCACCAAAGTCCTATGAGATATGTATCACTTATCCTTACTTCTAAAAATAGGCTCAGCACAGTTAACTTACTTATCTAAGGCATGTGAGTAATAAAGTAGCATAACAGGGACTTGGATCCAGGTAAAGTCCAAAACAGGCTTGTCCCCTTGCACCATGCTGCTAGTTCTCTAGTTACTACACTAAATTGAACACACAGAATTGCTTTTGTACCTTACTTATGGCAATTAACATGGTTGTTCTGTACTCTGATATGTGTATTATAGTTCATTGTATTTTTAATTGAATGTAAACTACAGGAGGGCAGGATCTTTGTGGTTTTTTTGGAGAGGTTTTTGCTATAGGGTGCGTGCACTCGCCAGAAGGACAGAGAGACAGAAAGTGAGAAATCACCCCCCAGGGAGGATGGCCACCCCGCAATCTCTTCTCCTCTATTCTCCTCTCTGGATCTTGGGCACGCACGCATAGGCGCCCTGCGTGAGTTCAAGCCACCAGGTCCAGGACTCAAACTCCAGACGACTACATGGAAGTCCAGCGACATAGCCATTACGCTAACTGCTGGTCCCAGGATCTTTGTTTTGTTCACTGATATATCCCCAAGACCTAGGACAATGTCTGGTATGTATTAGGTGTTCGATAAATATTTGTTGCATGAATATGTATAATTTTTGCTCCCATGAGGAGCAATCACTTCTTGTGGGCAAGTGAATCTGGGTTGTCTGAAACAGCAACTGACATAGTACCATGCCCCTAATAAGCAGTCAATAATAATGCCTTTTAATTGGACTTTTCCAAAGTGTTATCAGGTATGTTAATGATGGTGTTAACATAAATTGAAAATCCAAGGCTGAGATTTATATGAAGTGTCACAGGGTGCAGAGAGGCAGTCCCCAGAGAAAGCTGTGGTGCTCTGAATAAGCAAATAGAAGGAAAGGGACAACTGCCAGGGAAAGAAAATGAGTTTGCCTCCATCTGGAGAAATTGGTGAGGGTTAACTTAAGTTTTAGCTTGAGAATAAGTTAAGAGACTTCTGCAAGGCTCAGGACAGCCACAGAGCACTGTGTACCCGTAATGGTTGTGAAGTAGATCTGATCCCAGCTGAGATCTCATAACTCCATGATATCCAAACCTCTACTTCCACCATGGACAACTTGGCCTACAGCAGTAGACAGGAGAAAGATTTCCTGTCTGCCGCCAACATTTGGTAGTTGCTGTTGGAGGAGTAAGACCCAAGTGTTACACATTCATTCTTTTTTCTTTTCTTTTCTTTTCTTTTCTTTTCTTTTTTCTTTTTTTCTTTTCTTTTCTCTTTTCTTTTCTTCTTTTGTTTTCTTTTTTTTTAAATCTGCTGTAGGGAATGTGTGCTCACCAGAAAAAAATAGAGGCAGAGAGAGAGAGAGAGAGAGAGAGAGAGAGAGGAGAGAGAGAGAGAGAAATCACTCCAAAGAGAGAGATGGACACAGTACAATCCCTTCTCCTCCTTTTTCCTCTCTAGATTTTGGGTATACATACACACATACCCAGTGTATTTCCCAAGCCACCAGGTCTGGGACTCCAACTGCTCAGTCAGCCATATGGGATTCACACATTGATTATTTCATTTGATCCTCATGCTAATCCTGTGAAACATAGCAGTTGTTCTTATCCCCATCTTCTAGATGGATAAACTGGGATGCAATTAGTTTATTTGGCTCACCCAGGAATATATTGCTGTTAGTTGTCAATTCTTATAATTCTTTTACTCTTTCCACACTATCTCTCAGTAAATATTGAGTAACATAATGGTAGAAATATTAGTCTGGTTTTGATATATAGGACATAAAGGAAAAGGGAGAATCAGAGGGCAGGATCTTATTGCAAAGCAACTACAAAGATCTAAGCAAGAGATGTGAAACCTGTGCTGTCACTGATTAAACTGCTCAGTAGCCTAATAGTAACTTCTTCTTCATTTTTTTTTTTTTGGAGAGGTTTTTGCTATAGGGCACATGTGCTCACCAGAAAGACAGAGAGAGACACAGAGACAGAAAGCAAGAAATCACCCCCCGGAGGGATGGTCACACCACAATCCCTTCTCCTCCAGTCTCCTCTTGGGATCTTGGGTACGCACGCACACACACCTGGCCTGAGTTTAAGCCACTGGGTCTGGGACTTGAACCCTGGTCAGCTACATGGGAGTCCAGCGACATAGCCATTACACTAACTGCTGGTCCCAATAGTAACTTCTTATCCCTCTTCTTACTAGACCCCCTCATCCTCATCAGCACTCAACAGAGTTGTCTGCTATGTTCCTGCCTTGCTGGATGTTACTTTCTACCATATTTTTGTGGCTTAGCGTCTTCTGATCTTTAAATGTAGAGTCCTCCAGGGCTTGGACTAGATATTTTACTCTTTTCTTTGTGTTCTAAGCTTTTCCAGGAATCTCATGATCCTATATATGCTGGTGACTTGAAAATTTATATTTCTAGTCTAGATATTCCCTCTGAGTTCCAGACCCACTTTTGCGTTCATTCATTCAACAAATATTTATGAAGTGCCTATTGTCTGCCTGGCATTTTTCTAGACAATTTGGTATCATCATTAAACAAAACAGACAGTAGTTTTTATTTCATTTATGTTTAGGGAAGAAACAGATAATACATATAATAAGTAAGCTATATAGTAAATATAGATGCCATGGTAACAAATAAAGGAAGAGCTGAATAAGGACAAGGTTGAAAGGGCTGGGAAGTAGTTTGCAATATTAGATAGGGTGATCAAAGTGGGTTTCTTTGAAGGGTAAGATGTGAGCTAAAACTTGAAGAGAATGAGAAGATTAGCCTTGTGTATATCTAGAGGAACAATGTCCCAAGCAGAAAGAATAGCTAGTGCAAAAGCCCTGCAGTGTTCATGTTTCAACAAGATCTCTTTCCTTACCCTTAAAACAGACCCATAAAACTCTAATTCTGCAATTTAGAGGACATGTGTGGAGTCAATGTTTCATTCAGTAAATATCCTACCTAGCCAAGTACTATTCTCTGCTCTATTACATACCCAAAGAAAACAGCAGAAGATTCTTTCTCTTGGAAACCTTATTTCTGAATGAGATGCAAGACATACCTATACATCAAGGTTTCTGCCTAAAATTATCCATAGAACATGCCATTGCTGTTCTCACTCCATGAACACAGTATACTTCTGGCTCAGATTTCTGGGGTGGTAGCTTATAAATGTTTTCAGAGAAAGTTTGTGTGGCCTTTTCAGTATCATCTTACTTTAATTCCCCAAATTTATGGATCTGTCATTGATGTTTTCCCACTCGGGAACTTAATTTTGTAAGCTCAGGTAAAAGTGTATCATTTCTTAGGACAGACTCACAGTAGTCAAGTTTACAAGAGGCTGACACGTAGTAGATTAGAAAACTAGTATGTTGATTTAGTATAAGAAAAAGTAACCGCTTGTGGGCCAGCATTTGGTGTAGTGGTTATGACTGACTGTGGTTCATGGTTCATGGAGCGGCTGTCCCTGATTTCTCACTTTCTTTGCCTCTTCCTGGCAAGTGCATGTACTCTATGGTAAAAAAAAAAAAAAAAAAAAAAAAAAAAAAAAAAAAAAAAAAAAGCAAAACCAGAAACAAGCAAACAAACAAAAAGTACTCAATATCCATAGAATGGATGACTTTGAAAATATTGTATTACAAGGCTATATGTGGTAAATGTCAAATATGTTCCAATAATAATATATGAGTTTAGAGGGAATAATTTGAGTAGAGTATCAGGGTCTTGTACATGAGTTTGGAGGCAGTTTGATTAAGGTATTTATCCAGAGTGGTTATCTGCAGCATAGTAAGAGAAAAAGTTGGAATCATGATTGTAGAGGAAATCAGATAGCTGAAAAACAGAGAAGCTGTAGCAAGAATCAGATCCAAGGCAAGACTGTGAGTGGGGAAAATGAGTCATGAGATTGGAAGCCAAAAAGATTAAATGGAGTCCAAGAGGTAGAGTGCAAAGCAGGTCAGAGAGAGCAGTTCAGGACAAAGGCTGTGGACAATATGAAGATATCTGAGGCCTGTGCCCTGGGCTTTCGGGGCTTGGCAAACTTTTATCCTTGAGATCAACATCTATTCATTTCCTAAATGTATTGCCATCACCCAAAATAAAGGAGGCCTGCTTACTTACATTAGAAGCTATGGTGGGGAAAGGGTTATCTGTAAGTATGTGAAAGAATGCGATTTGGCTCCTGCTACAAGTAGATATCAAAATTTGGAAGAGTGAGGGTGGGGTCCAAACTAGGCTGCTAAGAATTGAATTTCTGAGGGTAATTACTCTGGGAAAAGAAAGAGACCAGGAAGGAAGTGTGGTAAAAGAGTTGCAGATCAAAAAGGAAAGGAGGATGAAAAGGGTAAAGGTCAGTTAAAAATAGAATACAATAAGGGGGATATTGTAGAGGTCTTAATATTGTTTTTCAGTTAATTGTAGAATTCTTTCTATAAATTAAACAAAACATCAGCAATGTGGTTTGGGAATCAGAAGGTGTTGGTCTGATTAAGTCAGAAAGTAAGGAATGCTGTAGCCTTAGGCTTCTGTCCAGCTTTCAGAGCTGCCCAGAAATCCACTCCTGGTTTTCCTGAAAGCCTCTGCAGCTCTTCTCCTAACCCCACTAACTCCCAAAGTCAGAGCAGTGATTTAAAACTCTGGTTCCCAACATTTTTAGCAGGGAGGAGGAAGGTGTTTAGCCACAGGAGCAGTTAGGTGTGAGCAGAAAAATCAGAGGCAGCCATTTTAAAGTGCATGGGTCAAGCAGGCTATCTTATGGCACTCTCCCTTATCTTCTGAATTTTAGCTTGATGATAAAAATCTTATCTCTCCTCTATACTTCTTCATTTTCTTGGATTTTATAGATAGTCCAAACTCATTTAAGCTTTCAATTTGCATTTTCAAAACTCAATAATCAGGGGAACCAGCAGTTAGCGTAATGGCTATGTTGCTGGACTCCCACGTAGTCGACCGCGGTTCGCGTCTCGAACCCGGTGGCTTACAACTCACGCCGGGCGCGTGTGCGTGCGTGCCCAAGATCCCGAGAGGAGAATGGAGGAGAAGGGATTGCGGCGTGACCATCCCCCCTGGGGGGTGATTTCTCGCTTTCTGTCTCTATGTCTCTCTCTGTCTGTCTGGCGAGCGCACGCGCCCTATAGCGAAAAACCTCTCCAAAAAAAAGAAAGAAAGAAAAAAAAAACTCAATAATCAGGAACCAGCAGTTAGCGTAATGGCGATGTCGCTGGACTCCCACGTAATCGACTATGGTTCGCGTCCTGGACCCAGTGGCTTAAAACTCACACCGGGCCCATGCGTGTGCGTGCCCAAGATCCCAAGAGGAGAATGGAGGAAAAGGGATTGTGGAGTGGCCATCCCCCCGGGGGGTGATTTCTCGCTTTCTGTCTCTCCGTATCTCTGTCTGTCTGGCGAGCGCAAGCGCCCTATAGCAAAAACCTCTCCAAAAAAAACCTCAATAGTCAGATTAGTGCTTACCTTTGAAACAAATAAAGGTATAATCAATTCTAGGGCCAGGCCAAACAAAGCCCTGCTTACATGCTTGCTTATAATAGTGCAAACTCAAGGTTAAACATGGCTTTTGAGAATCACAGCAAATCATGGAAAGGCTAGAGACAGCTTACCCAGAAGAGCAAAGAAACCATCTTATCTGACTTTAGGAAAGTAGTCCTTCAAGCGGAGATTATACATGAGAACAGCCAACTGTCTACCAACTATGGGTTTGCAATCCCAGAAATATCTCCCAATGCTTTTACATACCCTCCAGCAATACTGACAGAGGTTTGTGTTCCTGAGCAAGATCAGTCTGAAAGAACTACGTGTGTGTATTGCTAATTCTTTGCAAAGATTACAGCTCTTTATTCCCAAGGCCTTTTCTTGCTCTGACTCCCCAGCTTCCTTCCACCTCATGTAACTTCACTCTTCAGTCTCAAATCCCTGTGCCCAGGCAGAAGCCAGTCTACTGAAATGTAGGCAGCTGTCTTGGCATGCATGGGCAATCAGATGTTTGAAGAAAATTGTTGAATAACTATGTGTCCCAAAGATCCACAGGGCTTAGGGAATTGAAAGGCTTATTCTTGTGGTTAAACACTGGGAATGCCATCTCATTCCCGTCCACTGATTTCTCTATTATCAGCTGGAAAGCCACCAGCAGATCCCTTGTTCATCTGCCAGGATGCAAACTAGCCCTTCTTTCAAGTCCCACTTTTGTTCTCAGGGTTAGGAACACTACAGTTATTCCAAAAGGAATCTGGCTGGCACAGCTAATTGGATTTATTAGGTCATAATTACAGTATCACAGCATCAGCCTACATTTTCCTGGAATTGATTCTTTAGTTTCATAGAGTATATCTTTAGTTCCTAAAAGCGCTATTTATACCCAATGGATACAGCAACGATACCATAGAAAACTAGGCTGAACACTTCCCCTGAAACTTAGGTCTGTGAATAAACTGTTACTTTAGGAAGGAGGTTTGGGAAAGCAATCAATAATCCTAAAGAGCAACATATATCAAGTTCTTGTTATGTGACCAGCACTAATATTGCATTATCTCATTTAGTATTCACAACAAATCAACAAGGGTAGGTACTATTATTCTTATTATCGTGTTTTCAGGTGAGGAAACAAGTTCAGAGGTGTAAAATAACTTGACCCAGATTACATATGTAGTAAACACTGAATTGGAATTTACTGCCATGTCTGTTTTGTTTCTTTCTTTACTATACAACATTGCCTCTTCTTAGAAAGTGTCTTTAAGGAAAAAAAAGTAGACTTTTGAGATTTTAAAGAAACTCTTTGAGTAGAATAGTTAGTGTGCATATGAATGTGTATATGTATGTGCGCCTACACACACGCGCGCGCGCGTGCATGCAGGTATCCCTTGGTATCTGTAGGGCATTGGTTCAAGACCCCCATGGATACCAAACTCCAAGGATTTGCAAGACCCTTGTATAAGATAGTGTAATATTTGCATGTAATTTATGCACATCCTTCCATATTCTTTAAATCATCTCTAGATTACTTATAATACCTAATACAACATAAATGTCATGTAAATAGTTGTCATACTGTATTGTTTGGGGAATAATGACGGGGGGAAAGTATACATATGTTCAATACAAATGCAACTATTTGATTCTAATATTTCTGATCCATGATTGGTTGAATCTATAGATGCCTTAATTGCAGATACCGAGGACCAACTGTCTATGTCTATATCTATAAATATATATCTATTTTTCAGGAACCAGCAGTTAGCATAATGGCTATGTCGCTGGACTCCCACGTAGTCGACCATGGTTCGTGTCCCGGACCCGGTGGCTTAAAACTCACACCGGGCGTGTGTGCATGCGTGCCCAAGATCCCGAGAGGAGAATGGAGTAGAAGGGATTGCGGCGTTACCATCCCCCCGGGGGGTGATTTCTCGCTTTCTGTCTCTATGTCTCTCTCTGTCTGGCAAGCGCATGTGCCCTATAGTGAAAACCTCTCCAAAAATATATATATATATATTTTTTTTTTCTATTTATATATTCACACATATGAGGGGACTTCAAAAAGTTTCTGGAAAAAAATAGAATTAAAGTATGAGTTTACACTGGTGCAAAAAAATGTTGGAATCAGGAACCAGCAGATGGCATAATGCTTACGTTGCTGGACTCCTACATAGTTGTCCCCGACCCAGCAGCTTGAAACTCATGTTGGGCACGTGTGCATGCATGCCCAAAATCCTGAGAGAAGGGTTGCAGTGTGGCCATCCTGTCTAGGAGGGGGGTGATTTCTCACTTTCTGTCTCTCTGTCTCTAGCGAGTGCATGCGGCCTTCAGCAAAAATATCTCTAAAAATAAAACTTTAAAAAATGTTGGAATCCATGCATAGTTTTGCATAATACAGCCACTCCTCACTTACTGAACTATGTGTTTAATGACTACTTGAACTTATGACCAGTTCTCCAGAGTGCAGAATCCCCTTTTTCAGTCTGAGTCTCAGAATTCCTCCTTCTCCATCTTTTTCTCACTCCCGCAGCAGCTGATATGTATTCACTACACAAAATGTTGGCAATCGCACAAGACTACATATTTTGTTTATAAATTATTGTATAATTGTGCACCTACGGTAGCATTGAGAATATATAAAAATTATTACTCCAGGTTTATATTATCATGATGGGTGGTATATCTTATCACTTTCTGGTGCTTATCTAATGTATGCTTTTTGTGTGGATAGAATTGCATTATTCTAGTGTGGTGTCACATGATACATACCTTATGGTGCTATAACACACCACAAGACATTTGCCTTTAAGTTTCTCACTTATCCACCAATTTGTTTAACAACCTAGTAATAGGAAAAAGAGCTTATTTGTTAAGTGAAGAGCACCTTAGGTGTTTTCCATGAACTTTCTGAAGACACTCCTCCCTTGTATCTATATCTATATCTATATCTATATCTATATCTCTATATCTATATGAAGTTGGGGGGCTGACTCCATTGCACAGTGGTAGAAAGTGTGCAAAGGAAGCTAGATCCCACATGGCTGATCAAAGTTCAAATCCTAGGCCCAGCAGCTTGTAAAACATGCTGATTGTGCACATGAGTGTGTTTGGGATTCTGACAGGATGGAGAATTGGAGGAAAAAGGACTATGGTGTGATCAGGCCCTATTGAGGGCTGATTTCTTTCTCTCTCTCATGCAGAGGACCTCCTGCATAATAAATAATAAATAAATTAAAAGTTAAGTAACCAAAGTAGGTTATTTTTCTGGAAACTCAGACCTCTTCCTGAGCTCTACAAGGTAGGGTAGGAGTCAGTAGCAAAGTGCCTCTACTTATCAGTGATATCTGATGATGTATCACACTTTACATGAGACTTATATAGGATATTCTTAGTAGTTGCCATGTATCTGGTGCTTATGGTGTGCCAAGCACTGTGGTAAATATTTATATGCATAAAACCATGCAATCTCCAAAACAACCCTATTGAGCAGATGAGAAAACTGAGGCTGTGAGGTTATAAAACTAGTAAGTAACAAAGCCAGAATTCAACTCAAACTTTAAGGCCCTTGTTTTTAACCAATATGCTATATTTCCATGAAAATTATGACAGTTCCTCAATATATTAAACAAAGAATTATCATAAGACCCATTGGTAGGTATATACCTAAAAGAATTGAAAACAAGTGTCCAAACGCTTGTGCACAAATGTTCATAGCAGTTCTCTTCACAATAGGCAAAAGATGGAAACAACCTATTAACAGATGACCTAATAAGCAAAATGGTGCATCTAGACAATGGAATATTATTCAGCCGTAACAAGAAATAAAATTTTCATATATTGTTCAATACAGATGAAGCTTGAAAACATTATAAAATATGAAAGAAGCCATACACAAAAGGCCACATATTCTATGATTCCATTTATATGAAATATGCAGAATAGGTAAATCCATAGAGATAAAGGACATTAGTGAATCCCAAAGGCTGGGGAGAGGAGGGAATGGAGAGTGAGTGCTTAAGGGACATTTGGGGTGGTGGAAAAATCTAGAATTAGTAGTGATGGTTGTACATTATTGTGAATATACATAATGTTGCCTAATTGTACTCTTTAAAATGATAAATTTGGGGAACCAGCGGATTGTATAATGATTACATCGCTGGACTCCCATGTGGTCAGCTGCGACTTGAGTCCTGGACCCGGTGGCTTAAAACTCATGCCAGGCAACTGTGTGTGTATGCCCAAGATCCCAGGAGGAGAATAGAGGAGAAGGGATTGCTGCATGGTTATCCCTCCAGGGAGTGATTTCTTGGTTTCTGTCTCTCATCTCTCTGGAAAGTGCATGTGCCCTATAGAAAAAAACAAACAAACAAAAAACTCTCTAAAATGATAAATTTTGTTTTGTATATCTCACCACAATGAAATCAATCAATCAATGAATCCACTGGCTCCTGATTTTCTCTATATCTAACTATGGTTTGCTCCTTAAAATATTTTTGAGTGTCTCCTCTGTTGACCCATAAATAATCTGGGCTCATTTCCCCCTCTCTGCCAGTATTCCCACTGTCCCTTGTTTCTCCTGGAGTCTCCTCCCCCTCCTCCACTAGTTGAAATATTACCCATCTTTTACAGGTCAGCTAGTCCATGAAGACTTCTCTGATTGTTTCTTTCTTTCTGCCTCTAATAACGGAACCCAGAAAAACCTCAGTTAGGTCCACTTTATTTTTTACTTAACATTAAAAGTTAACATTGGGACCAGCAGGTGGAGTAGTAGTTAAAGCACTGGACTCCCACATGACTGACTACAGTTTGAGCCCCAGACCTGGTGGCTTGAATTACACTGGGTGCATGAGCATGTGTGCCCAAAGTTCTGAAAGGAGAATGGAAGAGAACAAATTGCAGTATAGCCATCCCCCCAGGTGGATGATTTATCTCTGTTTCTCTCTGTGTCTCTGGCAAGCATGCATGCCCTATAGCAAAGATCTCTCTTAAAAAAAGTTAGCACTACACAACTGTTTCTAAAACAGTATTCTTTGGTTCTCAGGCCATATAAATCTGTACGTTCTGAGAGGGAGTCCTGTCAATTATTTCTCTGGTAAGATGCTTGCTCCTCAATGGTAGTAACGGTTTTTACACTTCTTTGAATCATACACCATGTGTTGGCACATAATAGGTGCCTAGGGCCAGCCAGTGTGATGGTTAATGCACCTGAATTCCGCATGACCAACTGCATGGTTCAAATTCCAGACCCAGCAGCGTGAAAACACACCAGGCATGTGTGTGCGTGTGTGTGTGTGTGTGTGTTCATGTGTGTGTATGAGTAAGCCCAACATCTCAAGAAGAGAATAGAGAAGGGATCATAGAGTGACCATCCCCCCTGGCAGGGTGCTTTCTCACTTTCCCTCTCTTTTTCTCTCCATTGAGCATATGTGCCCAATAGCAAAGAGGAAAAAAATATATCCAATTAATACTGAAGATGAATAACCTACAAATTTCCTCGATAAGACCTTAAAACCATTGCTGTCTTGTAAAATAAAACAGTATAACTCATCACTCCATCAGAAAGGAAACATCTATTTATTCTACCATATTTTTAGTTTCTTACAAATTAAAATCATATGAGCTCTTGCTAGTGAAGCAAGAGGCAGACAGACACCTTCCAAGAATCCAAGAAGAGGCAAGAGCATATGTTTTGAATCAAAACTGACATGGGAGTAATTTCCAACTCAGTTTACTAGCTGCATAATCTTGGACAAATTACCTCACTCTTTATTCTTAGTTTCTACAGCTGTAATCATGGGAAATAAATAATAGTACCTACCTTTGTTGATTTGTTGTAAATACTATTGATAATTGAAATAATGCAAGCATTAGTACTTAGGCACATAGCAAGTACTCAGTCCTCTATTGCTATGAAGAGACCCATAACTTTGACCTTCCTTGCTTTCCCACACACCCGAGTCATCAAAGTAGCCCATGGGAGTTAAAGAGCCGAGGGACATCAGCCAGACCTGAAAGAATATCAAATGATCATAAATATTCTTTGCAAATGAAATGAAATTCCACCATAACAAAAGCAGATGAAGACTCTGTGCAATCTTAAATGCATCTTGTGAGTTTCCTGCTTATGATTAGTCTCTGTTGGAAGTTAAATTTTTTCTAAGAGGGTTTAATGTCCCATCGGAACAGAACAGAATTACGTAGTATTCAAACTGAAAGAGGAAGTGGCAATGAAAGGAACTGAAGCCTATGTTACTCTGCACACTCAATTTGTCTTATTTGATCATCACAACCACCCTGTTGTGAGATAAATATTCTTATTCCCATTTTGGAGCCACAGAAACTGGGGCTTAGAAGTAACTTGCCCAGAACTAGAGTCAGAAGCAAGATTTAAACCCAGAGCTTTCTGAATGCTTCAACTGCACCACACTTGTCTTAAAGAATTTCTGACATTTTCTTTTGCTATTGGTGAAGCAGAAACCCATAAAGGTAAAGTGAGTTGCCCAAGTTCACTTAGCTAGGACTAGAAACCACTTCTGGGTATGCCATCTCGTGTTACTTTATTGCCTCCAAATGGATGAATAATGTACTAGTTCATCAGTTAAAAACTTATTATCTGTTGATGATAATGTGTACGATAATATCTTTAACCGATATACAGTGTATTCATGCTGGGAAAATTCATTTTGCATGCTATAATGATATACACTGATCGAATGTATAAAAATATATATAAAAAATGATTATAAGACCAGAGAAACTGAAAATAAATTCATAAATTCCATTCATAGCTTAATTACATCCATTTCATGTTTCACAGGCTTTATTAAAAAACTGTTTTGTCTAGTTAAAAATGAACCAATGATTAATGTCCATGTGCCTGTCGTATCCAGTACTCGATGTTCAGGAGTAGATATGCAAATACTGGTAGCCCACAGGTAATTTCACTTCTAGCTTATAGACAGGTATTGACCACTGTGGTAGGTAGTTTTATGTGTTCACTTGGCTCAGAGGTTTGGCCAAATGCTAGTCTACATGTTGTTGTGAAGATGTTTTTTTTTGAACATGGAGTTTGTTTATTATTTCTAGAGGGTGTGTGCACTTGTCAGAGAGACAAAAAGAGCAAGACAGAGAGAAAAAGCACCTCTCAGTGGAATGTGATCATACACAATCCTTTTTCTTCCATTCCTCCTTCCCATCAGGATTTGCCCCACACACACACACATTTGCCCAGCATGTTTTTCAAGTCACCAGTACCAGGATTTGAACCACAGTTCAAATGTGGATCCAGCTGCCTTAACTGACCATAGGGCCAGTCCCCCTTTCTGCTTTGTATCCATGCAAGTTTGTCCCTTTCTTTCTCTGCCCAGATCTTTTTTTCTCTTTATTCATGCATGTGCATGAGAGGGACACACACACACAGAAAGGGAGGGTACCTTCCATAGGATCTGGTCATGCCACAATCCCCTTTTTCCAGTCTATAGATCATTGGATCTTGGGCACTTGCATTCTTGCCCAGTGTATTTTAGGCTGACCAAGTCAGATACTTGAACCATGGTCATAGACCCAACTTCTCTTAAACAACATATTTCTACTGTGCCACAAGGATAGCCCTCTGCTCAAATCGTTAAAGTAAATATTCCTTGGGGCCAGTAGGTGATGTGGTGGTTAAGGCACTGGACTCCCACATGACCAACTGTGACTCAAGTCCCAGACTTGGCAGCTTGAAAAATCACACCGGGCACATGTGAGTGCATGTCCAAAATTCCAAAAGGAGAATGGAGCAGAAGGGATTGCAATGCAGCCATACTCCCAGGGGGAGACTTCTCACTTTTTCTCTCACTGTCTCTGTCTTTCTCTGGCAAACGCATTTGCCCTATGGCAAAAACCTTTAAAAAAAATAGGTATTCCCATTAATGGCACAAAGAGGTGTGGTATTATCTGTTGAAGATATTTTGTAGTTTTATCAACAGTACTAGGGAGAAATGTTCATTTGTTTAAATATCCATTTTGTAAGACAAATAATAATGTGATTGAATGTATGGAAGAAAATGAAATGAAAAAAATAATAAAACAAAAAAATAAAAATTAAAAAAATAGGTATTCCTCTAGTCTTTCTCCAAGGACTTCTTCATCTCTCGGCAAAATCTCATCCATGCACAATTTTGTTTTAGCCCATATCTCTCTCCTAACCTTCAAGCCCATGTATGTCTAACTGCTTAGACATATCTGCCTGACTGTTCACATATATCTCCAACTCAGTATGTCCAAAACTGAACTCATTCTACACACACGTGTGCATGTGCATACATGTGCACGTGCACACACACACACACAAACACATACACAAATTTGTCCTATTCTATGCTTTCCCATGTCAACAAATGTTTCCGGCATTCATCCTGTTGCTCAAGCTGAAAGAATTGCCTTCGACTCCTCTTTTTCACCACCACGTCTCATCATTCACTTTAAATCATCCACTCACCAACTCAGAAACCTAAGTTCCTTTTCTAAAATGCATTTTCATAGAACATTTTAAACATAAATAAAATATAAAACTCCTCCAATGTACCAACTTCTCAACTTTACATTTACCGATTCACAGGAAATCTTGTTTCATCTGTCCTCATTTCTCCCCACCCTCAATAACTTTGAAACAGACCCCCCCAGAAATCATTTCATTTCATCTGTATTTTGTTGTACATCTCTTAGAAATTAGCTATGAAACTATCCAAAGAACTTGAAAAAATCATTCTGTAATGCAATCAAATATCCACTGTTCATATTTCCCCATTGTTTTATAAACAGATTTGCTTTCTTACGTTTGAGTATTCAAATAAAGTTCCTACATGGGGTAAGTTTCTTAAATCATTTTAATCTGCAGCTTCCCCTCAATCTCTCCTTTTTCTCTCTTTAACCATTTGTTGAAAAAATTAGGTCATCTGCCCTGTAAGAGTTCCCCACAATTTTGATTTTCTGGTTGCTATTCCCCTGATTTACTATGAAGTGTTGTCAAGTATTGGTAGTTGGAGCTAGAGACTTGGTCAGATTCCATTTCTTTCTCTCTCTCTCTAAGACAATTTCATCATATTCTTTCATCATTATTGATGCACAGAATGTCTACTTGCCCCTCTTTATTATTTTATTTTTTAGAGAGATTTTTGCTATAGGGCACATGCGCTCACTGGAGAGACAGAGAGAGACAGAAAGAGAGAAATCATCTCCTGGGGGGATGGCCACACCACAATCCCTTCTTCTCCATTCTCCTTTTGGGATTTTGGACACACATGCACACGTTCCCAGCATGAGTTTCAAGCCTCAGGTTCAGGACTCGAACCATGGTCAACTACTTAGGAGTCCAGCAACATAACCATTATGCCATCTGCTGGTCCTGCCCCTCTTTATTTTTTTAAGTGTATATCCTTTATGAGAACTTCTCCCCAAACCTTCCAACTTTCCCAGCCTGCCAGGATCATGGGCATGTGCAGGTCAACCATGGCACCAAACCATGATTTACATAGATCCAGCTTTGCTTGCACAGGTTGTAACCAGCCTCTGAACCACTTCACTGTCTTGCATATTTGTCTTTCTGTAATGTTAGCAGCTATTGAGTCATTGCCTCAATCCATTACTTCATTGTGGATTGCAAATGTTAATTCTGTAATTCTTTCTTTATGCATACTTGAATGACTTATTTAGGAGAAACATCCTTTCATTAATTTCTATGGTTACTCCTGAGTTATAGTTCATTTAAGTAAGATAAAATAAATACTTGATTCCACTACCTATTTTATTTTCGCCAATTAAATGAATAATTCATTATTTCCCTGGCATCCTCCAAATGTGACTAGTGAGGGGCTTTTGTGGGGGGGGGGCAAAGGCAGAGGGTACTATTATGAACTTGTGGCGTTTTAAATTTTTAAGTATTCAATTCATTGCAGTTATCATTATTAGTACTTAAACCATCACTTATTTGGCCAGCGGGAGCCTATTCAGACTATCTTCTGAGTGAGTCCCATCAAGTGACCTTCATATTGGGTCATCAGAAAAGTCATGACATATTTTTCTATGTTTTTCTATGCAAAAATGCGTCATGACTTTTCTGACAATGCCAATAGTTAGTTGTGTTGGAGTTGTCTTTAACAGTGTTACTGAGGTATGATTGACTTATACTAAAACTGCACATATATATAATGTATACAATTTGATAAGTATAGATGCATGTATACAACCATGAAAGCATCACCACAATCAAGATAATTAACATGAGCTAGCATGATGGTTAAGGCAACTGGATCCCATATAGTGACTGCATGATATGAGACCTGATCGTGGGAGCTTGAGAAACATGTTGGGCACAAGTATGAGTGTGCCCAGAATCCTAACAGGATGGAAAGATGGAGAAGAAGGAAATGTGGTGTGATCATTCCCCATGTGAGATGCTTTCCTCTCTCCCTCTCTCTGTCTCTCTCTCTCTAGTGAATGCACATACTCTCTAGCAAAATAAACAGAGGTAACAAACACATTCATTATCCTCAAAAGTTTTCTCTTGTACTCCTTTGTAATCTCTCCTCTCACACCTCTCCCCCACCTCAGATCCTCAGGCAATAATGAAACTGCCTTCTGTCACTATCAATGTATTCTTATTTTCTAGGATTCTATGTAAATTGAAATATAGAATATATATGTTTTTGTTTTGTTTTAGGTTTTTGCCGTAGGGTGCATGCACTCGCTGGAGAGGAGAGAAACAGAGAGAGGAAGTAAGAAATCACCCTCCTAATGGGGATGGCCACACTGCAATCCCTTCTCCTCCACTCTCCTCTAGGGATTTTGGGCATACATGCCTATGTACCCGGCATGAGTTTCAAGCAGCCAGATCCAGGACTCAAACCACAGTCATGTGGAAGTCTAATAACTTCACCAATATGCCACCTACTATAATTTTTTTAACTGGTTTCTTTTACTCAGCAATAATTACATAGAAAATAACTCATAATGTTGTCTCTATTAGTCCCTTATGAGATACGTAATTTGAAAATATTTTCTTTCAATCTGGGACTTGTCACATTTGCTTAATATCTTTCAAAAAGTAGATTAAGTTGAGTGATTCCAATTTCTTGATTTTTTTTCTTTTAATCATCAAATTTAGATTTTCTCCTCATTTTTCCACTTGAAATTTAAGTTTCAGGCTTAAATTTAGATCTACAATCCATTCTAACTTTTGTCTATACTGTGAGGCACTGATCAAAATTTATTATTTATTTATTTTACATATGAATATCTAATTGTGCCAGCACCATTTTTTGAAGATTAACCTTTCTCTTCCAGATTGCCTTTGTAGCTTTGTCAAAATCAACTGGTCATATATGTGTAGGTCTATTTCTATATTCTATTTTGTTCCATCAATGTATCTGTCTAGTTTTACACGTATAATACACTGTCTTTATTGCTATGGCTTCAAAATAAGTCTTGAAGTCAGGTCCTTTAAGTATTAAAGCTCTGTATTTCTTTTTCAAAGTTGTTTTGGCTATGCTATATCCTTTGTGTTTTCATTTTTAATTTGCATTGAATCCATGATACTCGGTTGAAGGAAAATTGATATCTTTTGAAATAATTATTTTATTTAACTTTATTTATATATTTAAATTTGACCAGAGAGGGACAGAGCGAGAGAAGAGAGATTGAGAGAAAGTGAGAAAGCAAGCCACCAGGTCCAGGACTCATACTGCAGTCAGCCTTGTGAGAGTCCAGAGCCCTTAACCACTACTCTACCTGCTGGTCCTCAAAATTTATATTTTAACAACATCTTTCCATTCATATAGGTCTTCTCTAATTTTCTCAGCCATTAAATTCTCAGTGTTCAGGTACTACACATTTTTCACCGGAGTTATCTTTAAGTGTTCCATATGTTTGATGTTATCATAATGACATTTTATATTTCACTTTCCACTTATTCATTACAAAGTATATAGAAATATAATTAATTTTTATATATTGATTTTGTATCACCCCACATTAATTATTAAACTCACATGTAAGTTCTGATAGCTTTTCCTTGTAGCTTTCATAGCTTTTTTTGTTTAGGTCATTTCATCTATGTATAAAAACACCTTTCCTTCTTTTCAAATCTGGATGTCTTTTTCACCTATGCTTTATTACACTGTCTAGAACCTCAAGCACAAGTTTCAGTAGAAGTGTGAATATGGACATCTTTACCTTACTCCCAATCTTAGTGGGGAAAACATTTAGCCGTTTCTCCCATGGGTATAATGTTACCTGTATGATTTTTTTGTAGATACCCTTTAGCAGATTGAAGAAGTTGCCTCCTATTTTGCTTTGAGTTTTTATCGAGTGACTGTTGGATTTTCTCAATAATTTTTCTGCTTCTATTGAGATAATCATATATTTTAAAAATTCTTTTTTAGGGGCTGGCAGGTAGCATGGTGGTTTGGGTGCTGGATTTCCACATGGCTAACCATGATTCAAGTCCTGGACCTGGCGGCTTGCTTTCCCACTCTCCTCTCTCTTTCTCACTCTCCTTCTCTCTCTCTCTGTCTCTCTCTGGTCAAATTGAATAATAATAATAATAAATAAAGTTAAATAAATAATTCTTTTAAAAAATAGTAAAAATTCTTTTTTAGTCTGCTAATATGCTGAATTACATTGACCGCGTTTGGATTTTAAACCATTCCTGGGAAAAAAAAAACTGATCTTGGTCATAATGTATCATCATTTTTAAATATTATTGGATTCATTTCCTAAATTTCTGCTAAAATTTTATATCTATATCCTGAAACATATTGGTCTGTAAGTGACAACACTGGACTATAGAATAAATTAGGAAGTAATTGCTAATTTTCAAGGTTTCAGAAGAATTCATGTAAGATTGGTATTATTTATTCCTTAAATGTTTGGTAGAAGTCACCAATGAGTACATCTTACCCAGTAGTTTCCTTTATAGAGAAGGGAGGTTTATAAAAATAAATTTAATTTTTTTAATAGATAAAGGACTATTTGGACTATCGATTTCTTCTTCAATGAAATTTGGTATATCTTATAAAGGAAATACTGAAGATGTAGCTAAGGCCTTACCACAGAAGAGCTTTCTAAAATCAGTTTCACGTGTCACATTGCCTAGGCACAAGAAGAAAAACAAAGAGTACTGAAGTCATGAAACATGGAATCAGAAACAAAAATACTAGAACACTCCTTTGCCTTTGGGCTCTAGCTAAACCCAGAAAGTTTAAAGTGGAGTTTGAACTTTGCTTATAACATGTAATGCTTTATTTATTTTTTTAGCATGATGCTTTTTAAAGTCTGTTCCCACCAACCAAATAGACTACTTGACTAGCTTCTATTTTCTGCATATGAAAAGGGATTAGGGCTGTTTCTCCTAATTTTGGAAATGCAGGCATACGTGACAAGTTGGTTTGTCTTGCTCATGCTGCAAGCAAAATGAAAATGAACTTCTGAAAGGATTTACAGCTTAAAATTGCAGTCATAAAATTAGGTAAAAGTAACATGTTGTTCTTGGCAAATGAAGACAGAGTTTCTGGTCTGCTATTTACTGGGTTTTGTACTCTGTGGGATTCCAACCCTGCCACCACCCCCCACCCCACCACCCCCGCCTCGGTCACGAGGGATGGAATTGTTCTGAGCCATTCTGTTTTCCTGGTTCAGTCTCTTCTCCATGTCGTTTTCCTTGTCTCTAAGCAAGGTGAAACATCTTTAGCCTTATCAACCCCTGCAGTTCTTATAGACTACGTACAGCATGAGCTAAATATCTACTTAAATATTATCTTAGTGGAACAAGCCTGCATTTATCTCCCTTTTTGCCTCCTAAGAGCTTGTCCTGTTAGTGAAGCATACCTGAACTCACTGTCTTTCCCAGCTCATCTGGCCATTTGTTAAACTTCTTCCACTAGTTCAAAATATAGATGGCAGTATCTTTGACCATTTGGACTCAACAACAGGCGAGACAGTCTGTCATAATATTTCTAATAGGCCGTAGTCTCTTTCCTGGAATCCTAACCCTTCCTAAACTTCTAGGTGGTAATTTTGAAGTCCTGGAGGGCTAGTCAAGTCTTCTATCTTTATTTATTTATTTATTTATTTATTTATTTATTTATTTATTTATTTATTTTGGAGAGGTTTTTGCTATAGGGCGCATGCACTCGCCAGACAGACAGAGAGACAGAGAGATAGAAAGCGAGAAATCACCCCCAGGGGGGGACGGCCATGCCGCAATCCCTTCTCCTTCAGTCTCCTCTCGGGATTTTGGGCATGCATGCACACACGCCCAGCATGAGTTTTAAGCCACCCGGTCCAGTACGCAAACCGCGGTCAACTACATGGAAGTCCAGCGACATAGCCATTACGCTAACTGCTGGTCCCTGCAAGTCTTCTATCTTAAGTTCCCACCCAGAAACAATATAACATTTTGTTTTTAACATGGAATGATTTTCCTAAATGCAGTGAGGCTCCAGGCTAAGCCCATGACACTCACTGCATACCTAAAGTCTAGTAGCAAGAGGAGGTTCATTGAACGTAGAAGCACGTGCAGCCCCACCATGCATTGCACAGATCAGGAAACGGAATCTCTGCCTAACCAACTGAAATAATTTTTCGTATTATTATTGGAAAACTGTCACCATAATTTCTCTGATGTGGTAAAAAAGGGAAGTAATTAGAGTGAACATTGAATATCAGAATGAAATATTAACAGTGCTATTGTTAGAAAAGAAGGCAGGTGACACATGAGAGAGGATGTGTTTATATGTATGTTCATTATATCTCAATAAAGCTATTGCAAAAAAAAAAAAAGAAAAGATGTAACTATGACATCCAGAGAAATAGAAAAGATATGAAAGATAGTTCAGAAAAATGGAAAAGCCAATAAATAGACCTCTATTGCTGGAATATTGGAAGTGATAGATGGGCCTTCAATGGTAGGTCAAGTTTGATTTAAATGGCCCTTAAATGTCATGCTGTCATGCTTGGATTTTGAACCTTACAGGTAATAGGGAATCATCAAAGGTTTTTGAGGGAAAGCAGAACATAATCACACCTAAGTTTGAGAAAGATATGTCTTTTCTTCAATGATACCTCTCACTTTCTTCTCCATCAGGCTTTAAAATATTTGTTAAAGTGCTTCTTTTTTTTTTTTTTTTTTGGAGAGGTTTTTGCTATAGGGTGCGTGTGCTCACCGGAAAGACAGAGAGAAACAGAAAGAAAGTGAGAAATCACCCTCCAGGGGTGATGGACACTCCACAATCCCTTCTCCTCCATTCTCCTCTCGGGATCTTAGACATGCATGCACACGCACCAGGAGTGAGTCTAAGCCACCGGGTCTGGGACTCAAACCATGGTCGACTACATGGGAATCCAGCGACATAGCCATTATGCCAACTCCTGGTCTCTAAAGTGCTTTTGATTTATTTCTTCTGAGAGATACATACAGAGAGAGAGAGAGAGAGAGAGATACACTACCCCTAACAGGGTTCCAATACTGCCTTCCATATCCAGACTCAGGCAACCCCAGATCAAAAGCATACATATTTCTGGCATAGGCTTGGAGGTCTCTGGAGCGAAACCTGGAAACTTCCCTTGAGGTCATACTTGTAGAGTGTAGCATTTTACCACTGCATCACCATTCAGCCGCCACCATTTAAGCTTTTAGTTCATTGAGTGCAAAAAATATGTTTTCTAAATGCTTGTCTTTTTCTATAGTGCCCAACACAGTGCCTTTTTAAAAGTTTATTTAGTTGCTTGTTTATTGATTTATTTATAATAGAGAGCAGAAGGAGAGACCCTCAAAGGGATCTCACCATGCTGCTTTCCCATTTTCCCTCCAGCTTGTCAGGATCTTGGGCACATGCACATATATGTTTTCAAGTTGACCCAGGGTTCTGAACCAGCAGTCGGCCACGTAGCTTCCACCACTGCCGTTCAGTTTGCTACCAAATGTACCACCACTGGGCCAAAACAGTGTGCATTAAAGATTGTCCTCAAATGGGAACCAGCAGTTAGCGTAATGGCTATGTCGCTGGACTCCCATGTAATCGACTGCGGTTCGCGTCCCAGACTCGGTGGCTTAAAACACACACCAGGCGCGTGTGTGTGTGTGCCCAAGATCCCGAGAGGAGAATGGAGGAGAAGGGATTGTGGCGTGACCATCCCCCCTGGGGGGGTGATTTCTCACTTTCTGTCTCTATGTCTCTCTGTCTGGCGAGCACATGCGCCCTATAGAGAAAACCTCTCAAAAAAAAAAAAAAAAAGGTTTTCCTCAAATCAGTGAAGTGGACTTGGTGTGAAAAAGCCTTGGGACCAGCAGTTAGCATAATGTCTATGTCGCTGGACTCCCATGTAGTCAACCGCAGTTCGAGTCCCAGACCTGGTGGCTTAAACTCACGCTGGGCACGTGTGCGTGCTTGCCCAAGATCCCGAGAGGAGAAGGGATTGCGGTGTGGCCATCTCCCCCTGAGAGATGATTTCTCCCTTCTGTCTCTCTGTCTCTGTCATTCTGGTGAGCGCACATGCCCTATAGCAAAAACCTCTCCAAGAAAATAAATAAATAAGCCTTGATTCTTGGCTTGTCCCTGTCAGATTGTGTCCCCTCGATTGAAATACTCTTAGGGTCCATTCACTTCTATTTATTCTATTGCTGTAATCTCTGTTCAGGTTGTCTTTTCTCACATGATCCAGTACAAGCCTCCCAATTGTTCTCTCCACCTCATTATTACTTCCTCTCATTCATTATTTATACTACCACTAGATTTTCTTCTTTTTTTTTGAGAGGTTTTTGCTACAGGGCACGTGCGCTCTCCAGACAGAGAGAGACAGAGAGACAGAAAGCGAGAAATCACCCCTCAGGGGGGCTGGTCATGGCCCATTCCTTTCTCCTCCATTCTCCTCTCGGGATCTTGGGCACGCACGCACATGCGCCCGGCGTGAGTTTTAAGCCACCGGGTCCAAGATGCGAACCACGGTCGACTACGTGGGAGTCTAGCGACACAGCCATTACGCTAACTGCTGGTTCCCCATTTTTAGAATTTGCTATAAAGCACATGCACCATCAGAGAGAGCGAGTAAGAGAGAGAGATAGTGAGAAAGCAAGTTGCCAGGTCTGGGACACCAACTGCAGTCGCCATGTGGAAGACTAGTGCCTTTACCACCACACTGCATGCTGGCCCTAAACTATACTTTCTTTCATAAACCTGTGATCCCACCAATGAGGCCAGACACCCTGTTATCATTCCATTGCTCTCTTTTATATCATATAGCACAATTATAATTAAGAGATTATTATTTATTTTTCCAGCATCAGTCTCCCCTATAGGAATATAAATTCCATGAGAGCAGGGGACCTAGTCTATTTTATTTAACAGTGTACTCCTAGGGTAATTCAGGATCTGGCCCGGAACAGGCTTTCAAATGTTTGTTGAATGAAAGAATAATTCTTGTCTTAATGACCCAAAATTATAAACTTTCATAGCATCCTGTGTTACTCCATTATACTTATCACAATTATTATTCATTAAGTATTTGTGTAAGTATTTATCAGTATCCCATATGAGAATGTAAGCTCCATGATGACCAGGATATATTTGTTTCAATTGAGTTACAGTTTACTAACAATGCAATTTACAGATCAAGGGAGTATATCTTGATGAAATTTTTGTTTGTTTGTTTGTTTTTGCTATGGGGAGCATGCACTCCCTGGAAAGACAGAGACAGAGAAGAAGGGAAAGTGAGAAAGCACCTCCCAGGGGGTATGCCAAACTGCAATCCTTTCTCCTTCATTCTCGTCTTGGAATTTGGGGCACACGCACACACACGTCTGGTGTGTATTTTCAAGCCATCAAATCCGGGACTTGAATCTCACAATTGGCCATGTGGGATCTAGTCACTTTAACTACCATGCCCACCAGCTGACCCTGCTTGATGAGTTTTGACACATGTGCAGACTCATATAAACATTAACCCAAACAAGATCTAGAACATGTCCATTATCCCGGGAAGTATTCTTATATCCCCAATCAGCCCCACTGCCCTATCTGGCAGAGGTAATGACTACTCTGATTCTTACCAACGTATATTCTCTTTGCCTGTTCTAGAGCTTTGTATAAGGGAATCCATGCTGAATATGCTCTTATATGTCTAGTTTCTTTCACTCAACATAATATCTGTGAGATTTAGCTATACAGTTATATGTATCAATAATTTATTTTTATTGCTGAATAGTATCCCATTGTACAAATATACTGTATTTTATTTATCCATTCTCCTATTGATAGATATTTGGGCTCTTCCAGTTTGGGGTTATTATTAATAAATCTTCTATGAACATTTGCATATAAGTCATATTTTTTTTATCATCTTGTCCTCAGAATCTAGCACAGTGCCTGGCACATAGCAAGCACTCAATAAATACTTGTTGAAGTATTTATTGAATTAATTTAACCTTTACAATGCCAGTAATAACTCTACCTTTCCCTCCTACTTGGAAAGCATATTATAATACAAATGAGTAAGACTGACAGGAAGAAACTCAATTCCCCCCTCTTATTTTCCAAAAGTAAGTTGCGTTTATACTTTATTATTACTAATGATTACTTTTGACACACCTCACAACTGAACTTGTCATGCAAGTGTGTCATGTGACTTGTAGTTTCCAGATAAAATAGAAGACACTCAGTTGAATTCAGATTTCAGGTAAACAACGAATTGAGTCGTACTATGACTATGTCCTAAATATTGCATATGTCATATTTTTGGTAATTAGAGAAATATTTTTATTAAACAGCTGTTTGCCACTTCTATGAAATTCAAATTTAACTCAGCATCATGCATTTTGTTTGCCAAATCTGACCACCCTGACTACATGTGAAACTGGGATCTCTGGGCCTCGGGCCCCTTCTAACCTTGAAACTTAAGCATTTCTCATCTGCTTCCAGTCACTAGTCTTAGAAAACGCTGTTCTTAGGGACCAGCAGTTAGCATAATGGCTATGTCGCTGGACTCCCATGTAGTCGACCACGGTTCGTGTCCTGGACCCGGTGGCTTAAAACTCACACTGGGCACATGTGCATGCGTGCCCAAGATCCTGAGAGGAGAACGGAGGAGAAGGGATTGTGGCGTGGCCATCCCCCCTGGGGGTGATTTCTTGCTTTCTGTCTCTCTGTCTCCCTCTGTCTGTCTGGTGAGCACACGTGCCCTATAGCAAAAACCTCTTCAAAACAAAAACAAAAACAAAAAAAAAACTACATACTATTGGAAAAAAATAAGAAAAAACTTCTTTCATAGCTGCTCATTAAGCACTTATTGGCAGAGCAAAGGGAAGCACCTATTTTAAGAATATTATGGGCAACATTTGGTTTCTCTGTGTGTTAGGCATTAACTTGGTGAATCCAGTTTAAGGTCTAACAGGGCAGTACTACATCCCCTAAGATCCTGGTTCACTTTGGCTGGTGAGGACTTTCAAGTGATATCCAACATTCCTGTTGCTTTCCCATTCCCAGACCTATCAGTTTGTGTTTGTATATGGTGTGAACATGATTGAACAGATGTTGGAAAGAAATGCTTTCCTGAACTACTCGCAATGCCTCAGTCTCAGCTTCTTCCTTTAAAACAAAGCATGGTTATCAAGTCTCACCTAGTAGGGAGCCAGCTCCCACAGATCACTTTGTTCTCTTCCCAGAGTCTTTCATTCACAAACTCACAAAGAACTGTTATTAAAAGGTAAAGGCACATTAAACTTGGGACATGACCCAGTTTAGTTTAATATATGTGTATGTTTACATTTCAGTAAAGAGCATTTTGTTTTAGGATTGCTCAAGGTAAAGCCAGATTCTTTATGCTATTAGCACAAAGTTCAGGAACCTAGTATTATGCCAAAGGGGACTTGCCTTAGTGGAAGTGATCTAAGATTGCCAGTACATTCTCAGTTTGAATTTGTGCTACTCCCTAGCTGAGTGACATTAGGTAGGCAAACTGTTTAACCCATCTAAGGCTCAGTTTCCTCATCTGTGAAATGATGATGGTAATAGTTCCTAGCTCACAGTGTAGTGAGACAGTTCAATAGTTCAATAAAAGTGAACTATTAATACTTAGCCATGCACATAGCAGGTGCTCATGGTAGCTATTATTAAGAATGTGACCCCAAGGGGAACCAGCAGTTAGCATAATGGCTATGTCGCTGGACTCCCACGTAGTCGACTGCGGTTCAAGTCCTGGACCCGGGCGCGTGTGCGTGCGTGCCCAAGATCCCAAGAGGAGAATGGAGGAGAAGGAATTGCGGCGTGACCATCCCCCCTGGGGGGTGATTTCTCACTTTCTGTCTCTATGTATCTCTCTGTCTGGCGAGCGCATGTGCCCGACAGCGAAAACCCCTTAAAAAAAAAAAAAAAAAAAAAAAAAAAAGAATGTGACCCCAGGAATGGATCTGAACCAGCCAAAGAGGCCTCTGGATTTCTGGACCCTGAGGCCATTGGCAGGGAATGAAATTTATAAAAGGGCACCTAAGCATCTTGTATTATTTTTCTCTTTTAGTTGTTTTTAGCTTTGCAAAAACAGAAGCTCCAGCTTTTATTTTTTGCTTTGTCATTTCAGTTAGCAAATGACACCAGCTCTCTGAAACTCAGGATTTCTCTTTTTAATCTGGAAAATGCACACATAAAAATTTCCTTTGTTTCAAATGTAGTTATGATCATTGCATATGAAGTTTGTTTAGAAAATGTACAAATGGGGCCAGTAGGTGCTATAGTGGTTAAAACACTGAACTCCCAAATGGCAGACTGCTGTTTGAGTCCTGAACCCAGTGCCTTGAAACTCACACTGGTTGCATGTGCATGTGCATGTGTGCCCAAAATCTGAGAAGAAAACGGAAAAGGGATTGTAGCATGGCCATCTCCACTTGGGGGAATGATTTCTTGCTTTTTCTCTCTCTCTGTCTCTGGCACCCTATAGGGTACAAAAAAACTCTCTAAAAACAGAGTATACAAACAGTACAAGTAATATTATAGTGTAAGAAAAATTGGTAAAACGTTTTTGAAAAAAAAAAAAAGGCACTCTCTCAACACTCAGGTTTCTTTTCCTGACTTTTCATTTTCAAGCTGATTCCTGGAACTACTGGAAGCAGATCCAGTAGGGAAAAAAATCAAAGGCAGACAATGAGGATACTTGGTTTCTTTTTTCCTTTTATTTATTTATTTTTTTAGAGAGATTTTTGTTATAGTTTCCGTGGGCTCTCCAGAAAGACAGGAAGCATACCCCCAGTACCATATCAACCAACCTCCCTGCATATGTATCCAAATATTCTGCCTTCCCATCTGTCACAGTTCATGAACTTACCATGCTCATATCTAAGGCATTCCATCAACTTATATTAGTTACCATCCTCTCTTGATCACTAAAGTCACACCCCCAAATTTTACTCTCTCTCTCTCTCTGATGTCAACACATTTCCTCTAAAAAATATTGACATTATCCAACACTTCTAATCATAAAAAAGAAAAAGTTAAAACATTTTTTGGCCCCATATTCCTCTCTGGCTATAGTATCATTTTTTCCCTCTTCCCTGTCTTCCTTGAGATAATTGGTTTTACTGGATTTCTCTAGTTTCTCACTTCCCACTCTCCATTGAACCCATTGTGATCTGGCCTTTAGCCCCATCAAACCACTAGAATTTCTTTGGTCCATATCTCCACATTGCTAAAGTCATTAGTGTGTTCTCATACCTCTTCTTACTTGATCTATCAACAGTTTAACAGTTTCTCATTCTCTTTTCCTTGAAATACTTTCTTCACTTGCCACCAGTTACCCCTTTCTATGTTGGTTATTTCCCTATCTTCCTGGCTACTCCTTCTCAGACTCTATCTGGTACTTTCTCATGTTCTCCTAACATTGAAGTACCTTGTTGTTCAATTCACTCCTTTGGTAATTTAATGTAGTTCTATGGCTTTATATACCATTGGTGGTAGAGATGGTGTTCATCAAATGACTCCTATTCTCTCTTACTTTCCATGTTGTTAGGTTGCCAGTATGTCTAGTTCTTTCTAAAGTGCATAGGAGCACAAGAGATGCATTATTTCCAGTCAGGAAGAATTAAGAGCGTGCTACTCTCTGAGACAATGGAATTGCTAGACAAACCCAGTTTGGAGATCCAAGTCATCTTTGGATGAAGGCCACTAAAAAGAGCTTCCTATCCCTGATATGATTGTGATGCAAGCAACAATAAAACTCTGTGTTAAACCAGTGAGATTTTGGGTTTGTTGCCATAGCATTGCTGAGTGTTCACTGACTAAAGCATGATATGTACATCTCCAAGCTAGCCTTCTCCCTTGAACTCCAGACTTTCATAGCCATCTATCTACACAACTTCTCCCTTTTAATGTCTAATTGTCATCTCAAAACCTGAATTTCTGATGTTTCTCAAAGACAGTTCTCCCGATGGTTTTCTCTAAATAAATGACAATTCTGTTCTTTGTTTTTTCCATTTTTAAGGCTTTTGCCATAGGGTATTGTGCATGAGAAAGAGAGAGGGGAAAAGGAAGTGGGAACTCACTCCCCAGGGAGCATGGCCACACCACAACCCCTTCTCCATTCTCCTCTCGGGATTTTGGGCATGCATACACACATGTAAGATATGATTTTCAAGCCTCCAGATATAAGCCATGTGGGAGTCCAGTGCTTTCACCTCCACACCACCTGCTGGCCCCAACAATTTCATTCTTTTTATGTATTTGTTTACTATAGGGCACATGCACTCACCAGAGAGAAAGAAAAAGAGAAGGAAAGTAAGAAATCACTCCCTGGGGGAATGGCCATGCCACAATCCCTTTTCTTCCATTCTCCTCTCGGGATTTTGGCCATGCACACACATACATCAGCATGTTTTTCAAGCTGCCAGGTCCAGGACTCCAACTGGCAGTTGGTCATGTGGGATCCAGCCACCTTAACCTATGCACCATCTGCTGGCCTCATTATTTTCATTCTTAGTACCAAAACTTTGGAGTAATCCTTGACCCCTCTCTTTCAGTCATATCTCACATCCAACCCATCAGAAAATTCTAACAGCTCTACTTTCAAAGCATACTTAGAATCCTCCCATGTCTGCCAGTCTCGACAACTGCCCCTCTTTATGTTGATCCAAGCCACTATCATTCTTTCCCTGGCCTACCAACACAGTGTCCTAGGTGGCTTTTGTTCTTCCAACACTTGCCCAACTGTAGTTCACAGGAAAGCCAGAGTGATCTATTTTTAAATCAGTTTGCGTTGCTTCTATGTTCGAAACCCTTCAATAACTTTCCAAATGCAAGGTTTCTACAGAGATCTGTTTGATCTCTGGCTTCATTATCTACTTCATTCCCCTTATTTACTCCACTTCAGGGCTCATCAAGCATGTTCTCTTATTTACTGTCTTTGCACTTGCTGTTCCCTCTGCCTGTAACACTTTCCCCATATATCTTCATAACTTGCTCCCTCATTTTCAGCAGCATTCTCAAGTGTTAGTGTGGATCAAAATCATCTGAAGAACTTGTGAAAACACAGATTGTTGGGGCCTACCGTAAAGTTTATGATCTAGCACATCTGGGAGTGGGCAAGAGTTTGCATTTCAAAAAAGTTTCCAGGACTAGCAATGCTGGTCCAAGGACCATGCTTTGAGAAACACTGTTTTCTGCTCAAAAGTCACCATACAAACAAGCCCTTCCCTGACTTCCGTATATAAAATAGCAACCTAATTTCAACCTTTTCTATCCCTCTTACCCTGATTTATTTTCTTCATAATACATGTTATCTGATAAGTATGTATGTAAGGTTTATCTATTTACTGTTTGTCTTCCCTCTGGATTGGAACAACATGTGAGCAGGGGTTTATTTCACTTATGGCTGTATGATATACTTTCTATCCCTTGTGTCTAGCCTTTTAAGTACAGTGCTTAGTATATAGTAAGTACTTAATAAATTAATAATAAAAATAAAATACTACACAGCTAGCCTTCTGTGACCCAGGCTTCTGGAGAAAAAAGAAAAAAAATCTCTTTTGCTTAAAAAAGATCAGCTTGGGGACCAGCAGATGGCATAACAGTTATGTCACTAGACTCCCACATAGTTGACTGTGGTTCGAGTCCCAGACCCCGCGGCTTAAAATTCATGCTAGGCACATGTGCATGCATGCAGAAAACCCCGAGAGGAGACTGGAGGAGAAGGGATTGTGGCATGGCCATTCCCACTGGTGGATGATTTCTCACTTTCTGTCTGTCACTCTCTGTCTCTCTGGCAAACACATGCTTCCTATAGCAAAAATCTCTCTTAATAAAAAAAATAAAAAAAGATCAGATTGGGCCAGGAGATGGTGCAATGTAAGACAACTAGACCCACATGGGAAGGGTCTTGGGTTCACTTCCCATGAGTGCCACTGGCTGAGACTGAGGATAGATCACAACATTGGGGACCGTGTTGGGGCTGCCTCTTTTCTCTTTCTCTCTGAAGAAATACGTAAGTAAACTCAAAACAAAAGAAAAATAATTCACCTTTGTAAGCCACTGAGTCACTCCAGGTGAGCTATCCTTACATCCTATCTCTTCCTTCCTGGGTTATCTTTGTCATCACTGGCACCATCCATACCAGAGAACACAGGTGATGCCTGGAAAAGCAAATTGGATAGTGGAAGGGACACTGTGATGTAACTCTTTATCTCAGTAAACCAAGGGGAGATGGAGAATCTCAGACGATGCTGATCCAACACTTGCTATTCACTTGTTCATAGCTCTTTACAGAATAACCTGCTTTTGTCAGCACTGCAAGGAAGACTAAGACAGTCCTTATCACAGTCTTATGAAAGCACCAAATAGATTGAGTAAAATATAGTAAATCACTATTAACAAAGAGGAATTAGAACATCTGCCTGAAATTGCTGAGAGGGAGGCAGAGTTTTTGGGCATCTTCACCAAGAAGATGGTGTTCAAGCTAAGTTTTGAGGAATAAATAGAAGTTTGTTTCATGGTGAAGGGGAAAAGTGTATAAAAGAATCTGCATTAACAAAAGGTGAGATATAGGTTACATAAGAACTATTTAACTATTGGGAGCCAGCCCTATAGTCTATTGGTTAAGGGTGCTAGACCCCATATGGCCAACTGCAATTCAGAGAGAGACCAGAGTGTCACATAAATGCCATATAGTTAGTCTGGCATAGCTAATGTTAATGCAATTGTAATAGCTAAAGGTTTGTTCTGTGAGCCAGGCAGCATGCTTTGCAAGTTTTATCTTATTAAATCTTCCCATTGAACCCTATACAGTAGATATTGTTGTCATTCCCATTTTACAGATGGGAAAATTGGTTATCAGAAAATAAAGTTACTTGGGACCAGCGGTTAGTGTAATGGTTATGTCGCAGGACTCCCATGTAGTCAACTGCTGTTCGAGTCCTGGACCCAGTGGCTTAAAACTCATGCCGGGCGCATGTGCATGCATGCCCAAGATCCCGAGAGGAGAATGGAGGAGAAGAGATTGCAGCATGGCCATCCCCCCTGGGGGGTGATTTCTTGCTTTCTGTCTCTCTGTCTCTCTCTGTCTTTCTGGCGAGCGCACACACCCTATGGCAAAAAACTCTAAAAAAAAGAAAAAGAAAGAAATTTACTTGCCTAAGGTCACTGACTTGAAAATATTAGAGCTGGAATCCAAACCTGTACAGACTAACTCCAGAACTTATACTGCCTCCATTAGTTCCTAGAACATAGGTTTCTCTCTTTAACACTGTAGAGAGATATGTAAAATTGGTCAATATTTTCCTTATAGACATGATTATCTGGATGAGGAAAGAAGAATCTCAGATACACAACCTAAGGAACATTGCAGAGACTGTTCTATAACATCATGTAACATTTGCCCAATGACTGGAACATTTAGTGAGCACAGTAGCTTTTCACTGAAGCTAGAAGAAATGGAACTTGAAGTTAGTCTGGAGAGGTATGAAACGGTGGGAGGAATATGGCATTAGAGTCAGAAGTGCAGTATATCCCAGGCCAAAATAATTTCCTAGTGTTCTCATCTGTAAAATGGGTGATTTGGATTAGATCAGTGATTTTTTTGTTTGTTTGCTTGTTTTTAAAAGTTTTTGCCACACAACATGTGCATTAGCCAGAAAGAGAGATAGTGAGAGGGAATGTGAGAAATCACCCCTCAGGGGGATGGCCACACTGCAATCCCTACACCTCCCTTCTCCTCCTGAGATTTTGGGCATGCATGCACACAACCTGGTTTGATTTTCAAGCCACCAGATCCAGGACTTGAACCATGGTCAACCATGTGGGAGTCCATTGCTATAAGCACCACATCACCTGCTGGCTCCTAGACTAGTGGTTAACAGAAACACCCCAACCCATGGGGTGAGCAGGTGGGGTGGTGATTAAGGCACTGGATTCCCATATGGCCAACCATGGTTCAAGTCCCAGACGCAGCAACTTGAAAGTCATGCTGGATGCATAAACGTGCTTGCCCAAAAATACCAAGAGGAGAATGGAAAAGATTGTGGCATAGCTATCCTCCCTGGAAGATGATTTCTCACGTTCCCTCTCTCTGTCTCTGTCTGTCTCTCTCCAGCAAGTGCAAGTGCCCTGTGGCAAAAACCAAAACAATAAAATAAGGTGAAAAGAAATATCCCATTCTGGGGGGTATTTGAGAAATCTTGAAGCCATTTTTGGTTTTCAAAATGATTGGGCAGAAGACAATTATAGATGGGGGCCAGAAAATATAGATGTTCTGTATATTATGATGATTTGTCCTGCATCCTGCCCTACATTTAGAAGACTTCTGAACATTCACAGAAGTGAAAATGTTGTTTATAAATTATCTGAATCTAGAACATAACTACATTTCACATGTCAAAATGATTTTTTTCATGTTTTTATTGTTACTGCTTAAAACTACCTAGTAAATAAATAAAAGGAGTGTCATACTTTATTTTGTTCTCAGAACATTACCATGGATTATTACAGATAATCACTGCACTTATAGCAACTACATTTGTGATACTTAAGTCTTCAGTACTACTTGCCAGTGTCATTTTGCGTCAGCAGTCTGTCACATGTTGAAGGTTCTGTGTAAAGCTGCTAGCCTCTACATCACTACATTTTCTAATATAGCCATGTATGAGCTTTTACATATTGAAATGCATATTGTTTTATTATAAATGACTTTTTTTCTTGATAATACAATGAGGACATGATACATGCTTTTGAAATTATTGCTTATATTTCTTTGATGATTTATTCCTATGAATTTGTTTTCAAGATAGCAAGCAAGAGTGATAAATAAATGTAACAAAAAATGATGGGTTGGTCTGATAAAATTAAGAACCACTATATTTGGTCATCCAGTACATTTCCAGTTTTTATTTTCTGTGGTAGTAAGGAAGGTTTGGATTTTGTGAGCAAGGGAAAGTGTTCCGGGGTAGGAATGACACTACTGATGGACTGGTTGAACAGGGGTTACTGTGTCTCCAGACAAGCCAGAGTAGGGCAAAGGCTTCCTCAGGGCCTGTTCTAGTCACATTCCCTGGAGGCTACTCCTTTCACCCCTCCCATTCCACTGTAATTGAAGACTCCTGGGGAAACTGCCAGGATCAGCATTACAGGAAATTGCCTGTGGCCAATGGAGCTTCTCTTGTTACTTTCCTTGGTGACAGAGGACAGTGATGTCTTCCTGTTGGTTAGCTGTCTGTCTATGCCTCCTTGTTCTAGTGAGTTCCTGAGAAACCCTAGCTTCTCTTCGTCATATTTTTGCTCAGCTACTGTTATTGAGATTTTTTCCTGTCTTATCCAGCCTCCTTGCCCCCAGCCTCCTTGCTTCATGCTAAAGATCTGGAAACTTTGGGCCTACAATAGACCAATTTTATGAGACACCCAAACAGACACTAGTTAGAAGTAGACCATAGCTCCAAATAGATGCCTTTTCAACTTTGACAGCACCTGTTGGGTCCTCTCCCATGAAAGGGATGAATTTTATCATTTAATAATAGGTATTTTTTTTTTGTCTCTACTAGTTATACATGCTCATTGAGAACTGGTTGGAAAAGACAGGAAGGTGTGGAGAAGCGAATGCAAATTATCTACACTCTGAAGAAATAGAGTACTCAACATTAGACAGTGTGACAGCATAGGTGAAGATAAAATTCAGGGCTGCTCTGTCTCTCTGTTCTCTATTCTATGCCCTCCCCTAGCTTTCTCCTTCCAGAGCACCTCTTTATCTCACCCTTAAGAAAACTCACCAGTCCTATAGACCATAAAATGGACGGCAAACTGGAAAGTGTATATAGCACTTACCATATCAAAGACATATAAGAGAGATAAAATATATCATGAAGGTGTTTGGAATGTAAAATAGCAGTATTCTGTCATAGCTCTGCCATCACTACCTTATTACTGAGGTGCTACAGTGATAAACTGCTGTGGGAATGTCTAAAGAGATAAGAGGCCATCTGAGAAATTCACAGTGCCCCCCGCCCAGGGATTAAGGAAAGGCATGCTACACAGAGGCTAGAATGATTAAGTGTGAGGCTGGCTCATAAATATGCCTTATATGCCTTTCTCTTTTTTTTTTTTTTTTGTAGAGGTTTTTTCCTCTAGGGCACGTGTGTTCACCAGAAAGAGACAGAGAGACAGAAAGCAAATCACCCCCCCCCCCCAGGGAGGAGGGCCACGCCTAATCCCTTCTCCTACATTCTCCTCTCGGGATCTTGGGCGCGCATGCACACGAGCCCAGCGTGAGTTTAAGCCACCAGGTCCTGGACTCCAACTACGGTTTGACTACATGGGAGTCCAGTGACATAGCCATTACGCTAACTGCTGGTCCCAAATATGCCTTTCTCTTTGGAAAAAACAAGCAACATTAAACAAAAATGTTGGATGATGCTAAATCCATCCCAGAGATAAAGTTCTTGTTACCAATAATAGTTAGAATTTATATTTTGCTTTTTTTCTCCAAGGTGGATAATGTCAGTATGGCATTTTTCCTCATTTTTGAGTCTTGTACTGAGAGTCTGGTAGACAGAAGGCTTAGAAATACTGAGGCTGAATGTTTGTACAGCAGTAAAAAGCAATTCTAGTGAGACTGACCCACATAAGGAAGTTCTGAGTTCGTGTCTGGAGACCTCTCTGAGTATTCTAGGCATGCATGTGCCCATGATCTGGGACTGGCTGAGGCTGGGGGTGGATCATGGCATCAGAACCCTGTTGAGGGTACTGTATCTCTCTTGATATCTCTTTCTCTCTCTCTCTTTCTCTCTCCACCCCCTTCCCCCATGGAAGAAATAAAAACCTAAAAAGAAAATATTAAGACATAAGGGGACTGGTCAAGACTTAGGAGTTATACTTGGGTTGAAATCCTAGCTCCATTCATGTAGTCACCAAACCATTCCTTGAGTGCCTTCCACTGTTTTAAGCATTAGGGATATGATGTTGACAAGGTAGTTAAGGTTTCTACTTACATGGTGCTGACATTCTAGTGAGAGGAGACAACATGTTTAATGATGAAAAGATGGCAAGGTCATATGATTGGATGTAACTGTCTGAGAATGGACAATTGAACTGAAACCTGTATAATGAAAAGAGGCCAGCAATTTTAAAAACAAATAGGGGAAAAACATTTCATAAAGGAGTACAGGAAAGAAGCTCTGAGGCAGAAACAGGCTTTATATTTTTAAAGAATAGAATGAGGCCCTGGTGTAGTAGCACGTGTTGGACATTGCTATTCAACAGGCCAAGGCCACATGGAGCCCATCCTAAAAGTCAGACACAAGGCATGCACATATTGCCCCAGCTAATCAGGAGCCAGAGGCAGGAGGATTGTGACACAGCAAAACCCCATCTAAAAACACCAGACACACACACACACACACACACACACACACACTAGAATGAGCACCTGCCCATGCTATTGAAGCAGAGAAAGTCAGAGAGAGAGTGAGGAGATGAGACTGAAGAGGATCAGCATATGTCAGGTCGTGTGGGGATCTTACATAAATTCAAAGCAGAGAAGAGTAAAAATGAAGTTGAAGAGCATGGAGGACTCAGTATGATACTTCTTGAGAAAGTGGGATCTGACTGGGCACAGAGGCATCACTGTACAAATTGAGTGGTATGCTGGAAATGGAGCCTGAGAGGAACAGTTCAGAGAGCAGAATACAGGGTGGTCCTTTTCATCTGTCACTACATTTCTAGCACTTGAATTTCTCTTAAGCTCTCTTCTACATGTACTACTTTCTCAAGAGTACAAATCCATAACCCACTGGGCCTTTGATTTTACACAAAGATATGTCAAGGGTCTATTTCTAGCCCCACGTAAAGAAACTCTTTAGTATTTCATGCCTGGAATTTCCATCAATGAGGGGGTATCTAAAAATCAGTTCCCAAAACAGCTTTCAATCTGACTATCCAGTGAAGTATGCACCTAAACTAAAAGGATGGTAGCTTCAGATAAGTGTTTATTTTATTCGACTCATGACACTATCCAATGAGGTCAGTAATATAGCTAAGCGTTAGTTCTCTGGGGCAACATTGCTTCTTGGTTCATGTGGTTTGCTAACTTTTTCCTTTTTTGTTTTGTTTTGTTTTGTTTTGTTTTGTTTTGTTTTAATAGGGAGAGAAGAAATCCTATGGAAAGCCATGTGGGGGACAAGACTGCAGTGGGGTCTGCAAATGCTTTCCTGAGAAAGGAACAAGAGTAAGTTCTTTGTTTCATTGTTGAAAGACAGAGTCACAGAAACTCTTATCTGTTTTCTTGACAATTAAATTGCTTAGAATTTACCCTTATGAACTCATGTAACAAGCAAAGTGATGAAGATCAGCTGAAAAGAGCACTGCTAATTAATGATAGATAGAACTAGACTGGTCAAAATCTCTGAGGGGCCAAGAAGAAGTTTCCTTTATGGAAATAATGCCAAGGTTTCCTCAAGGCTTCTTCTGGAGTATTTCCAGAAGCCAGTTAGGTTGTACAGAACCAGATTGTGATAATGTTTGTGGATATGTGCAAATTTTCATAGCTCATTTATATTCACTTGTTTCTTCTCTACTACTCTGGGGAACAGGTGGTCCAATTGATATCTACAGACTAGGATGTGACTTGTACAAAATCACCCGGCTTATAAGTGACAGAATCAAGAGTACTGGGTAGCTGAGGCCAGCCCATGGCCTGGTAGGGAGCTGGATCAAACATGGCTGACTATGTTTCAAACCTAGTGACCTAAAACTCTCCAGGTGCATGTGCATGTATGCTCATGAATTCCCCAAATCCTGAAAGGATGGAGAAGGAATTGCAATGTGACCATGCTGCAATGGGGAATGCTTTCTCCCTGTTTTTCTCTATATATATCCATCTATATCTCTCTGGAAAGTACACATGCCCTCTGGGAAATTAAAAATAAATGAATAAAAGAATACTGGATAGCCATAAAGTTCAAAATTATGGCTGACTGTATATAAAGAATAGTTTATAGATATTACAGTAAAACAGGATATATTTAAGAACATTGTGACATAGTCAATGTATTGTCCTTTATTAGCAATGCAGAGCTCAAATTGTGCAAACTGCAATGAACACAGTGCATTGACACAGCATTTCCATCACACCCTGTATATGCATAGCTCCTGATGACTCATACCTATGATTTTTACTAAATAAGTCTAGATCTTCAGCATAACTCAGAAAAAGTAGCCAAGGGGGTTTGATCTATTTAAAAAATTATATGTAAGAGGGGTGGATATTAAAAAGTTCTTGGTAAATGAATAATATGAAAAAACTATGTGTGGATTTCAAAAACTTTTGCACTAAAATATACTTATGCTTTGATTGCATTTTCTGTGAATATTTTAAATACGTGTCTGTGTGTGTATGATCTGTGTTTCCTGAATTCATGGCCACTCTGTAGAATTCAGACCTTCAAACTTCCAGAATTCTGTTTGCATGCTCATCAGACTCCAGCAAGCCTAAGAGCTCACACTGTCTAAAGAAGATAGTAGCATAAATAGGTCAACCAAACCTTCAAGAACATAGACAAACAGAACACAGTGACCGCTCCACCTTCTCTTTCATTATGTTCCATTTGCAGTAGAATAAAATGTCAAACTATGCTAGAATTTGAAGGAAAAGAATAAAAAGCTATCTCTTCATCAAAAAAGACCAGACACATTATATATTAAAGACATGGACTTAGAGAATCCTAAAATATCAAAAAGGGAAAGTATCTTAGTGAGCTTCTCATCTTAACTGTTGATTGTACAAAGGAAATAGACTCCGAAAGAAAATTACTTCCCTGGGTCACACAGCATATTGATGACAGATTCTGAGCTACCACCTGGGTCTTTTAAGATTTCTCATCTTTTTACTTCACCCGCTTACCTACACTGCCTCCCGGCAAAGCCATGCTCACCAAGTATAGGCACCAATAGTATAGGCACCAAGGCCCATACTGTTTACTCTGATCTACAACCAGGAAACATTTTAGGAGAAGATTTTTTTAATTACTAGAAGGCATTCACATTAGCCAGAGAAAGACACACACATGCACACACACGCACACACACACGCAGAAAGGTAGAAGAGGAGAAAGCACTCCTCAGTGGGTATGTTCACACTACAATTCCTTCCCCATTTCTCTTTTCAGTCAGTATTTTAGGCATGCATGCATGCATGCCGAGTGTGTTTTTAAAGCCACCAGGGCCAGCATTCAAACCACAGCCAACCATGCAGAAGCTGGTCCCCTTAACCACAGGGCCTGGCATGTTTTTCAAGCCATGTGGCTAGCCCAGAAAAAATGATTCTGCAAGAAATAAATGAAAAAATAAATGAATAAGTAAATAAAATAGTTTTGACAAAAAATTAAACTGTATGTTTGAAGTAATAAAGTTTAGTAATAAAGATTATTGCTTGCATAAAGAGAAAAAAGAAATAAATGAATGCATTCTTAAATAACATGCAAGCATTACAGACAAACAAAAGCCTTCCTGATGCACTCAGTACTGCTATTGTCTTTCTTAACATTCTTTGTGCATAATCAGAGCATGTACATGTATATATAAAAATAGTTACCTTTTCTGGTTTTCTTTTCCAAAAATAAATTCATAAGTGCATATATACATATATATATATATATATATTGCCCTCTCCCTCCCCTAATATGTCCTAAGGTATTTTCCTCTACTTCATAGTTTTGTTTTGTTTTGTTTTGTTTTTGTTTTTGTTTTTTGCTTCCATATATTTATTTTTTTTTCTGAAATATTTTTTTAATTAATTAATTTACATTCATCCCCTAAGCATCGTCACAGCATACAAAATGTGATTTCCTATCCAGAATATACTGCATAGTGGCTTAATCATGCATGTTATCATCAATAACTTTCCATTTCTAGTTTCATAAATATATATATGTATATATATATAAAATAAAAAGTCTTTATAAAAAGTCTTGAAATTTGGTAGTTAAAATCCTCCAACTTGGGATCAGCAGGTGGCATAGTGGTTAAGGTGCTAGACTCCCACATGGCTGACTGCAGTTCAAATCCTGGATCTGGTGACTTGAAAATCACCCCAGCTGCATGCGTGTGCATGCCCAAAATCCACAGAAGAAAATGGAGGAGAAGGGATTGCAGTGTGGCCATCCCTCCTGGGAATAGTGATTTCTTTTTTTTTTTTTTTTTCTTTTCATTTTCTTTTTAATTAATTAATTAATTTACATTAATCCCCTAAGCATCATCACAGCATACAAAATAATATTTCCCATCAAGAATATACTGCATAGTGGCTTAATCAGGTATGTTATCATCAATAATTTTCCATTTCTAGTTTCACATACGTGTGTGTGTGTGTGTGTATGTGTGTGTGTGTGTATGTGTGTGTGTGTGAAACTATATATATATTTACCCCTATGTCTGACCCTCTATCCTTTCCCACCCTCTTCTCACACTATCTCTGATGTCTATAGTTGTCTTCCTTTCCTTTTCCCCGACATTTTATTGATCACACAATTTCTTAAATAATCTAACTACTTTCAATAGCAAGTACAGCTAGTAATTTCAAGAAAAGCAGTTTTGAAATGGTAAGGAACTTTGCTTAAAACTTAAAGCCAGGAAACAGGTTAGGATTCTGTTCAAATAGTAGGTACATGAACCTGTCAATAGCTCAAGACAGGACAAAAACCCTTAAAACTGGTCAAGAAAATCTAGAAAGAAAGCAGCAATATTTTAGTCAAATGTCATAGAACGCTATTTCACCAGTTCAGTCTAATGTACTCAATCTATCTTCTTTTGTGGTTCGATCTTCCCGATTGAATTCTGGGATATAATATTCAACTCCAGTTTTGTCCCTATGATTAAGTTGGCCATTTTCTTAGTTTTTGAACTCTTATTTCTGTGTGTCTATATTTAATTTTCCTGATATAGCACTCCCTTGAGAACTTCTTGGAGATCTGGTCTGGTGCTGGTAAATTCTTACAGCCATACCCCTTTCTGTGGAAGGCTAGGTCACTTCCAAATTTTTGCTGTTTTATAAAATGGCAATGCTGCAGTGGAAATCTTCAAACAGACCTCCTTGCACTCATCTCTAGCATAGATATCTAGGATCAGAAGTATCAGATACAAGGGTAATAGACACTTCTCTGTTTTTTTGGAGAGGTTTTTGCTCTAGGATGTATGTACTCACCAGAAAGACAGAGAGAGACAGACAGAAAGTGAGAAATCACCCCCCAGGGGGGATGGCCACACCGCAATCCCTTCTCCTCCATTCTCCTCTCAGGATCTTAGGCACGCACACACATGTGCCCAGCGTGAGTTTAAGCCACCGGGTTCGGACTTGAACTGCAGTCCACTACATGGGAGTCCAGCGACATAGCCATTACACCTGTTGGTCCCCGACACTTCTAATTCTCAAAGCAACTACCGAATTATCCTACAAAGTATCTTCTAGTTTACACTCCCCATCTGCATTGTACAAGATTGCCCATGTTTCTACACCCTTGCCAACATGATATTTTTGCTAATATGATGAGTGAAAATTACTCTAAAACCCTGACTACATGTGAGTTGAAGCATCTTTTCACATATTCATTGGAAGTTTGTGTTTCTTCTGTGAATATCCTGGACATAGTCTCCAACTACTGTTTTAAAGTCATGATTCTTATTGGCTTTCCCTCTGCCAAGATGAAGCAAATAAAGCAACCCAAGTGGAAGCAGATATGATTTGAGGTTTGACACAAATGGGCATTTCCCGTCAGATTGTTGGGGGCAGAAACAGTTTGTCAGATCCAACAGTCTGTAAACTGAGAGACATTTGACTGGTGGGTTGGGGTGCCTTTAAAAGTAGCAAATCTTAGATTTCTGAACTGAGGCTAGTCCTACACCAGGCAAACATACCTACAAGAACCTCATTGGTGAACCCCTGGCTGAAATTTTGATCTTCGAAAATGAAGAGCAATGGATTTACTCCATGAGGAGCCCTCCATTGGATTCTAAACATTGGATTCTAAACCCTACTCTGGGTTCTTCTTTGAAAACATCTGAGTGGTTGAAGGAGTGGGGAAGGGAAAATAATAAAATTCACTGCATAGAATTTTTCATTATTTAAAAGACAGTGACTCTATACAGTTAAACATGTTCCTGAAAGCTTATTTGTAAAATGGGAACCAGCAGTTAGCGTAATGGCTATGTCGCTGGACTCCCACGTAGTCGACTGTGGTTCGTGTCCCAGACCCGGTGGCTTAAAACTCACGCCGGGCGCATGTGCGTGCGTGCCCAAGATCCCGAGAGGAGAATGGAGGAGAAGGGATTGCGGCGTGACCATCCCCCCTGGGGGGTGATTTCTCGCTTTCTGTCTCTATGTCTCTCTCTGTCTGTCTGGCGAGCGCACGCACCCTATAGCAAAAACCTCTCAAAAAAAAAAAAAAAAAAAAAAAAAAAGAAAAGAAAAGAAAAGCTTATTTGTAAAATCTGAAGTTTCTGAGAATGTCAGGTTTATTAAACTGGACCAAGCTGTATTTCATGAGTCAAGAACAGGAATGTCCTATTTTCCAGGCAGATAAGGAGGCTGGTGCTCATGGGACAAACTCTATGAATGTGGGTGCTCGAAGCTGCTTGCACCACCAGGTCCCATTTAGTTATCTTCCCTTCCCTCCTGCATTCCCAAGGCCAAGCAGGATTATTTAAACTGGCCCCAGCACTATTGACCCTGCATGAAAGCCCCTCGGTACCCCTTTTATGCAGATGTCAGAAAGATTTGAGACTGTTTTCCTTAGCTGGGCAGAGGGCCCCATTTGGATTCCAAGCTGTTCCTCTCGAGCTGGGAGAAGAACAGAATGTTGGGTCACCCCTGAGATATGCTGCAGCCCTTGGCAGGCCTGCCTCCTGCCTTGGGGAGACATTAAGCACATAGCTTGCTGGGCAGTGTGTACTTTTCCTTTGCCAACAGCCTCTTGAACTGACGAGGACATTTACACAACACCTAGCACTCCTGCAAAACTGCAATCCAACCCTTTTTGGCTGAAGTTATCTTAAACTGATTTCTCGAAGGTATGCTCTGCCTGGTAAAACCCGTTGCTTAGTGTTGGTGCATTGCCTTCTATTTTCCAAAGCATCTTCTCCCAGGGCTTGTATTATCTCCTATATGCAATAAATAAACCATAAGTGACTTGCCCAAGGTCACTAGCCTATTAGTGGCTAAACTTTATTTAGCTTATTTTAGGGGAATGGCAACTTTTAAAGATGACATACCTCATAGTGTTAAATAGAGGGTTGGAGGGTCTTTATTTTTCCTCCCTGCCATTTAGATTTGGATTTAATAGTTGACTTTTCGTTTTCTTTCTTGCGGGTAGATTTTATTATCTGGAAGAACCATTCCTTTGAGTTGTTCTCTTTCTGGTATTTTTTCCCCTGCCATTTGATTGAACCAAACGTTTTAAGTTGACATTTCCATCCCTTACCTTTTCCCCCACTGGACTCAAAATCTATTTCTGCATTATACACCATCAGTGTGTGTCTGTCTTTGACACTGGGGATGAGAGGAAGGTTCATTTGTTCTGAGTTTTGTTCTGAGCCTTGTGTTCCTTAATACCATTTCAGAGCTTTCCCTGTTTTAACAGCTACAATATGGTGAGCTCCTAATTATCCATGTCATCTGAAGGAGTATTAGCACAGATAATCCCAAACCACAGGGAATGTTTGAATTCCCCTCTAGTTAAGGGCTGCTTGCCCCCTGTTTTATGGCATGGAAAGTTATGGCCTAGCTTGAGACTTTAGGAGGCTAGCTGTAGTTTCATGTGAAACTAAGCCCAGGTTTCTTAATTCCTTATCTCCTGCCTATGTCCTGCTGCTTCTCTGCCACAAAATGTGTTTCCCAGGAATTCCAGAGCCCAGATGCATTAACCACTAGTCCTTCAATGTATTCTCTTCCTGCAAACAGCTGGCATTCCCTGTGTCAGCTGACTGGTGCCATGGCTACCCAAAGCCCTTTCCATTTTCTCCTGAATTAGGCAACTGCTATGTACATCTTCCCCTTTTCCCTGTGTACTCCCCCATCCCTGCGCTGACCAACCACCACTACACACTCCCCAATGTTCTAATCCTCTATTGCTCTGAATGGAAGCTCATATTGTATATGATCTCTTTTGGTGTTAGGTCTTGCTCTAGATGCTTGCACTTAATCTTTGTGTCTGTGCCTTCATTGTCCACTCACTCCTAGCTATTTGGGGCTGGCCTTACTGCTGATAGTAGTCTCCACTAATCTGCTCGTTGCCAAATGAGATGGACATTTTTCATTCTATATCTCCCTTGCCCTCACTGCTGCACAAGACATCCAATGCTCTCCTGAAAGCTTCTGTTTCCTTGGGTTTTATTACATTGTTCTCTACTGATTCTTTTCCTAATTTAATTGGGATTCCCCCAGGATGCCGTCCTCATCCCAGTTCCCTTCTCACTGTATGCCTCTCCAAAGGTGGTTTCATATGTTCCATGGATTTCAGCCACCACTCTAACAATGATAAATAATGAACTTCTAATTCTAGCTCAGAGCTTTCTCCTTAGCTTCAGGTCAGCATTGTCAATTTCTCACTGGGTATCCCTACTTGGATTTACACTGACATGACAAACACATCTCACACAGAACTCAACCACTAACGCCAGCCAGATATGCACCTTCCCAAGTCTTACCTATGTCTTCCCCATGCACTGCTAAACACTCTGTTGCTCAAGAAGCCAGAAACCTGGGAGTTCTTTGTCGGCGTCACTTCTGCAGAGACGACACGACACCCGGTTCTTCCTCACGCAGTCTTTATTCACAGGTTTCCTTTTTCTTTTTTCTCTCTATCCTACTTCCCTCCCCCCCCCCCCCCCCTATATATAGGATCCTCCCGGCGGCCCCACTCGCAAGTTCCTTCGCCTGTACGAGGCAAGTCCTGATTGGCTGTCTCTAAAACATGTCCATAGAAGGACTTGTTTGTAGTACTGGAGACACGCCTCCCTATGCAGCCAGCGGCGCCATCTTGGCTCGGCGGCCAACGGTGGCGGCCAACAGTTCTTATCTTGGCTTTCCCTTCCCCGCTACCACCTTAATCCACCTGGTCCTGTCCAGTTGTCTTCCAAAAGCAAACTCAAAGCCATCTACTTTTCTCCATACCCATTTTTCCAATCCAGGCCTGTGTCATTTATTGCCTTAATGACCACAATAGTTTCCAGACTTATCTCCCAGCCCCAAATCTCACTGTCTCCTATCCATTTGCTACTCTGCCACCATAATCTTCCAAAACCACAAATATGAACACAAGACTCTTTTTTAAACCTTCAGTGGCTTGCCATAAATTTCACAATGAAATATGAACTCTAATAAGCTTATAAAGTCCTCTATGACCTAGCCCTTGACTACCCCTCGAACATTAACTCTCATCAATTGGAACCTTCCCCCTCACTTCATTAAACAAAACAAGACACTTAAAAAGAAATACACATGGAGGCCAGCAGGTGTCATTTTGGTTAAAAGTTCTGGACTCCCACATGGCCGACCTCTGTTCAAGTCCCAGACCTGGCAGCTTGTTTTCTCACTTTCTCTCTCTCTCTTTCTCTCTCTCTCTCACTCGCTCTCACTCTCGCTTTTGCTCTCACTCTTGTTCTGTACTTCTCTGGTCAAATTAACATATATATATATATATATATATATATATATATATATAGTTAAATAAAATAATTTAAAATAAAGAAATGCACATGCACTAAATTATTTAGAGTTTTCAGATCCTGCTACATTTAATGTATTTCAGGTTTTATACCTGCTACTCCCTGTATGTATACTAGCATTTCACTAGCTCTACCTTTCTCTGCTGACTTGCTTCTATTTATCCATCCTTTAAAACTGAACACAGACTTCAACTCTTCATAAAGCTTTCCATGACCTGTAAGGTTGGGGTTATCTACTCTTACCATCATTTCTTTCATGCTGAATTCACTTGTCTGCTCTCTGCCATATTATGAAGAACTAAAAGGCAACGATTGGGTCTTATTAGACTCTGCACAGACAATAAGCATAGTATGCAAACTGCTTCATGAACGACTGACCAATTTGGGATGCATATGATTTTACCCTTACTCTCTACATCCTGGGTTAGCTATTAGGTTGCTGTGCAACCATTAGGTATCTCCATTCTAGGAAGGCGTCACTGCGGCTAAAGAGAGAAAAGGAGGCAAAAGGCCAGAATAGTGATTTCTTTGTCTTTTCTTTCTTTTCCTTTCTTTCTCCCCCCCCCCCCATGTGTATGTGCTAGCCTGAAAAAGAAACAAAGTAAGAAAGCACCCCCTGGAGGAGTGATCACACCACAATCCATTCTCCTCTCAGGATTTTGGGCACCCATGTATCATGCCCTGTATGTTTTTCAAGCTTCTTGTTCCGGGACTTAAACCTCACAGTTAGCCATGTGGGATCCAGCTGCCGTAACACCACACCACCACACCACCAGCTAGCCCAGAAATCATTTCTATATCTTCTGTAAATCCTGTTAGCTATAAGGATCCCACACTTTGGTTCTTACAGTTTGCCTTGGGATTCTGCTCTCGCTAACTTTTTTTTTGAGAGGTTTTTGCTATAGGGCGGATGCGCTCACCAGACAGACAGAGAGATAGAAAGCGAGAAATCACTCCCCCAGGGGTGATGGCCACGCCGCAATCCCTTCTCCTCCATTCTCCTCTCGGGATCTTGGGCACGCACGCACGCACACGTGCCCAGCGTGAGTTCAAGCCACCAGGTCCAGGACCCGAACCATGGTCAACCACGTGGGAGTCCAGCTACATAGCCCTTACGCTAACTGCTGGTCCCTCTCACTAACTTTTCTGAGTTTTTGACTCTGGCCTTTTCTTTGGCCTAATTGCTTCTTACTCTGTGCTTTCCAATGCAAGGGACTTGGCAAAATGCTTTCACTTAGGACCAACAGTTCGTGCGTGCCCAAGATCCCGAGAGGGGAATGGAGGAGAAGGGATTGCAGTGTGGCCATCCCCCCTGGAGGATGATTTCTCACTTTCTGTCTCTCTGTCTGTCTTTCTGGCGAACGCATGCACCCTATAGCAAAAACCTCTTCAAAAAAAGGAAAAAATATGCTTTTGCTTTACTATCAGCAATTCATTCTTTCCTCAAGATGGGGACGTTTATGAATAATTTTGAAGCAATTGTAAATCCCTAACTTTCTTTTTAACACTGATTACACTTTCTTCTCTACCAAACCTTTTGCTTAAAGCCTTTTGTTAGACCTTTGTGCAAAGCTGATGGTCTTGAGTTTCCCTTGTTTTTCTTCCTTGTGGGGAAAGCAGAGAAGTACAATAATATCTGAGCAGGGAAGTAGCCACTAAATGGTAGCAGGAGAAAAAGACAGAACATCTAGGGTCCCTGTGTATTTCAACATGGTTATTTAGGTCCAGGATAATTGATGGTAATGTTAAAACTCAGTGTCTCGGGCCAGCAGGTGGTATGGTGGCAAAAGCGCTGGACTCCCACATGACCAACCATGGTCTGAGTCCCAGACCTGACAGCTTGAAAATCATGTCAGGCATGTGTGTGTATGTGTGCCCCAAATCCCAGTAGGGGCATGGAGGAGAAGGGATTGTGGTATGCCCATTCCCCCAGGGGTTATTTCTCCCTTTCCCTCTCTCTGTCTCTCTTTGGGGAATGCACATGCCCTACAACAAAAATCTAATAAAAGAAAGATAAAGTAGCGTCTCTATACTGAATCAAGGTATAACCATAGCCCAGTTACATGTTCATGATTATTTAATCATTTATTTGATCACATTGGGACATTATGAGATTGATAGACTATTTTACTGGTAATAGTGAGAGAGGAATATTTACTGGTAATAGAGAGAAGTCAAGGAGCTGGAAGAAGAAATAAGTACATAGCTGTGGACTCAAGAGCATAGCTTTAGCTATCCAGAGACCTAAGCATCATGCTTGAACTTTTCCAGCTGGATGACTTTGAGTTGGTGTGTTCTGCTCTCAGGGCCTCATTTTACCCATAAGTAAAGCATGGTGGATCTTGGGCTGTGTAATCTCAAAGGATCCTCCAGCTCTGACAGTCTAAATCGGACAGCATGCTACTTTCCCCTGAAAGTTCCTTGCCCCAGAGTGTCTTATCACATTTTTTAGTGTTGCAGTGAGATATGGAAGATGATGTTTGGCAGTTTCTACTCTCTGAGTGATGTTTTGGCAGCTACTTCAGACAGAACTCACTCACTGTGGCTTCTTTACAGTGTTCCTGGAAGCTCCTGATAGTTGAAGCTGTGGTTCTGCAGGAATGTGCAGTGTTCCACCTTCTTGGTCACCTGGATGGTGTGATTTGAAGAGAGTCACAGGGGTTTCTCTTCTGTCCCATAGTAACTTTCTTGCCTCAGCATATGAATCTTTCCAATTACAATTCTAACATTGGAACCTCACTCTTTAGGTTCAGCATTGCCTTCTCCTTACATTGCTTTGAATAAACTGCATATACGTCTGTGATGAGAAGAGGCATGCTCCCCTGTATACCTGGGAAGCTGAGTGCACACATCACATTTATTTTCAGTTTGTTATAAAGTGTGTGTACTTGCCAGATAGGGACACACAGAGAGAGAAAGAGAGAGATAGAGAGAAACTATCCCCCCCACACACATCAGGGAGGATGGCCACACTGCAATTCCCCTCTCTTTAATTCTCCTCTCAGGGTTTTGGGCATACGTGCACACATGCACACATGCCCAGTGTGATTTTCAACCCACCAGTAAGAATTCGAGCCACGCAGTTATGTGGATCCAGCTACCTTAATCACATGCTGCCTGCTGGCCCAAATGTATATACATCCCTCTTTTTTTTTTTTAAGTTTTCCTATAGGGTGCATGTGCTCAACAGAGAGAGAGAGAGAAATCATACCTCCCTGTGGGGGATAACCATGCTGCAGTCCTTACTCCTCCATTCTCTTCTTGGGATTTTGGGCATGCACAGACATACACCTAGTGTGGCTTTCTTTTGTTTTGTTTTCTTTTCTTTTCTTATCTTTTCTAAGAGACATTTTGCTACATGGCATGTGTGCTCACTGGAGAGACAAAGACACAGAATGCAAGATATCACTCCCCAGGGGGAATGACCACACCACAGTCTCTTCTCCATTTTCTCTTAGGATTTTGGGTATGCACACACACGTGCCTGGCCTGAGTTTTAAGCCACTGGGTCTGGGACTCCAATTGCAGTCGACTATGTGGAAGTCCAGTGATGTAACCATTATACCATCTGTTGGTCCATGCATGGTGTGTTTTCCGAGCCAACAGATCAGGGGCCAGAACCACTCAGTCTACCATATGGGATCCAGCTGGTCTTAACCACTATGCCAATGGCTGGCTACAAATCACAATCTTTAGGAATGGACCTCTCAGTCTTCCTTGTGCTAGCCCTGCTAATTCATATGCCAGAAACAGGATATCAAGACATAAGTGAATATCTTTTATATCAGCATGTGACATTCTCTCCTAAAGTCTACTTGCTACCTCCCTTGCCGGCTCTTTACTCCCCCTTTCCTCATTTTTCTTCTTTCTTTCCTAGTCTCTGATTTTCTCCTTTCTCCCTCTAGACTCCCCTCCCTCTCACTCTAGCATTTCTAGCTCTCCCACACTCCTCCTCCCATGGCCTCCTCACCCAGTTTCTCCCCTCTACTTTCAGTTCCTGGGAATTATTTCCTGTGTCTTCTATTTTTGTTTCCAGTTCCTATTTTTTTATCATCTACCAGCAGGCATGAAAACAATAGCAGCAGAATATCAGAAAACAGTGGCCATGATAACGATATACTTTATAGAAACATCCCACTTATCCAGAGATCCTAAATCCCAGAGCCTGGATCAGTAATCTCCAAAACTGAGGGATGTGAGTGGGGAATGCAAGTCAATACATTGGCTACAGAAGAAAATATTTGAACTTCTATTTACATTTAAGAAAATTTCAAGTCTGTATCATTTGAATTAAATGATTCAATGTGCACTAAATGTTGTATAAGTATTAGCTATTCTTTCTTTTATTGACAGAAAGCGTGTGCACTTTCCAAAGAGAGACAGAGAGAGAAAGGGAGAAAGCACCCTCTGATGAGGCAGGGGTGACACTGAAATCCTTTTCCCTCTATTTCTCCATCCTGTTGTGATTTGGAGCATATATGCACATGTGCCTGGCATGTTTTTCTTTTATTTTTTTGAATAGTTTAAATATTTCATTGATTTTCTGCATGGAAAGTTTTGGTTTGAATGAGTTGCAATGTGCTGAGTAGAGATCCTAAAGTTCATTTGCCTGGCATATTTTTCAAACCACCAGGGCCAGGATTTGAACCATAGTCAGCTATGTGGATTTTGTTTCCTTGACTACTAAGTGACAAGACCAGCCCAATACTAGCTGTTCTTGTTGCAATATTAAACTTTTCAAATATATATATATATTGTCACTGGCATCCTCACTAGGTGGGTCTATCCTTGGCTTTCCTCTTGCTTATGCTCTGTAAAATATACTGAGAGAAGAGTGGGGGCTCCATAGTATAGAAGGGGTGACCTTGGAGCCCTCACTTTCTTTTACTTTATGCCAGAGATATAGCTGTTTCCTTGGACACCGTTAAGTGGATTCATGGATTGTATTATCTAGCTAAATTAACGTTCCCGAAATAGACAAGTGGCTTCAGAAGATTCCTACGAATAAGCCATGTATTGAAAATAATACTAATAATGTAAGCACATGAAAATGGCAGAGCTCACACTTCTAGAACAAGTTTTTCATCAGTCTCATTATGAAATGAAAACCACCATCTTACATCGAACTGCATCTTACAAGAAGTCAGCAAAAAAGTAATACATGAGTACTTAAGAAGATTATATGAAATATGAATTTATATCTATTCTTAATAATACCGCTAATAATATAATAAAGTTATCACAATTAATAAGACATTTATGATGCTATTTGTCCATCTTTGTCTCATCTCTTTAAATTTTGTACTTATTGTGTATATTTGATCACACACACACACACACACACACACACATAAGGGGTTTTCAAAAAGTTAACAGAAAATGTGTATTATGGGGGCCGGCAGGTAGCAAGGCACTGGATTCCCACATGGCTGACCGTGATTCAAGTCCTGGACCTGGTAGCTTGCTTTCTCTCTTTCTCTTTCTCTCTCTGTCTCTCTCTGGCAAATTTTTTTTAAACAATGGAATGAAATAAATAATTCTTAAAAAAAAAACTTGTAGTATGAAAAAACTGTACAGGTTTCACTTTGTTGTACCAAAATAAATTCACACATTAATTCCATTTTCCATGAAGTTTTGAAGTCTCCTCATATATGTATGTATATAGAAAGACATATACATGATTTATATAATTTTTTAAAAATTATTTTATTTAACTTTATTTATTTACTTTTTTTTATTTTTACCAGAGAGGGACATAGCAAGAGAGAGAGAGAGGGAAAGTGAGAATGCAAGCCACCAGGTCAGAGACTTAAACTGCTGTTGGCCATGTGTGAGTCCAGCACCCTTAACCACCAAGCCACCTGCTAGCCCCAGATTTATATAATTATTAATAATATAATGTATAAATATACTGAAGAAGAATACTCAAAATGTGTGTGTGTGTGTGTGTGTGTGTGTGTTTTGTTTTTGTTTTTGTTTTTATTTTACTGAAAATGACGTGCAATCAAAAGAATTTGGAGACCACTAAGCTAGTCCATACGTAAAATAAATGGCAGCTCACAAGCACAGACAAAACAAGTATGGATAAAAGAAAAATAGCTGCTATAGTCTCTTTTACTTACCCTGTAGGATCATCACGTAACCAACTTTAGAAACTCACCCTGACAACTTCATGTAAAATAATGTAGGGATCTCAGTAGTCATGAAAAGTGAGACGACAAAAGAACTTTAAAATTTTCAAAAATCACAGAATCACAGGTCTGAAAGGTTGGCTCCAGTCTCTAAATGGGACATAAAAGGCTTTCCCAGCATGCCTTTGAATTCTCTTTCCCTCACTGTACTTTTATTTTTTAAATTTTGCCAGAGTGTGCATGCAGTAATCAAAAAGAGAGAAATAGAAAGAAGGAAAGTAAGAAAGCACTCGTCCATGGAGAATGGTCCCTCCTTAATCCATTCTCTTCCATTTCTCCCACTATGTGGCATTTGGAGCATGCATGCACACACACCTGGTATGTTTTTCAAGCTGTTGGTCCAGGACTCAGACTGCATGGTCAGCCATGTAGAATCCAGTCACCTTAACTACCATGCCACTGGCTTGCCTCCCTCACTTTAAATATGAAGAAGCTTAGAAGAAAGTTTCAGAGTGGCTATGAGACTTTCCCAAGGTCTGTTGTAAGTGGCAGAGCAGAGATTTGAACCAAGTATTCCAGCCTCCTGCTTAGTGTTCTTTCTACCATGTCAAATAGCCTTGTAAGTCCATGGCCATCATCATTTGAGCCCCCTGCATTGCTCATTGTGGTTGAATTGCTGTGAACAGAGGAATACCTGTAGTGGAGAATATCTGCTAAGAAGACACAGTCCAGATATTAACAAATCAATTGCCCTTCTTCCTCTTCCCCAATGAGTAAGTAACTCTTGACTGCATCTGTTTATATCCTTGTCTGAGTTTTATGACTTTTTCCCAATATCCCTGTCTTTTAAAGGTTAAAGAAATGAACTCCAGGCTTAAAGAAAGCCTGGTTTTCATCCGTGATTGTAAGTTTAGTGAGGAGTCACATCAGTTTTTATGGCTTTGATGTTGGTCTGTTCCTTTAGGTAGGCCAGTTATTGAATGTAAGTTCATTGCAATGGTGTTAGAAATGTGTGGCTATAAAACTACCAAGTATGTGTCAAAGAAGTAATTTCTTGAAGAAGACTTGTGTTAATGGAAGTCTTTCAAGAATGTTTAATAAAATTCACTGTACAGAATCTCTCTTAAGCTATAGTAGAGGTCAATGGGAAAATATACATTGCTTTGCAGGAATTTGCTTTGCTGTCATCTTTTCAAAAGGGCTTTTATTTTAAAAAACGAGGCACATGACCAATTTCTTAATGATCACCTTTACTTTTGGAAGTGGAGGTCTTAGACTGTTATTTTATTTTCCTCCCTGTGTTGTGTGAAATTCAAGCCACTAGACAAACATTTTAGAAAACATTCTGGGGGTTAAATACTGGTACAGGTACTGTGAGGAATGCACACATATTACAAGCTCCAGACTTCTACTTAGGGAGCCCACACACACACACACACACACACTGCAGTGCTTAACTATATGGCACTGCATCTGATTAAATGTCTGAATGACAGAGCACAAAATTTCAAAAGGAGAAATCAATAGGTCTGGAGTTATTAAGCAAATTCTTTTTTAAATATTATGACAAAAAGTCATAGGAAATTAAGTTGGTGGGGGGTCATACTGATAGACTGGAGTGAGAGACATGATAGGCAAATGCTGTGCTCTATTTTTAGAGGTTAAGTAGCATTTCCAAAATATCCTAGCACAGCAGAATGGGAAATTTCCATTTTCTCCTCATCAGATACTATCTGTCTTTAAATGATTCTCTCTATTCCTGAACACACACACAGACACACCCACCTAAACATGATTTGCTGATGGGAGCTTGTACTCATTTTAGATGAGTGAATCACCTTTTTTTTTTCCTAATTACCTTGAAAATGGTGCTAGTACCTTTCCCTCACATTCCTCTAACACCTTGGAAACCAGTGTCTCTGCTGGTTAGTCCCTAGTGATCCCACTTGAGGAGAATTCACCTGAAAACCAAGTGGAATCAATGTCACTGAGGTGACCCTGTCTTGATTACATAAGTAGGACTATGAGATAGATGCCTTTGTCCACAGGACACTAAAAGCTCCTGCAGTTACTACAATGCCCAGGAAGAAAAACCAACTGTATGTGTTCTGAAAGGGCACCTGTTTACTACTTGAGAAATTTTGTCCTGGGGATTTTGAATAAAAGGTACGGCCTAGGGAATCGTGAAAAAAGGAAGTCATTGTTTCATAGAAGAATTTTTTTTCAGAAAGAGATCTTTGCTACAGGGCACGTGTGTTCACCAGAGAGACGGAAAGCTAAAAATCACCACCTGGAGGGGATGGCCACGCCACAATCCCTTCTCCTCCATTCTCCCCTCGGAATCTTGGGCACGCACGCATATGTGCCTGGCATGAGTTTTAAGCCACTGGGTCTGGGACTCAAACCACAGTCAACTATGTAGGAGTCCAGCAATGTCGCCATTATGCCATCTGCTGGTCCTCATGTAAGACAAATTTTAAAGTGTGGTCAGTAGAAAAATCTGCAGAGTACTTTAGAATTGTGTCTTTATCCTGAACTATCAGCTGTGACCATAGCACCCACATTGTGGATTTCACTAAGCACCTGGCTTTGCTCTGACAGCTTTTACACCTTTTATTGTCAGTTTTATAAGCATAGTTTTACTCTTTAATTTTTGAAAACCCAAAGAAAAAAATATGCTCATTCCTTTAGCCCCCAGGGAGGTTAATGTGTATGTTTGGTTATCGTCCGTATCAAAGAAACCATGGTCTCTAGCCTTGTGCATGTCTTTGCTAGTTCAAGTAATTGTAGTGGCTTGGCATTCCACAGTTTTGGTCAGGTTCCCTCTCAGAGCTGACACGAGTCAGTGATTGCTGCCCCCTTCACATGTGGTTGGGAGAGTGCCAATAAAGCTATGAGCAAAGGAGAGAGCTAGGGAAAAACATGCTGTGAGGCCCAGAACGGAATGAGGGGTAATCAAGGTTCAGGAGCCAGGTTTCCCCAGAGAGAGACAAAAACAAAGCAAACAAAAGGAAGAGACAGGTCTAAACAGGTTCCCCAGACAGGGCCCCTTTACTGTAAGAACAGAGCTTTAAACCTCACAAAGCCAAGAGGGAAGGGAGCCAGGGGTTAAACATGGCCTTTGCAATTCAGTTGAAGAATTATTAACTGAGCATCATAAAAAGAAAAGCCACACATAGAGCAACATTTGTTTTTCTTAAAACCCAGTCAGACACTCCACAAACTCAGAAATGTCCCTGAACCTGTATATCCAGGTAGATACTGATATTGATTCCACAACCCATAGAGAAACAGAGAGAGACTGGGCAGCAGACAGACTCAGGGGAGGTCCACAATGCCTATCAGGGACTAGGTTTGGGGTAGGTGTTCAGTGACCTGCTGAATCTATTATCAGAAATGGGGGCCCATGGTTCCAGTGATTGGTACCAGAGTAAGAAATTAAATTCTCGCTTTGCTTTACCTGTTAAATCAAATTCAAACCAAACTGGAGCTCAGACAATAGGCTAGAAACCTGTTGCAATCCCTCAGATTCAAGAAGCTAGATTCAAGGCCTCCAAGTTTCTAGAAGGAACCCAGTGTAAGGCTCCCCGCCCCCCTCATTTACAGCCTAATGACACAATGCTGCAGGCCCCTGGTTTGAGCAGTCCCCACCGGGCCTCCCTGCAAGTTTCCCAGATTCCTGAGGGGAACCCGATCCCACCCTGGGATCAGCACGCGGGCTCTTCACATCATCCCTGAGAAATCTCCGCTCCTTGGGAGGGAACTCAACAACGCGGGTTCCCACACGCAGCAGCCGGCCAGGCAGGCCAGCGGTGGCTGGGATGGAGGTGGCCTCCCAGGGCCAGTGGCAAAGCTGCCTAGGGAGGGAGCCGGCAGCCAAGCTCCCTGCTGCCTGCTGGGTGGGCGGGTGGGAAACAGCAGGCAGCCGGTCTTGGAGCAGAAGCCCGAGAGCTCCCCCTGCCAGCCCGGGCTCCCAGGGCAGCCCTGCACGTTGGACCCCGCCAGATCCGCCGCCCAGCCACGCCCAACCAGGGCCCCAAACCAGGGCAGCCTTTGGCTTTCAGCGATGGCAGAAGCCAGTTGGGAAGAAGCAAACACCGCACAAAACACACACGGCCTGGGAACTTTGCACCAGCTTCCAAACTGCAAGTCCTCAGCTCTCCTAACCTTCCCTCCCGTCCCCCCAACACCCTGTCCCTGATCCCTGGTCTCCCACTTGAAGAATGTTCCTTCCTGAAAAAAGGGAGAGCATTTAAACTCACAGGACAGACCAGATCACCTGGTCCAACTCTGTCTTTTACATATGGGAAACTCAGACCCGCAGTGAAGAACCAACTTAAATTCTAAATAGAAAAAAAAAAAAAATCCTGGGCGTGGTGGTTAAGGGTGCTAGACTCCCACAAGGCTGACTCGGTTCGAGTCCAGGGCCTGGTGGCTTGCTTTCTCACTTTCTCTCTCTCTCTATCCCTCTCTGGTCAAATTTAAATAAATAAATAAATAGTTAAATAAAATAATTATTTAAAACAACAACCTTATGAAGGCCAGGTGTGTGTGTGTGTGTGTGTGTGTGTGTGTGTGAATAAGACAGAGAAAGAGAGGCTGTCAGGGTATGGGCTGGTGGTGGAATGACAGAGTTGTGGGGGAGGAAGTAGAGAATAAAGAAAGAAAGGAGGAGAGTGAAGGGGTGGAAAGCAGTATTGAGAGTCTATATGCAATCCTGAGTTAGAGAATCTGTAAGCAAGAATGCACATTGTAGGGCAAATAAAAGAATGCTTGAGTCTAAGTTGTTCTTATTCTAGTGGCCAGATATATTCTTCCCAATTCCTAGGGGCCACAGGGACCTAGAACAGGGTAGGGGAGTTTGTCATCCTGGGAGTACAAATAACTGCAGTGATCCAGAGTAATGACTTTGGAGTCAGATCAATCTCTTAAGCCCTGACTGTCTCATTTACTGAATGTGTGATCTTTACCCACTGGTTGTCAATCAGGGTCAATGTTGCCCCCCAGGGAACATTCGGCCATGTCTGGAAACAGTTTTTGGTTGTCACACTGGTGGGGTGCTACTGGCATCTAGTGGGTAGAGGACAAGGATGCTGCTAACCATCCTACAATGCACAGGACAGCCACCCCAATCCCAATGTAAAATTATCTGGTCCAACTTGTCAGTAGTGCCAAGATCAAGAAACCCTTGCTAGGCAATTGGCTTAACCAGTTTGATTTCAATTTCTTCAATGGTATGGATATCACAGGATTATTATGATAATTAAATAAGCTAATATGATATGCTTATTGGAGTAGATGGCACAAAAAGTAAATGTTCCATTACTTATTAGATATTTATATTATCAAAACCTCCCTAAACTCCTCTTTCTCCTGTAGTTACTGTCCCATTTCTCTGTTCCCTTTGCAGCATAACCCCTTGAAATAGTTGTTTACACTCAAAATCTCCACTTTCCTCATTCTTTCTTGAACTTAATCTAATGAGACTTTTATTGCCACCACTCCATTCTTATAAAGGTCACCAGTGACATCCACATTGTTAATTCCAATGATCATTTCTCAATCCCAGTCTTACTTGACTTGCCATCAGCATTTGAAGTGGCTTTTTGCTCCCTTTTTTGGGGAAAACTTTCTTTGTTTCACTTCCAGCATACCAATTCTTTCTCCTCTTACCTCTTAGCTTCTCATTTCCTTTTCTCCATGCAGAGCAGGACTTGGTCTGATGTGTTTTGTTGAATAAATAAATGAATAATATTTATTGTGATATTAAATGAGATAATATTTGTATTTAGCAGACATTAAGCGTTCAATAAACAGTCATCATATCCACCACCACTATGGTTATTATTTTTTTCTTTCTTTTTTTCTTTCTTGGAGAAGTTTTTGCTAAAGGGCACCTGTGCTCGCCAGAAAGACAGAGAGACAGAAAGCTAGAAATCACCCTCGAGGGGGGATGACCACACTGCAATCCCTTCTCCTCCATTCCCCTCTCGGGATCTTGGGCACACACGCACACACGCCTGGCGTGAGTTTAAGCCACCGGTCTGGGACTTGAACCACGGTCAACTACGTGGGAGTCCAGCGACATAGCCATTATGCTAATTGCTGGTCCCACAGTTATTATTGATACTACTTCTATCATTACAGGTTATGAGCCCCTCGAGAATGGGAATAATGTTTATTTTGTCTCAGTCTACCCTTGTATATAGCTTTATTCAAATAGAAGAGTGTATATCCAAGCCTGAATAAGTATCTAGAAAACAGTTAGCCATGGGTAGGAATAGCTGATAGGGGCATGGGACTGGAACAAGGCATTAGAGGAGAATTAAGTTATGAAGAGCTTGGCTGGGTAGGAGTGGGGGTAGGTGGCTAGAGACTCATGGGAAATAGGCATCCACCAGGGAGTCATACCCTAGTCACTTTCACTCCCCTCTTTATAAATGATGGGACCATAAAAGGGAAGGAGTAGCAGTTCTCACCCATTAATCATCCCAATACCTCCTCTCCCAGTTACGGGGGAGAAGTAGGACTGTGTCCAAATGTTAGCATGAACAGAGCTTCTCTGTTGAGTTTGACAGAATGAGCAACATAAATTCACTTTTCTCACAGTCCTGAATTAACTTCATTTTTAGTCATCTTAAACTTGAGGCAATTTTGTACACTTATCAGCTCCTCCCACCATCATCTTTACAAATTTGCAAGTGGAATTTGTATTATCCTGGGAATACGGTCTCTTAAGGATAGCCTTTAGAAAAAGCACACAACCCAAATTTTATTAGAAAATTTGTGAACATTCAAAACATCCATTAGGTGTTACTAATCATTCTAATAACATAATTTGGCTGCATTTTGAGTGAAAATGAGGTAATAACTAAATAGGATCTGTGCACTAAGTTTCTTTTTTCCATTAAAAACAGAGCATCTAGTTTTTATAATATTCATGCCATTAACTACAGCCAACTGTGGCATTAAATGATGGCTAGCCTCCTTTCTCCCCTTCACCACCCACACCAACCAACAAAACATCCACAACTTGGACCCTTACTTAGAAATGTTGTTAAATATAGCCCATGTTTCCAGCCCCTGACCATCCAAAACCTATACTCTTGTTCACTTGCACTATAGCCCATGTGCAATAACTAATCTGCTTTGCAGATGGATCAGCATATCTGTAAATCTCCCCATGAAAGCTACCCAAGTGCAGAGAAAACCTCTATTCTGGCTTGCTTAAACAACCAAAGGAAAAATGTTTAAATCCACAAAACTCAAACCATTGATTTCAAAAGAAACTTTGTTAACACAACTTTATTTTCAAATTAGCATTTTTTCCCTTGATTTTGAACTTGTCACCAACTCAAAGTTCTTCTAAAAATTAACTTAGTTTCTGACTTTTCTAAACATTTTTTTTAAAAGAACAGTCTTATTTTTAAGCCTTCAGTTGGTACTTAATAAATACGCTAGTGACATAAAGGCCACCATGATTTTCGAACTGGCCAGGCTATTGGTGACTTTTGGCAGTTCTACTATTATTTGTCAGAGGTCCTCCAGTTTCCATCTGGGCCCACAGAAAGCCAAGGCTCCTAAAAGAACTGTTGATAGAGCCCAAGGGGGAAGTTGTAATTCATTCTGGAAAGGTGACCCAGCTGCTTGAGCCCCCTGAGCCTCTTATAGATGCCAAATGAGCTTCTAGCCTAGTAATCCCATCTGTGATCTAAATGTATCCAGAAACTGCCTGCTCATCTCCTCCTCTTGACTAATGCACTCATAGAGACATATTTTTCCTACTGAGATACAGGATTCTTAGCGATAATAATTGTCATCTTTTTCATCATCATCATCATTGAAATGGTAAAGATAACACATAATGATGTCATAATAGTTGTTACCATTTATATAAAAGTATTTACTCTGTGTCAGACATTGTGCTAGGTATTTTATATATGTTGTCTCATTTAATTTTTTCATGAGATATAAACATCATATTATAAAGTTCATCTTGAAAGTGTACAATTCGGTGATTTCTCATAGATGCATAAGGTTGGGCAAACATCACCACTCTCTAAGGCCAGAACATTTCATCACCCTTTCTCATTTAATTTTCACAGTAGCCCTGAGGGGTAGGCATTTATTTTAAACCCCATTTTATAGACGAGGTAACAAAGATTTATAGAGGCTCAATTATTTGCCAAGTTCCACAGCACACCCATGGTGGAGCTGAGTCAAGTGTAGATCTCTCTGGTCCCTAAACCTCTGCATCTCTTTCTCTCTTATGGTCCTTTATTCATGCCATGCTCCGTTATCATTTTCATTAATAGAGACAATGAAGGGAAAAATTGTAATTCTCTTGTTTCTTTGTTTCTCTTCCTGTCCCCTTCCACTTTTGTCCCTCAAGGAGTCCTCTTCTACTTTTGTCCCACAAGGGATTGATGGTGTTGGTATCCATAGCAGCTACTCTCCTTCTGCCCACACCTCTCTCATACACACATTTGTATACAACATCTAGTTACCCTAACAAAATCTGCTCTCAGCTAGTGACATTAGTTTGCAATGAAGGTCTAAAAGACCTATAAAATTTTAATTTGTTACACATTCTTAGGGCTACTTTTGTTTAATAGTAGGCCATTATTTAACATAATGATAAAAACAGAACTTTAGTATCAAACTTGGATTTTTAATTCTGGTCTGATTTCCCCCATGCTAAATGTGTTATCATGGGCAGTTAAGCCCTGTTGGCCTCTGTTTCCTCAGATGAAAAAATGGAAATAATAACACATATGTCATAGGACTACTATGAGAGCTTAGTTGAATGCACATACTTAATGTTTACTGCAATGTCTTAAAACAGAATACGTGTTCAATAAATGGTGATAGTTTTTTGGTGGCCTCAGTAGATGGGTAGAATGGGGAATTATAGAGTACCCATCAAGTTATATGGCCTAGAATCTCCCTAAGGCTGCCTGCCCACAAGGCAAACTTTGATAAAAAAAAAAAAAGCATTTATTAAGCAAGGCAGTGCATGCCAGATAGTATACCAATCAAGTTAAATAGTTCCTGCAGATCTTGCCAGTTTAATCAACTAAAAGCATAAAGTTTACTTTTGGCATGAAATCTCTGACTGCTTTCCTCATAGCAGTCACAACATTTCCTTCTTTAAGAATCTACAGTGATTTGCATTATCATCAAAAAGCAAAACTTCACTTGTCCTGGAGGATACTTAGCAGAACCAAGAATTTCACAGGGTCAGGTTGGGTCTGACCCACCTAAGTAGAGCAAGTGGTCCTGGGTAGAAGACATAGGCCCAAATATGGTTGAGATGGACTATTTTAGAGATGGCAGATTGAGATGAGAATCTGGAATTGATTTGAAACCAGGTTATGAGTTTAGAGTTTAGAAGATTCCAGCATCTAATCCAAGCATCATAGGGTGAGGAGTCAGTGGAGGTCCAAATAATAGGCTCCCCTTCTGCATTTTAAGAGCAAGTATTATCAACCCAAACCTAACTAATAACAATAGTTTCCATTAATTAATTATTGAATGTGAGGCACTTTGCTAAGGACTTTACTATACATTAATTATCTAATTTAACGCTTACAACAATCTTATGAGAGTAAGTAGTATTATCCTCACCATTTTCACAATTAAGGAAACCAAGGATTACATAGCTGGAAAACTGTGAGGTTGAGATTCAATCTTATTTCTGTCTTGTTCAAACCTATATGCCCTCAACCACTATAGCATAGTAATGCCTCCCAAAACATAAGTGTTGTTGAGAACCAAAAGCCACACACTTGGAGACTTAGACAGAAGGATAAAATGGTCCCAGTAATAAGGCTGACTTGCTGCTTAGCCACACAGTAATTGAAGTGAGAGTCATGCTTTTTACCTACTGTGTGGTGGCAGCATCTGAGATAAGGAGCTAAAATAGGTTCTGAGTTAGATTGAAACAGATTATTGCAGTGCTATTTCAGAGGTTTATTTCTCTTGATGTTGCACACAAGTTCACTTTATCATCCTATAGTTATGCCCTAGAAATTTTGTCTTGTTCACTTCATATACTCTTAAGTTTCAGGGGTAGCAAAATCAATAATAGCTTTTTCACCCTACCTTTAAATTTCTTATCTCCTTCCCTTAATTTATAAAAGAAAATGCAACAAACAGAAGGAGGTGACTTCCTTAAAGAGCTCAGTAAATGCCTGGTAAATTAAATGACACCAATTTTAAGAGGTGGTCCCATTTTGCAAGGATTGAGTGTGGATGCCACAGATCTAGCCCCAGCAAGAAACAAGCTGAGGAGGGAAGACAGTGTTGGGTAGGTGGCCTCTGTTGGCCCCTTTGGAAGATGGAGATAGACCCTGAGCTACCTCTGAATGTTTCTCTCCTCTAGTAGTCAGTGGGAGGAGGAAACAATAGTGATATAAGCTGTGCCTACTGTAAATGCAATTTTGCAAGTAACATACAACTGCTTCCTTAAGAACAATGCTAAGGAGCCAGCAGGTGATGTGGTGGTTAGGGTACTGAATTCCCACATAGTTGACCACAGAGTCCCAGACCTGTGGCTTGCTTTCTCGTTTTCTCTTTCTCTCTATCTCTGGTCAAATTTAAAAAATAATAATAATAATAATAAATTAAATCATTATTTTTTAAATGCTATACTTGTAACTATGTTTCTAACCAAGGACACTGTGTCAAATAAATTTAAAATATGGGGGCTAGCAGGTGGTGTGGTAGTTAAGGTGCTGGACTTCCACATGGCAAACCATGGTTTGAGTCCAAGACCTGGGAGCTTGCTTTCTTACGACCTCTCTCTTTTTCTCTTGTAAGCACGCATGTCCGGTAGCAAATTTAAATAACATTAAATAAATCATTCTTTAAAAATTACTATAAAAATATGACCAACAATTTGTTACATTAGCAAAGTTACAATTAAACTAGGAACATAACAATTCTAAATAATAAAATTGTCATGTGCCTTATAATGGGCATAGATATACTCTATACAATGATTATAAAATAGGCCTTTGCTATATCATGTTTGTTATCTAAATTTAAAATACCACCTATTATAAATAATACAATACACATTAACAATTTTGTTTGCCTCCTTAGATTTTAATTTTATAATATAATCTTTATTATTATTATTATTATTATTATTAGATTTTTGCCATAGGGCAAGCGCTTGCTGGAGACAGAGAGAGAGGGAAACAGAAATAACCCCCCAGGGCAGGACCAGCAGTTAGCATAATGGTTATGTCACTGGACTCCCATGTAGTCGACCACAGTTTGAGTCCTGGACCCGGTGGCTTAAACTCACACCGGGTATGTGTGTATGCGTGCCCAAGATCCCAAGAGGAGAATGGAGGAGAAGGGATTGTAGCGTGGCCATCCCCCCGGGGGGTGATTTTTAGCTTTCTGTCTCTCTGTCTCTCTCTGTCTTTCTGGTGAGCGCACACGCCCCATAGCAAAAAATCTAAAAAGAAGAAGAAGGAGGAGGAGGAGGAGGAGGAGGAGGAGGAGGAGGAGGAGAAATTATCTCCCAGGAGAATGACCACACCACAGTCTCTTGTCCTCTACTTTCCTCTTGGGCTTTTGGGCATGCATGCAGATGTGCCCAGCATATTTTTCAAGCTACTGGTCCAGGATTATAACTGTGGCATCAAGTGTGTGGAAATCCAGTGCCTTAAGCACCACACCATCTGATAGCCCCAGATTTCAGCTTTAAAGTACTGTCCAACGTAATCTAAATTCTCTGGACTCCCACATGGCTGACTGTGGTTCAAGTCCCAGACCTGGTGATTTGCTTTCTCATTTTCTTTCTGTCTCTCTCTCTCTCTCTCTCTGATCAAACTGGAAAATAATAACAACAAATAAAGTTAAATAAAATAATTCTTTTAAAAAATGTTCACAGTCAGGCCAGCTGGTGGCATATGGTTGAGGCATCTGTATTCCACATGGCTAACTATATGATTCAAGTCCCAGACCCAGCGGCTTGAGAAACATACCAGGCACATGTAACATGTGCCCAAAGTCCCCAAAGGAGCAATGGAGGAGAAGAAGTTACAACATGGTCATCCCCCATGGAGGGGTGCTTTCCTACTTTCCTTTTCTCTGTCTCTTTCTCCAGCAAACACACACACCATCTGGCAAATTAAAAAACAAAATGTTCACTCTCTTTGACCCTGTAATTCCACTCTTGAGAATTTAACTGAAGGAAATAAAGCAGTACAAAGTGATTTATGATTAAAGATATTTATTAGAGTCCTATTTATAATAGTGGAAAAAGTGAATAAAAGCCTTCGTGACTTATAATAGGGGAATGGTTAAATAAAAAAGTGTATTGTGGGGCAGCAGATGGCATGGTGGTTTAAAGGTGCTTGTTTCCCACCTGGCCAACCATGATTCAATTCCCAGACCTGGCGGCTTGCCTTCTCACTTTCTCTTTCTCCCTCTCTCTATCTCTGTCTGGTCAAATTTTAAAAATAATAATAATGAATGGAATTAAATAAATAAATAATTCTTTAAGGAAAAAAAAGTGGGCTGTATCCTTTACAGTGGAATATCATATAGTCATTTAAAATGATGTTTCCTTGAAGAATGTTTAATGGCTTGAAAAAATGCTTATAAACGATATCATGTTAAGTAAAAATAATGAGAAACAAGTATTTATACAATATGATCACAATTTTATAATGATTGTAATTATAATATGCATTCATTTTTTTGTAGAGATTTTTGCCTTAGGACATGTGCACTTACCAGAGAGAGAGAGAGAGACAGTGAGAAGGAAAGTGATAAATCACTCCTCAGAGAGGATGGCCATGTCACAATCCCTTCTCTTCCATTGTCCTCCCGGGATCTTGGGCACGCATGCATGCGCATCCCATGTGAGTTTCAAGCTACCGAGTCCAGGACTCAAACCGCAGTCAGCCATGTGAGAGTCCAGCGACGGAACCGCTTTGCCATCTGCTGACCTCTACATCCAAATTTTCTAAAAGACTGAAATGACATGTACTAGAAAGTTATCCGTGGTTATTACCAGGACATAGGGTTATAGGTAAAATGTTGGACAAAACAAGAAAGAGGAGGCCACACAGAAAACAGAACTATCAGTAAATAAGGTATTAATGAGAGCTGAGGAGGTGAGATGACTGTAACTGGGTAGTGGACCCAGGTATGTCTTCTTGGGCACAGGTCTGGGCTTATTCTGTGAATGGGAGGTTGAGTGGCCAACCATCCTGCTTTGCCCAGGACTAAGGGATTTCTCAAGACATGGTACTAAAACTTGAAAATTCCCGAGCAAATTGGAATGAATGAATCACTCCAGACTCAAGATGTATTTGATTTGAAAGGCCCTTTGTGATCTTCAAAACAGACCCTACTTTTGCAGATTAAAAAAAAATTAATACTTAGAAATAGGTAAAAGGGGGCAGCAGGTGGCATGGTGGTGAAGGCACTGGACATTCTCACATGGCTGACCACAGTTCGAGTCTTGGACCTGGAGGCTTGCTCTCTCACTTTCCTTCTGTGTGTGTGTGTATGTGTGTGTCTGGTCAAATTAAAATAAGTGAATGAAGGGAACCAGCAGTTAGCGTAATGGCTATGTCGCTGGACTCGCATATAGTCGACCGCGGTTCGCGTCCTGGACCCGGTGGCTTAGAACTCACGCCGGGCGCGTGTGCATGCGTGCCCAAGATCCCAAGAGGAGAATGGAGGAGAAGGGATTGCGGTGTGACCATCCCCCCTGGGGGGTGATTTCTCGCTTTCTGTCTCTATGTCTCTCTCTGTCTGTCTGGAGAGCGCACGCGCCCTATAGCGAAAATCTCTCAAAAAAAAATAAGTGAATGAATAAATAAAATTAAAATAAATAATTCTATGGAAAAAAAAAGAAAGAAAGAGGTAATATCATGGCCAAAGTCATACTGGTAGCCAAGCACTGGTCTGGGAGTTCAAAAAGCTTAGTGCTGCTATCTATTCTGCTGCTTATTAGCAAGACACCTTTATCTTACTTGTTCACGAGGTTGTTATGCAGACTAAATTCAATTTTTCACAAATACAAGGGATTATCAGTAACAATAAACATGTACTAGACATGTACTCTATCGCTTTCACCATATTCCTAAAATAAAGGGATTCTAAACTTATTGAAGTTTGGTAAAGTCTAATGAGGTTATATATAAATAAACCAATATAATACTTTTCTTCTAGTAAGCACTCATTAAAATCTCTGATGATTATGTCTCGATTTAAAAATATATATTTGGGGGACCAGCAGTTGGCGTAATGTCAATGTCGCTGGGCTCTCACGTAGTCGACTGCGGTTCAAGTTCCGGATCTGGTGGCTTAAACTCACTCCAGGCACATGTGCATGTGTGCCCAGGATCCCGAGAGGAGAATGGAGGAGAAGGGATTGTGGAGTGGCCATCCCCCCTAGGGGGTGATTTCTTGCTTTCTATCTCTCTGCCTCTCTCTGTCTTTCTGACAAGCACATGCGCCCTATAGCAAAAACCTCTCGAATAATATATATATATATATATATATATATATATATATGTATTTGAAAATCTCATACCACTTAAAAGTAACTATGAGATAGGTCTTTCTGATTTTTAATTAACTATATGGTGCACGTGCTCAACAGAGAGAAAGAATGAGAGAAAGTTAGAAAGTACTTCCTAGGGGGTATGGCCCCACAGGAATCTCCTCTTCTCCATTCTCCCCTTGGGATTCTTGGCACACATGCACACACATGGGACCAGCATGTCTTTCAAGCTTCAGGGGTCAAGACTCCAACCACACAGTCTGCACCGTGGGATTCAGCTGCCTCAACTACCATGCCGCTGGCTGGCCCCATGACAGGTACTTTTATTAATGCTTCCATTTTACAGATAAGAAAATAATGACCAAAGAGGTTAATATATTTGCTTAAATGTATACTGTCAGTAAGTGACAGAGTCATTTGTCTCCTGATCCAGTATGTATGTATGTATGTATGTATTTATTTTTGCCATAGGGCAAATGAGCTCACCTGAGAGAGACAGAAAGAGGAAAAGTGAGAAATCACTCACCAAGGGGAATAGACATGCCACAGTCCTTTCTCCTCCATTCTTCTGTAAGGATTTTGGGCATGCATATACATGTGCCCTGTGTGATTTATCACCCACCGGATCTGGGGTTTGAACCGCTGTTGGCCATGTAGGAATCCAGCTACCTTAACTACCATGCCACCTGCTGGCCCTCCAATACTCTTTTCTATTTTGTTAAACTGTCACTCAATGAAAAACCTTTTTGGATGAGAGCACAGCCAACATTTTTTTTTTCTTTTTACTTGAGTCTATCTTCCTTATACATAGATCTTCAGTTTAATCAAAGCCTACTCTTGGGCTAAATAGAGGCCACCAGGAAACATTCTATGAGATATTTTGTTAACAATTTTCAGAGAACTTCAAGATCTCTTAGAAAAGCTGTAAAATAATTACAAGGTCTGCAGAACACCCCTCATAGGTCAAAGACTAAAACCAATGATATTCTGGTAAATGTTTAACCACTAGCTCTTAGAGAGGGCAGGGACTCTGATTTAGAGCATTTGCAAATATCTATGGTATAAATATTTGCATCACAGCAAATTTCAAATGACCAATGAGATTGGTTCCTATGAAAAAGTGCTACCCAGTATAAGCCAGTGCAAGCCACACCACTTGAAGCAGAATTGTAGCATTGAGTCCATTGTTTTCCTGAGCTTATATAAATTCAGTGAAAATTTAAATGTGGGCATTATTCAGGGTGCTTAGTTTTTCTTTCTTTTTTTTTTAAGAGAGATTTTTTGCTATAGGGCGTGTGCACTTGCCAGAGACACAGAGGGAGACAGAGAGACAGAAAGCGAGAAATCACCCCCCAGGGAGATGGTCACACCACAATTCTTTCTCCTCCAATCTCCTCTCAGGATTTTGGGTATGCACGCACACATGCCTGGCATGAGTTTCAAGCCACTGGATCTGTGACTTGAACCGTGGCCAATTACATGGGGGTCCAGCAATGTAACCATTATGCCATCCCTCTCCAGAGTGCTTAGTTTTAATTTTTTTAATTGCCAGAGATTTCATGTGCTTTCCAGAGATAAAGAGAGAGAGAGAAAGCACCCACCAATGGTACATGGTCATACCACAATCCCTTCTTCTCCATTTCTACATCCTGTTGGGATTTTGGTTATACACACATGCACATATGTGCAGTATATTTTCCAAGCAATTGGGCCAGGATTCAAACTTTGGTTATCCATGTGGAACCTGGCTCCCTTAAACACAAAGCTATACATGGGATCAGCCCCAAGGAGCTTGGTTTTCTGGTCTTTTAAAAATAATTATTTTATTTTACTCATTATTTATTTATTTATTATTTATTATTATTATCATTGTTTTTAAAATTGCTATACGGCATGTATGCTCACCAGAGAGAGACACAGAGAGAAAGAGGGATAGTGAGAAAGCAAGCTACCAGGTCTAGGACTCAAATCATGGTTAACCATGCCATTTTTAACCCCCATGCCACCTGCTGGCTGCAGGAGCTTACTTTTAGCGTGCAAAAGGGAGGGAGAAGTGAGTACAAGGTAATGGGTTAGGATATTCCAGAGTATGAAACAACTTATGGGAAGGCCCAAAGAAACACAGGAGAATCTGATTGTTGCCTTCAAGTTTATGGCCCCTCATGAAATGTCTCAAGGAAAAGCAAAACTATTATCTACAATGTAAAATTACTATCTCCTTTAATCTAGAACAGTTCCCTAGATGTCCACCGTTTTTTTTTTTCTTTTGTCTTTTATAACACTGGCATTTTTTAAAGAGTATAGGACAGTTGTTTTGCAGAATGTCTCTCAATTGGCTTTGTTTATTTCTCATAAATACATTGAGGTTAAACATTTTTGTTTACTATGATATGATATGATATGATACCCTCAGCGTCTCACACTAGAAAGAATGTGATATCATTTTTCCCCATTACTAGAATGTTAAACTTAATAATTTGGTTAGTGTTGTGTCTAGTGTATTACAATAATACCAATAAGGCTTTGAGTTTGAGTGTGTGTGAATATCCTGTTCCAGGAGAAGCTCCTTTATGGTGAAGGTATAAATTACTTGGTTCACTGCAGAACCATGGGATAAAAAGGCTTTATCCCTAATTAAAAGGAAAAAAAACTAGAAGAGATTTATTTTTAAAAAATAAGCTGGCACTAAGCCTCTTAGCCAAATTCATAAGCTATTCACATGACAAGGGACCTTATCTAAATAAAGTGTTCCTTATCTAAATTGTAAACTGTTGGTGGAGGATTATGTCCCAGTCTACCCATATCTGTATCCCTAGAACTTAACCTGGTGCCTAGGCTACAGTAGATGCTCCGAAAATATTTACTGAAAAAATTTATCCCCAAATGGAATTACTGTCTTCATGAATGAGAAATTAATCACACTAAGTGAAAAATACACTTTGTTTTGTCAACCGGCACCAGCTGGAGTTGATTTGGCTGCTTAAGCACTCTGCTTCTCATGGGAAATGACAGAGCTTTCAGTTTTCATCCAGGTATTTGACCTTACTCATGCGCTACTGAAGTCTCTGGTTCTAAAAATCTTAGCTTCTTCATATTAAAATTACAAACTGTTCTAAATAAATCAAAGATCAGCCCTGTACTTGTTAGGATTAGGTTTGGCTACAAATGACAGAAAACCTAAATAACAGTGGGTTAAACAATACAGTCATTTATTTTCTCTGATATAAAAGTTCCCACTTCTGGCCAAGATGGAGTAACAGGGACCAGATTTACTCCCCTGCCTGAAACAAGTGAAAAACCAGACAGAATGATAACAATAGTTTCCAGACATTGGACACCAGGCAACAAAGAGCAGTGATCCTTGAGAGACAGGAAACAGACTAGATGAGCCTTATGATTGCTCTGGCTTACTGCCTGGGGGAGAGTTTCCAGGCAGTGGTACAGAGAGAGAGAGAGAGAGAACCGAGGCAGAGTCCAAAAGTGGGATAAAATTGGGGTTCCAGGGAGAGAAAGACAGCTAGAATTTGCAGGACGGAGTACTGGAGAAGAGAGAGCTACACTGATAGAGAACTTCAGAGGTCTGTGGGGAGTCTCCCTTGAAACTTCAGCTGACTGCTGATCAAGTACACATGTGTAAGGAAACTAATGTAGGCCAAGGAAAGAAACACCCAAAATGATCAAAAGGAACACTCTTCACATAGGGCTGGGAATAGTGCCTGTCCCACCAGTCAAATGAAAAATCTCATAATTCACAGAGCGTCAGATAGAGTACTCAAAGGTCTTGCCTCAATAGTGGTATGAAATTAGCCTTAGATTCAAGGCTGCTCCAGACCTGTCTGACGAAGTTTTAAAACAAAACTTGAAAGAATCTGTTTCCAAGTAATTTAACTGTGCCCTAGAATAAAACCCAAGAATATTTATAGAAATATGAAATATCTAGGACCCAATGAGAAAAGATTCACATCTGACAACCAGTCAAAACTACCAAGCATTCAAAAAGAGCAAGAAAACACAATCCCAATGAGAAAGTCAATCAATCAAATCTGACTTAGTAATAAGGCAGATGATAGGACTGATTAGTAGACAAAGACTTTTAAACAGTTACTTTACAGTGTATTACATTTCTTTTTCTAGAAGGAATACCATGCTTCTCAGTCAACAGAGACATTAAGATTCCCATCTTCAACATCCAATAGCTTTTCATTTTTTCCTGATTATAGTTACTTTGACTGTTTAAATGGAAAATAATATGTCTTTTCCATATATTTAATAACCTAGAGGAAATATTGAGCACCTTAAGTAAAAAGATGAAAGGTATTGAAAAGACTCAAATAGAACTTCAAGAAATGAGGATTCAGTATTGAAATGATATGAAAGTCCATGTAGAGAGTTGATTCTTGAATTGCAACTCTATGATGTTCAGAGACCCAGGCGCTCCTTCTACCATGTTGTTGCTTCACATATGCTTTCAATATAGGGTTCAAAAGAGCTACTCTAGCTCCAGTCATATATATATATATATATATATATATATATATATATATATATATATACATGTCCTTATATATATATACATATAAAAGGATATATTGGGTTATCCTTATCCCAATAGCAGGATGGGGAAAAGGAGCATGTTTCTCCATTTAAGGATACTTAGAATTTTCATGATCTTACTTTTTAGAATCTCATGGGCTAGAACTTGGTCCCAAGGTCACACTCATCTGAAAATGAGATCAAGAATTTATAGTCTTGGGACCAGCAGTTAGCGTAATGGCTGTCTCTGGACTCCCACATAGCTGACTGCAGTTCGAGTCCCGAACCCGGTGGCTTAACTCATGCTGGGCGCGTGTGCGTGCATGCCCAAGATCCCGAAAGGAGAATGGAGGAGAAGGGATTGCAGCATGGCCATCTCCCCGGGGAGTGATTTCTCGCTTTCTGTCTCTCTGTCTCTCTCTGTCTTTCTGGAGAGTGCACGCTCCCTGTAGCAAAAACCTCTCCAAAAAAAATTTAAAAAAAGAATTTATAGTCTTTCTCTGTGTGGCTATGTGCTCAACTAAAATGTCAGAGCTCTATCAGTGAAGAATGTAAGAATGGAAATGAGACAACTAGCCATCACGTCCCAAGTTCAAAGCCTTATCGCAGTGCAAAAGAGGTTATGATCCAGTTTGAATAATATTATGACCCCTGGCTTAAAAATAATCTAACTGAAACTGCCTCTAAGGGTTTTTGACACCCAGAAATTAAAAATCTGAGTAATTTGCTTTGGAATTGTTTAAATTCCAGCCTTCACACCTCCATATATTTTTTAGCTTATCTTAAACAAACTGCCAGTTATTCCATTTCCCAAATCAGTAACACCAAGCTGGAGGTGGAGTGTAACATTTGTTTGACTAATGCCTGTGTTTATCATGGCCAAGAAACCAGGGTCACTCAGCGTGTTCATGCCCTAGTCCCGAAACAGTTCACTTTCTTTCTTTCCTAATAAAGTCATTAACACTGGCAAATGAAACTAACATTCACAGGGGCACCCACATTGCATTCCTTGAAACCTCTACACCTTCATCCTGATGAGGACAACTTGGCACATGATAGAAGTAACATTTTCTATGGCCCACACAACTCTACCCAGACTTTCTTTTGGTTGAACATATAACTATTCCTAATTCGCAAATCACCTGGTCAGTACAACACTTTCGACATTTTGAACAGCCTTTCAGTATTTCTTGGGTGTTATTTTTCTTCTAGTGTCAAAGTGGATGGTATTCTTTCCAAAGGACAGTAGGTAGGCATACAAGAAATATTGCAGAAAAATGGCAGTTTGTTCAAGGTGCCATACAAAACGGCTATCTCACTGAGTGCTTCTACAGAGCATTTTGCACTAGTTATGTGTGCATTCTCCAGCAACTCAGACCAAAAAAATCAGCAGGAAGTCAGCCCTGGGCACTTTCCAGTTGCTAATGGTTTTGATTGCTATAACAACCTTCTGCTCAGTCATTGCGAAGTGACATTTCCACTTTCCCTCCATAAAAGCTCTCTCTATCTGTAATCACACTGCCCCTCTATGATTAGCATTTCCATGATTGTTATTGTTTATACCAAGTAACAGTGAATTTTGAAGTGTAACTTTCATAGGGGTTTAGAATAGCAAATCAACCTAGAGAAATGCCTTGGTGGAAGAGGTTGGGATGGAACTTAAACAGTGCTGATTTGAACTCCAGATTGTGACCTTAGGGGAAGACTCTTCTTTCTCTGGACTTTTTTAGTGTGGAGAGGTCCACAGAAATCACAATTGAATACAATCAGTAAGCACACCAACTGACCTGCTATGTCTTAACTGATTTGATTTCCCATTGGGCAAGTGGACCCAAAGCATACAGTCTAGCCATTTGAGACACAGAAGATTGCTTTCAACTTGACAAAATGCTGTTCTTTGGGTACAAGCTTGTTTTCAATAAGACCTTGTTGTTTGGATGAAATGAAAGATAAGGGTGGAGAATTGATGTAAATGGGAAATAACTCATGGGATTCGATGAATGTTTCCACAGTGCAGAAATCACCCCCCGGGGGGGATGACTACGCTGCAATTCCTTCTCCTCCATTCTCCTTTCGAGATCTTGGGCACCCATGCTGCAATCCCTTCTCTTCCATTATCCTCTCAAGATCTTGGGCACGCACACACGCGCCCGGTGTGAGTTTAAGCCACCAGGTCCGGGACACGAACCGTGGTTGACTACATGGGAGTCCAGTAACATAGCCATTACGCTAACTGCTGGTCCCAACCTTTTTTAGACTTGAGCGCATGTTTGAAGCTTGATGCTTTATGAAGTCTAGAAACTAGAACTTAGTTCTATTTATTTTAAATAATCCACCTTTGATTATGACTATCAAAAGATTCGGGTGAAAGCCCAAACTGTTAATAGATATTAATACTGTAAAATGAAAGAATTTGTTAGCTGAGTGTCTGTCTTTGTGACCTCTCATTTTTATTGATTGGAAAACTGGTTTTCTCCAGGTCTGTGAAATGGCTGGATTCAAATAATTATTTTCCCCAGATGAGTGAAATTAAAGAGTTTTTTCTGGTCTTTAAGGGAAAAAAAAAGTTATTGAGAATTTCACTCCGTGATATACAAAAGGACAATTCAGCTTTAGGTCTTCGTATATTTCTTTTCAGTAGATTAAGCCTAAAGCACAAAAGTTGCCTGTCCTCTATCAGTCAGAGAAGTCAAAAAAGTACTATCAGTAAATCAATAAATATAACACTAAATCTATTGAATGTGTTACAATTCTTTCGACTTGTGTATTTTGGGTTTCTTCACCTTGCTCACATTTCTCAAATGTGCCCCTTCTTCAGATGCTGTCCTCTTTCACTAGAATATCTTTTTAAACAGCAAATGAGTATCCAACAATCTTCTTCCCTCAATACTCCCTATTAAAAAGACTCTACCTTGCTCTCAAGTCCTTTTTTTTTTTTTTTTTTTTGAGAGTTCATGTCGAATACATTCTTATCATTTTGTATGCCATTATCATGGTAGATTTTAAAGGCTTTCTTAAATGCTCCAGCATTTAAGAAACTGGGTCCTGCTGTTCCCTGTGATCAAGAATGTCAGATACCATGATGGTCAGCTTTGCATACTGAAGAGAATAGTTTGGTAGTCTTTGAGGCTCATCCCTCTTCAAAAAGTGTAGAGGGTCACCCTTTGGGCAAAGAAGGATTTTCTTAAGGTACAGATGCCCCAGGCTTTGAACCGATAGGCACATAGCAAGTTTTTACAGAACACTCAAGTGTACACAATTGAGCTAGGTACAGGAGTAGAAACATAAGGTTAGTGTGGTGATCCCCACCATGGGAGATGTTTTATTTTCAGCTTCAAGAAGGGAGAGATAAACCATGAAACTATAGGAGTAAATTGTCCAGCTTATGAACCATTGGATGTTAGAGCTATAAAAGACCTTTATTTATCACTTGCTCCAACGGTGTTTTCCAACTGTGGGACCCCAAGCCCTAAGGTTCATCAGGGTGCCTCAAAGCCTGCCTGTCTGCCTTTCTTGACTCCATTCCTTTCAACCACTGGCATTGCTTTGAGTTTCTGTAAAGTTTGGTTTGAACAAAGATCCCTTAGCTTTCAAAAATGTCTAAGTAATTAATCTACTCTAACATTCTCATGCTACAGATGAGGGAACAGAGCCCCAGAAAAGCAAGGAAATTTGTTTGAGGATACATAGCCAATTAGAGGCTGGAACCCTGGAGTTTATGATTGCAATGATCCGCATATAAGTCCAGCACCAGACACTTCTAAAATGTTAGAGCAGCCTGCTATCATAGAAAGAACCACTTGTCTTAAGAGCAAGAAAAAGTTGCCTAGGAGTATTTTGAGCCAAGTGCTCAGATCCCAAATTACTCCAGGAGGTCAAAGAAAGGAGAGATCATTTTGCTGTCCTCAAATATTCTCTTCTTTCACATGGGAAATAAGAATACCTAGCTGGGGGGACCAGCAGTTAGCATAATGGCTATGTCGCTGGACTCCCACGTAGTTGACCGTGGTTCACGTCCCGGACCCGGTGGCTTAAAACTCATGCCGGGTGCGTGTGCATGCATGCCCAAGATCCCAAGAAGAGAATGGAGGAGAAGGGATTGTGGCGTGGCCATCCCCCCTGGGGGGTGATTTCTCGATTTCTGTCTCTCTGACTCTGTCTGTCTGTCTGGTGAGCGCACGCGCCCTATACCAAAAACCTCTTAAAAAAAAAAAAAAAAAAAGAATACCTAGCTGGTGGAGTTATTCTGACAATTAATTGAGATGGTATATAGAAAGTAGTATCTGGGACATAGTAGGTGCTAAATAAATTGTGGAACTTAAGAATGTGGCTATTTCTTTGGAACACAGAATGGTATCTTTCAGTGATGTGGCTCTTGATTATTATATAAGTAAATAAAATGAGTATTTGTGAATAAGAATCTAGATCCAAGGTGAGTTAACCTGGTGTACCAGGTGAATGTCAATTTCATGTGTCAGTTGCTGGGGTCAAGGCACAGCCTTAACTTCCCAGGGAGCCTGGCAGGGTTTGAAAATCCTATTGTGCCTCACTGTGCCAGAACTGAGAGCTAAACATGGGGCAAGGATTCATTTAAGCACAGATCTGGAATATACTGTTCTTTGTTTTGCCACTCATAATCTGCCCAGCATAAATGGAAGAAAATTTATCATAAGAGGTGGATGTTTTTCTTGGATAAATTCAATCCTCAAGAAATCATGAATGAAATGTCCTCACTTGGAATTGACATATATATACACCTCTACAATGAGACCTAAAGAAGAGGAATCCTCTGTTTAGAGATGCGACCTGGTAGGCCATTGCCTGCTTTCATAGAGTATTTGGTTCTTGGTCTGGAGTCTGTGACTTTAGCTAGGAAAATTCCCAATGCAAAGGTTGTGCTTTGTGCTTGACCTTCAAAGCTTCACTTGTTTCACACTCCCATCCTAATCTTAGTCCCACAGGATTGATTTCCTCCTGAAATCACATGTGGTTTCCTTTTGGTTTCTGTCTTAGAGAGTTCAATTTTAGTGTTCCCACTCTGTTCCACTTGGATTATGAATTACCTCCTTTCTTTTACCAATTGCCTTATCTCCTTTGAGAATTGGTCCTGATTTATTAAACAATTTACCCCAGCTAGAAAGTGACAAGGAGTAGAACCTTGGCAATATGACCCTAGAGTTTGAGAGCTTAATCCTTTATTTATTTATTGTGTTTCTTATATATTTTATTTCTATTTTTTCCCCTTGATTTCCCCCCTCACCCTTCACCATTTCCCGCCTTCCTCTCTTGTGCTCTATTACTCAGAAATTTCAGAAGCAAGATGAAACACCTCATGGATGGTGGGATCAGGAATGATTTTGTGGAGAAGACAGTAGTGAGCCTTAAGGGATAGTATTTTGACAGAAATGAAGCAGTTTAGTAATATTAGGGTGTCATACAGGTAGAAAAATGTACTTAACTTGGCCTGAATATGGAATCATTTGAAGAAGGTATTGAGGGACCAGCAGTTAGCGTAATGGCTATGTCACTGTACTCCCACGTAGTCGACCGTGGTTCACGTCCCAAACCAGAGGCTTAAAACTCACGCCGGGCACATGTGTGTGCTTGCCCAAGATCCCGAGAGGAGAATGGAGGAGAAGGGATTGCGGCGTGGCCATCCCCCCTGGGGGGTGATTTCTCGCTTTCTGTCTCTCTGTCTCTCTCTGTCTGTCTGGCGAGCGCACGCACCCTATAGCAGAAAAACCTCTCTAAAAAAAAGACAAGGTATTGAAAGATGATTCCTTAAACTTAGTTGGAATTACATTATGGAAAACCTGTTTCGACAGGATAAATTTATGCTTAATTCAATTAGAAAATGAAGGATCCTCCTTTCTTCTTTCTTCCCCTTTTATTTCCCTTCATTTTTGCTTCATTCTCATTTTTTTTCCTTACCTCTTAAGTAACACATGTGCCTAATAGAATAAAAAATAACGTCATCTTTAAAAAAAAAAAGAATACCACCTGAAAGTCCCTCAACAGAAATGTTTAATTTTAGCATTTTATATTCTCAATTATATTTTCTCTCTCAAGAATTTATTTACATAAACAATTCCATATTGTGGAAGGCAGAATTCTAAGATTCCCATCCCCTGTCTGTAAGTCCTTCATAATCCCCTTCCCTTGAGTGTAGGCGGGAATTGTGACCATTATGGACTGTCCCTTGATTAAGTTATTATTATACATGGCAGAGGTGCTGAGATTATCCCTTCCATGATCAAGTTATATCATAGAAGAAAAATCTTCATGTTGTGAGAGGGCCATGTGGTTAGGACCTGAAAATAGCCCCTGGGAGCTTAGATGGACCTCCAGCAGGCAGCTGACAAGCAGAGACTCTAGTCCTAAAATCACAAGAAACTGAATTTTGCAAAGACCAATAAGCTGGTGTCACAGCCCTTGCTGATACTCTGATTATTATCAGGTAGGGGTGTGTGTGTGTGTGTGTGTGTGTATCTATATAATTTCTTATTGTCTGTATTCTTCATTCTCTGGCCTCTGAAACATTGCTGACTGAGGAGACACTCAGAGCTAGCCAAACCTTAGAGCAAATAAACTAATCCAGAGCCCATGCTATGAATCGCCTCCTCTATCTGGCTTTTTTTTTTTAATTTAAATTTATTTATTTACATTAATTCACTGTACATCATTACAGCATACAAAATGAGATTTTCCATCCAGGGTACACTGTATATTGTCTCAATAAAGCACATCAACATACATGTTATTGTCAACAAATAATTTTCCATTTCTTGTTTCCTGTATGTTTTGCTTCCCCCCCCCATCCTTGATTCCCTATCTCTTACCCTCTGCCATCTCCCACTCTCCTCCCACACAGTCTCTGGTATCTATGTTTCTTTTCTATACTGTTTTTCCCTCACATTTTATTGAATTACTAAAGATGTTAATTAATCTAAATATTTTCATAGCAAACACAGCTGATATATACATTTCCATGTGCTCTATATGTCTTTTACATATTCCTCTGCCCTAATAATCCCAGCGCCAAGTACCAGAAAGTGAGAGACAGTTTTTATATCCCAGTGCCCACTAAAACTATTCACACTAGCCATTCCTAAGCCTATTTACCCTGTCTTGCCTTGCCTTTCCCATGGAAATCACAAGGCTCCTCCTCGTGTCTTCCTCTCATTTCTTCTGCCTCCTGATGCTTACTAGTGTGGTTCTGTGTACCTTGGCAAGCCCCTTGCTCTTGAGAACTGTAACAAACTACCTTTTCTTTCTTTAAAAAATGTTTATTTGTTATTTTTTTATTTTTAAAATTGACTAGAGAGAGACAGAGAGAGAGAGAAATGGACTTGAACTGTGGTCAGCCATATGGGAATCCAGCGCCTTAACCACCACACCAACTGCCGGCCCCACAAACTATCTTTTCAATGGCAGTCATCTCCTGATCTGTTAACCCAAACCTATTGGGCAGTCAGAAAAGTCATGATGTATTTTTGCGTAGAAAAAAATGAAAAAAAATGCCTCATGACTTTTCTGACCACCCAGTAATTAATATTAAAACCTATATATTCAGACAAACAGATGGTGTCATGGTTATGTTGCTGGACTCCCATGTAGTCAACTGTGGTTCAAGTCCCCAGACCTGGCAGCTTAAAACTCACACTGGGGGGACCAGCAGTTAGCGTAATGGCTATGTTGCTGAACTCCATGTAGTTGACCGCTGTTCAAGTCCCGGACCTGGTGGCTTAAACTCACGCCAGGTGTGTGTGTGTGTGCCCAAGATCCTGAGGAAAATGGAGGAGAAGGGATTGCAGCGTGGCCGTCCTCCCGGGAGGTGGTTTCTCACTTTCTGAATCTCTGTTCTCTGTCTCTCTCTGTCTTTCTGGCAAGCGCACGCGCCCTATAGCAAAAACCTCTCCAAAAAAAAATAAATAAATAAAAAATAAACCTCACACTGGGCACGTGTGCATGCATGCCCAAAATCCTGAGAGTTGAATAGAGAAGGGATTGTGGCATGGCCATCGTCCCTGGGGTGATTTTTCATTTCACTTTCCCTCTTTCTGTACTTTTCTGTCTTTCTCTAGCAAGTGTGGGCACCCTATAGCAAAAACCTAAAAATGAAAAAGGAAAAAGAAAGAAAGAAAGAAAGAAAGAAAGAAAGAAAGAAAGAAAGAAAGAAAGAAAGAAAGAGAGAGAGAAAGAAAGAAAGAAAGAAAGAAAGAAAGAAAGAAAGAAAGAAAGAAAGAAGAAAGGAAGAAAGAAGAAAGAAAGAAAGAAAGAAAGAAAGAAAGAAAGAAAGAAAGAAAGAAAGAAAGAAAGAAAAGAAAGAAAGAAAGAAAGAAAGAAAGAAAGAAAGAAAGAAAGAAAGAAAGAAAGAAAGAAAGAAAGATAAATAGATAGATGGAACTGGGCCAGCCAGTGATGTGGTGAAGATGCCTGGATTCCACATGGCCAATTACACAGTTCAAGTGGCAGACCCAGCAGGTTGAAAAATACTGTGCACTTGTGCGTGTGTGCCCAAAATCCCAAAAGCAGGAGAGATGGAGGAGAGAAGGGATTTCAGCATTATCATTCCCCATGGGAGGTGCCTTTTTGCTTTTCCTCTCTCTCTCTCTCTCTCTCTCTCTCTCTCTCTCTCTCTCTCTCTCTCTCTCTCTTTCTTTTTGTCTCTCTGGTGATCACATATGCCTTCTGGCAAATTAAAAATAAATAAATAAAGTAAAACAGTGGGAGTCCCTGAGCACAGGCTAAAATATGTATCAGATTCTTGACTCATGGAAACTGCGACTTAATAAATTTTTGTTGTTTTACGCTACTAAACTTGTGGATATTTGCCATGCAGCAATAGAAAACTGGTGCACATGTTGAAATGATATATTAACATACTATATTCTTCTCTAACCTATGTTTTCTCATTTGCTGCAGCACAAATATCTCCATTGCATTGACAGATTTTGTGTAAGGGAATGAAACACTTGTTGCTGAGCACTGAAACAGCAGTAAACTGTGAGGCAGATGACAGAAGCAAGAGTGGAAAAAACATGGCTAAAGAGTATAATGGTAACTGGAGCTATGGTTCTTAACCTTGGAATCACCAAGAACATTTTTTTTTAATATTCATACCTGAGACACACTACCCCTAGAAATTTTTATTTAATTAGTCATGAATACAATCAGGGTAAATGTCCCTGGGTGAATATATATAGTGTATGGCCAAGGTTGAGAACCACTGGTAGATAAAGGTAGAGAGGGCCATCCTGAATTAAAGTGGAATGAGATGTGGGTAGAAAAAGGCATTGCTGAAGAAGCCACTGTAAGTATATCTGAAGGCAGCTGGATAATACAGGTAGTACATCCACTGTATATTCTCCTTTGCCTAGGGTGGATGGATGGTGGTTCCACGAGGGAAACATATCAGAAATAAAGTAGTTTAAAGTAATTCACTTGCTTCTCGACCTCTGTAAAGAACTCTCTCTGTTTGAACACTTGCTTGAAGTGAGAACTAGTATTCCCAATTGCTAATAAAGAGAGCACGTGATTTCTTTTTCCCTTTATAGACCTCCAAGGTAGAACTTTCTGGGGCTGTATCTGGTTGTGATTCATATTTTTGGCTTTAGCTCAGGCCTTGGCATGTGACATTTAAGCGGGTCACTTGTAGTTGGAACAGCAGATGGTCGTTCTTCCCTCCCTTAAATGGCTGAGTCGGCCCTGAATCCTTGGGAGTGTAAATAATTTACTCTCCTTTTCACTGAGTACAGTTAATATTATTTCTAAAATATGCCTGCCTGTGCTTTTACATTTACTTATACTTTTCTTGCCAAGGTCTTCTAAATACCTTCTGATATTTATTTTATTGGTAGAAATACTG